>OW679196.1:165574936-165931675 GCA_940337035.1 Agriotes lineatus | reverse complement strand
TGTATATTTTTAGGAAAATTATTCAAGGTCAAGATGTAGTTTAGTTCTCTCTGACTTGGTAGTTCATTTGCATCAATGGGTATATCTCAAGTTACGGCAAACTTTAATTTGATCATGGCATGCTGCGACTGAGTTATCTTTTTGGAACACACAAAATATAACTTTAAAGTTACACAAGTTAAAAATCTTTCTAGCAAAGTTATTGGAAACTATAATAATAAACATTAGCTGACTAGATCGCCCGACTTGTTGCTTTTAATTTTTTCAGATAATAAAAGCAGTTATTATATGATCTATTTCAACCTTTGAAATCGAGCACAATAAGGTGTAAAACTAAACGAGGACTGATTTCAGAACATGCTTATTATTGTAGGTGTCATCTTTTAAAGCTAATTAATTGATATCGCGTGCTTGTATTATTTAGGTTTTTATAGGTGAAATAAATATGGGTAGTTCAGGTTTCACGTATGACGAATCATAATTAACCATTTATCAATTGTTCTACTTGGCCTACTTAGGTAGCTCATTAATTTCAGATTATGAATCAGAAACGAAAATAATCCTAAGCATAGTTACATCTCTGAAATAAAAAATAAGAGCATTTCAATCACCTAAAGATTTAATGTGGTGTCTATCATCATAAAAACTAAATTCAATAGTTTCAAACACTACTAAACGTTGGAACAATTTTTAGCTCATTTAAGATTTTTGCAAATAATGGCAGTACAGACAAAAAACAAAATACCGGATTTTCTTTATTCTTCAGATGCTTGAAATAAGAGTCAACTTAAGTTTGTTGACCAGCAACCTTGTCCCAATTTAACCAAACATTTCTTTATAACGTCTTCAATGTCAAGTATACTTACAACTTAAACAGCAATGGAGATGGCGGCCGTGGCAGAGTTTTCATGTGATATAAACGATTGCAGTTATTATACCAGGTTCATGCAATTGATTGTCGTAGCATCGAATGTTATCTATTAAATACTTGTTTAATATTTTAAAATAAATTGTTATTCAATCTGACAGCTAACCGAGAAGATTAGCAAAGATTAGCAGTCGGAGTTGGTCGTGGGCTAAAAACGAGAGACTCTAATATAATACCTATAAAAAAATGGCGCCAAGAAGTATGAATTAGCCCAGACATGTTGCTAAACGAAACACGTCGAAAAGCGGCTACTAAACCAAACCCTGAAAAAGAGAGAGGACAACAAGGCTCTATAAATAAAATTATAATGCATAAGTAAGCGACAGTATAATTATTTATTTCGATAAGTACTTGGTAGCGCATAGGTATACAAAAACAACAATTTCAGATCATGCACAATAGTAATGGGTGCTTAAAGCCAACAATAACATCTTAGGGTGGGTGTTATTGCTAAAGCAAGTAAAAGTTACAGGGTGTTTATTCTAGTATCAAAAATAAATCAAAAGGTTCGAATAAACACGTGTTCGCAAATGATTCATTTCGAAAATACAAAGCACTAAATATTTTACGTAAAAAAGCCATTTATGTGGTGCAATCCAGCAACGTTCTATAATTTGGCTGCTGTCTATTTGGAAAATACTCTTGATAAAGTCCTGCATCCTCGCAGTCATTCCCAATGGTACGGCTATGCATAAAAATCATATCCGCTTTTTCACAAAAAGAAAAATTCACCATTGCGTTACCAAAACTGATTTTGCCTTATTTCTGTTGTATTTCAATAGTACACATACTTGATGCACAACTTCACTAAGTAGTTGTGATAACATTATCTACATTTCCAAGTATCGTAAACCAATGATTTTTCAGATTTTATATTATGTACTACTTTAAAAATGACCCATTTTAAAACTTTAAAGTTTAATATCTTAGAATATTTGCGGACACTTTTTTATTAGAACTTTTATTTTTTATTGTAGAATACTTCTGCAAAGTATGTCCCCATATTTTAAAACCACCCTGTATAATAATGGAAAGTGAATCATCAAAATTGACGGTGGCAGGAGCAATTCGCATTGCCGAAATGTTACTCGGTACTTTATAAGGTTACGCTATTATCAAATAGCAAGTAAAACCGCATAAAAAATAGGGTTACTTAATAAGGGATAAATTTTGGGTTCGGATTAAATTTGACCCAAAACCCACAAATTCAAAAACATTCTCATGGTCAAATAATATTATCAATAAAAAACGAAAAGCCTACAGACGCCAAGTACTTAATTCAAATTTGGCACCAAAATGAAATCAGAATTGCTTAATAGTTAATCAAATCGACGACGAAGATAATATTACTTACGCAATATTTTGCAAGTACGGGAATAATTAAGCTTAACACAACGGAGTTAATCTGTTACAAACTTGATTCAATGAATGGGTTATAAACCACGGTCATGTAGGCGAGACGTATTTAACTCAAAAACGTCCCTAAAATAAATTTGACTGACAGATTGTACAACTCTGTAAACAGTAAAGTAAGTTATTCAAGATAATTGCCCCATATCGTTAAGCTCCTATGATTTACTATAATCTCTAAAACTTTTTTATGGCGCTTCAATAATCATGATATTTCTTTGGGTATTTCTCCACACTACAAAATGGAAAATTATAGAACGTGACCGTTTCGGAAGACAAATGTAAGCTCTCTTAGTTAATTCTTAATTTAATTATTTCATTGTTGAAAACGGAAGCAGAGTTTTCTTCTGAAATGTTCATTTTCTAATAGTCTTTATTTTGTAGGGTGGATTATTTAAGTACAAATAAAATTTGGCACAGAAAACTTATCTGCACAAAATCGCAATAAATTCCATTTCAGCAGATGATGTCGGACCAGTTATAATGCAAGAAAATAGAATTGTTAGATAAACCTTTCGTTGCTGGTCACCAGGCAGAAAGCAGATATCTCAGAAACTGGCTAGAAGCAGAAGAGCAAAGTGAGAAGAAGTTATCGACAGGTGGTATGCAGTTATTTCACATTACAACCCTCGGCTGTAGATAAGGTATCTCGGCGATGGGGCCACAAAAGTAAACTGACATAATGCCTTTTGCAGGAACGGAATCCAGGTACACAAAAAGACCAAAGAAAGACAGAGCCTTAGCTCATAAGGTAATAAGCTTTCGCCCGTAACTAAAAGGAGCTGTAAATCGGAACGCTTAAAATCGAAAGAGAAATATAAAAGAAATCTAGAGCTTACCGTTGAGATGTTCTGCTCCCGCTGAAATAAATCGTGACAGGTGCTGAATATCAGGTATAATTTTAGATAAATGTCTGTTTTTGAAGTCACCAAAAGTATTTCTTACAAGAACATAATCTAATTTCCACAATCAAAATTGTAACATAAAATTAATGTCCCAAAATGGATGCATAGCGATGATCTCAAATTATTATAAAATGTTACGTTAGACATTTATTTCTCATAGCAACCAATAATGATTCTATATCAGCACAAATTGGCAAATGACAGAACAGATTGGCACCTCGACAAAATCTTTGAAAAACCTTGAAAGTTCAGGATAGGCAACCACGATACCTCGGAGCTTGAAATGTATAAAATAACTTGAAAGTAATCAGGACTAATATGCATGAAAATATGACTTATTGTTTAATATATTATAGGTGCTATCGTGGTTTATTGGTGATACGGTAATTAATTACCTACATTTTTGCAGATGACTAACATGTTAGAAAATATGAAGTAAAAGAAAGATTACGAATACGTTCTTTGGAAGCATCAATATGGTTCTGCATCACACTCTCAATCAACTACTGCAATTTCTTAGCCAATTTGACACGATTTAGACTTAAGACAACGTTGCAAAATGAAATTAACAATTGTATATTGTATGTGCAATAGTATGCATGCTAACACCATCTTGTTGAAATAAGAACCCAATTTCGTGAATTTTTAAGTTTCTTTTTCTATAAAAATCCACTCTTTAAAACAACAAACGAATGTGAAAATGTAAATTTTTTCAACATCGCTTGATAAATGTTTACTAAAAAAAAATTAACGTTTCTATGACTTACTGAACGTCTCGAAGCCTAAAAGATGTTCTCAAAATTGCTATTTCCTTTTTTGTGGCTTGGAAAAGCAATGTAATCCTTTATTTTCGTATCATATCTTTGAAAGTAAAGATTCAAGAAAAACTGTTAAATGTAAGTTTTTTATATATAAATGTCCAATATGAACACAATCAAGACATTGCCAATTAAAGCCCAAGTAAAATTTTAAATGTACTTGCGAAGAAAGGTGATGTTTTTAAATTGGAATACATATACTTTTTCGCAGTAATACATTGCCTATTTGTTTTAGTCATTAATAACCGATGTACCATATCGCCCTACAATTTTATCATCTATTCTTGAACCAGATCAAGCATTTCTACTAGAAAACGGTTTTTGTTCAACTGCATCGAAGAGTTATTAATTTCGGTAGCGTTTAGCACCCGAAAACACCCACTTTTTCATACCAGTATCTTTTACTTTTCAGCAGTAATAACCACAGCAATGAAAACTAACGTTGTGTTTCCATTGGTCAAAATCAAGATACACTGTTACAGAGTAAATCGGTAATAACGGTGCAGGAAGCAGGCTCCACGTGGCGGTTGCTTTAATAGGTAAATTCAAAAAGACAATTTGATGATATAAGCAAAAATTCGCCCTAACTACGTTACAAAGGCCCCTGTAACAAGATGTATGTCAGCTGCTCTTAGGGAGGGAGGGTTCGATTAGGTGAAACGTGAATTAGGGCGATATGTTGTCAAATAATTATTGATGTTGAAAAAAAAGACATAAACAAATCATAAAAATACAATAAAACGTCGCATGCAAACACCATAAAAGAAACGCAAAGCTTAAGTTAATTTGATTGTATTGAATTTGAATATAAGTATTGCTGTGATGTTCGCTTATAAAAATTAAAACGTTTGCGAGACCAAATAACCTTGCACCTTCAATTTATTTTGGTCCATGAAAATGAACTATTACTACTACTATTGTATGCCATTCTTCTTTTACACACTTAGCGGGATTTATAAAATACCACAGACAACACCATCACTAAGGTTTGTGGGTTTATGGAAGTAAACGATAATGAAATTATTTGAGGATCTAAAAAAACTGTTTTATGACTGACAAACACCCATTTTTGTCAGCTTCATTATCATTATAAAGCACAACATTACAATAAAATTAAGCGAACTTTAACTTGACTAATAGCACAGAATAATTTGCTAACCTGTTTCTCTACGCCGATACTATTTGCAAGCTGCAACAGCACATTGCTGCGTCCCAGGTAACTCCAAGATGGCCGCCGGATGGAACTCGAAGAAACTCAACTTTCTTCGAAGTAATTGTGCAATTGCAGCAAAACAGGATAGATCAGCACTAATTTTCGATTAAAATGCCGTTCACAAACGACTGATACTTATTTACATGGAAATAAGTGTTTCACTAACAAATTACACAGGTCTCAGGTCAAAGCAATTAACTCAACCTATATAACGGACAACGACGAAGCAAGGTTACGCCGTCAAACTTTATTATAAAATCTGTTGATCTCGGGGCTGTTTCGTTTTACAGCCACTGAAAAACAAAAGGCGAATGCTTGAAGTTGAGCCAATAATTGGCCAAACTGACATTAGTTACAGAACAATTGCAAAATGATGCTTGAAACAAAAATAAATCGTAAAATAAAAAAAGCCTTAAACTAATTATACAAGAACCTTATATCTAAACGCCATACGATAAATAAATAAAACTACACGATTATACATAAGTGTCGTGAATTTCACATCGATCCGAGCTGGTGCCATACCTCTGCCAGTGGATAAAGACCTCAATATGTCCAACAACATCTCCAAGTACGTGCCTGTGTTATACACTGCACGCACTCATCTGAAGCATGTTTGGTGCAATAAGTGGTTCGTAACGGTTGTAATTTCACTGGTACGTAAATTCATAGCTTTAATGTTTACAATATTCAATTTTCTCTGCTTGCAGGCTCCCAATTTTATAACACACACATGCTCTTGAGCTACGGCTCTTAAATTCTGCAGCTGCAGCTCCAATTTTATGTTGCCAAAAACCCTCGGCTTCAATTGGAACTCAGGCCAGCCCCGATTGCAGTTCGAGCGCATTCCAATGAACCAATCTGCTTCGGAAGTGTACCGAGTGTATACATGTCTGGTGTTCCTGTTCGTTTTTACATGCACTTTAATCATACTACACTGCATGTCTTAGTGTTTATACGCGCACTTGGAAGCAAGCACTGTATTGCACAAAAACTTGTCCAAAATGTTTTATTCTGTGCTCACTAAAGTTAACATGTGGCCCTATACGTTTGCTGGATCTTTATGCGGCTAAAATAAGATCTCCAAGTTTATCTTAGCTTGTTTGCCAACACAAAACCCCACACTTTGCCGGCAGACAATGGAAGAACCTCGATCGTACTTGTGCTGTGTGAATCGCACTTTGCATGTGCTTAACTTAAATTAACTACGAGTTACGTGGCTACTGTATGCAAGAATCTCCTAAAGTTTACTTTTTACTATAATGGTCGGTAAATTCTACGGCAAGGAAGTCTGTTTTGTGCCAGCAATTTTCCTTGTGCAAATGAAACTTTGTTAGTTACTCATTACATTAACTTTTAAGATGTGCAACGTACAAACAAATATCGCAGCATCATGTATAAATACACAAACCAAATAATAAGAAAAAGGCCATTCCTACATCTATATGACGTCATAGGAAGTTCACACACTGTTAAAAAATATCAGTTAATAACTCCAAACATTTACGCATAAGTTACTTGAACAAAACTAAAATAAAAACAAATTACATAATTATAAAGCGTTTCTTTCAAAAAGCGCCGCTGGCTGTTTAATTGGTTGCAACACCGTAAACTATAGCACCATTACAAACTATTTTGCTTAGATTCCTAGGGGCGCTTCTACTGGTTTATGGGGGGGGGGGGGGGGAGGCGTCGGTCTGTCGCACTCTTGCTAAACCTCTGTTGATCTGCTGGTCAAGTCAG
This sequence comes from Agriotes lineatus, assembly GCA_940337035.1. Classification (NCBI taxonomy): domain Eukaryota; kingdom Metazoa; phylum Arthropoda; class Insecta; order Coleoptera; family Elateridae; genus Agriotes; species Agriotes lineatus. Next base: position 165,924,658 of record OW679196.1, on the reverse strand, counting down.
AAGCTGGCTGAGACGGCGTAAAGATGATACTTTTACTTCCACTTCAACGACAAATGGAGCGATTTTCAATACATATAGGCACACTTAAGCCTTCGAATTTAATCCCCACATGGCGTTTGTGAACGCCAAACACTGAAATTAGTGTCACTCGGCCTGACAGGCGACTTCTAATTTTCACCGAAGGATGCCTCGAATAGCCAACTTTTCACAACTTGTTGTGCTCCGAAGAGCCGAGCGAGAGCATCAACCATATGAATGCTGCTCCGAAGAGTCCATGGACAACGGGATTTTAACTTAACAAACCCCGGGACCTAAAATAAATCGCCGAAGGCCTTCGGACGCAAGGAAACACCTTCCGGCTCGTCAAAAGCTGACTACAAGTGCTCTCCTTCAATAGCTGGGACCATTTGCCTCACCAACTCGGTAAATAACGAACGCCTCGAGTCTCTAGCTCTTCTATACATGTGCGCCATGTTCGTTGCAAAAGATTGCACAACGGTTTGCAATAAGACAGAGGCTTAAACGGGGACGTAGGCTTCAGGCAGGTTAAACCTTGTCTCAGAAGTGCAACAGAACGGCGCCGAGAAGGTCGTCAAGATAAATGAAGTAAATAGGAAAGCGAGTAATTCCAAGGCGTTACACTGGGCTACCTCTTTTGTGTAGCGGCCGGATCAACTAAGCACGACTCAAGCAAAACAAAAGCTGTAAAATAGGGCTCGCAATTGCAGAACCCTGCAATATTATTATCAAAAAGCGAAAGACGTCGTTAGCTATTTCGTAAATACTCGTAGACTAAATTTTGCAAAAAAACGTTGCCCATATTTTGTATGATTATTTTCTTCATATCTGTAATAATGCGTAATCACCATGGTTTCTGCCAGTTTAATAATGACTAGAATTCAAACATCAAAATTTTACCGCGGTTAAATTGGTGTCAAAATTTAATCGCTTGTGATTAATTTAAACATAATTATTAAAGGTACTTCACGAACTGAATTTTATCTATTTATTCAGGAAATAATCACGCCGAACATCTCGCATGCATGGAAACTAGCCTGAATAAATGTTGACGATTTTCTGGCAGCATGTTTTGCTCTGAAGAAATATATCTCGTAAACTTTCCGCCCCAAAATCCCTCGTGCTACGCACTCGGGATTCTTGTTGAGCGACAAGTTTACTTGACAAATTTCTTAGCAAAACATTCTGACAGAAAACGTCAAAATTTAATCGGCTATTTTAATGCACTTGGAATATTACTGTTGATTATTTCCTTAATATCCATAATAACGCGTAATCACTATGGTTTCTGTCAGTTTAATAATGACAAAAATTCAAACGTCAAAATTTAATCACTTGTGCATAATTTTAACATGATTATTAAAGGTGCTTCACCAACTGAATTTTATCTATTTATTCAGGAAATAATCATGCCGAACATCCCGCGTGCATATAAACAAGCCTGAATAAATTTTGATTTTCTGTCAGAATGTTTTGCCCTGAAGAAATATATCTCGTAAATTTTCCGCTCCAAAATCTTGGTGAGCGGCAACTTTACGTAACATATTTCTTAGCAACATTCTGACAGAAAACGTCAAAATTTAATCGGCTATTTTAATACACTTGGGATATAACCTCCTCGATTTTCCCGAACTGCTCGATTAAACTGTCATTTTTTATAATAAAAAACGCTGCCAAAGCAGTAGAACAAAAAATTATGTATTGTTACGGCTCCTCATTGCGCGCCATGAATATGATAAGGTTCAAGCTCCACAATATTTTGCCTATAAGTTTATATTTATAATAAAATATTAATCGATTAAGTTGCCCTATTTATTTATTTCGAATATTTAAAATTATTTCTGCTAGCTTCTGTAGATGCACTTGACTGAAAATCAGAGAAGATTCTTTTTATCTAGATTGCTTATTCAGACATTTGATGTTTCTATTTTAATTATGACAATTCTAAACTTCTGTCAAATGTTACGCCAAAATAGTTTTTGAAAATTCAATCGCAAATACTTCATCGTTACATTGGTCATATGACAATCTCAAATAGTAAGCACTCCCTTAATTTAATTAATTTACTTAATCATTTTTTTATTTCAGTTCTCATATAATACCTGGATTCATTTACCTTTCATTGAACTTAGCACTCTTCTCTGATGAAACCAATTTTTCCAACTCTGCAACCGATCACACCACCACTGCTCCACTCAAAATTACGGTGAATGCCTCAACTGATAACCAAACTGCAAAAAATGTCCAGAATCAGGATCTGAAATTAACCCAGGAAACTAGTTTGCCCCAGGAATCAGCCTACACAGCCCCATCACAGCACAGATTCAAACAGATCCTAGTTACAGTTGTTTTTCTTCAATATTCAATCTAAACCACTCTCCTTAAGTACACCACAGCTCAGCACCAAGAATCCCGACCAGAGACAAGCTACAGGACCTCATTTGACAAACCCCTTAAACATGTTCACTCTGCCAACGACTTCCTTGCGATTCTCTTCCCTTGTAAATTGTTTATTGTAATCCAATTCAATCCATGCAAAACGCCAAATGTAATCCCACAATAAACCTAATTCAGTATTTTTTCTTTTTATTTGCTTTTGTAGATTAGAACTGCTTTAGTTTTGTATTCTCACCATATTCTTTATCTTCCTCCATTTTAGTCTGCTAACCTTTTTTCATTTATTTCTTGTACATCACGCGAATTTTATCTTAAACTGAAATCCTTTTATACACCAAACATATTTAAACTTTTTAAAAGGGTTTATTTATTAATTTACTATTACACAAATCGGTTACATCTTTTCGTTTCAAAATTTTATATATCAATAAAAACAAACTTCTTAACGATCTAGCTTATTTTTCAATCCAACACACTGTTACGGTCTTAAACTGACTTTACGACACCGCACCGGCTCATACAATAACGAAACGGCCGGCGCGGGCCGTAACTGACGAAATCGGGACGAAATATCTCCTAGGCCGCCACCCACGCCGCAACAAGTTAGGCCGAGCTAGACTTTCAGTGGAGATGGGCGGGTCCTTTAACGAGATTATCTGAGGGTAACGGCCAGAAGGTCGGTAACTAACGGTAAAATAAAGAGGGCGCCACCAAGCCTGTCTTAACCCGAATAACCGGGCCTGGGCGGTTAGACGGGGGAGAAGTATTCAAGATACTCCGTCGATAAGAATTCTCATGAGCTGCAAGCTCAAATAACAATTTCGTGATAGCAAATACTGGAATGGTAATATTGGGACTCTTTGGGCCGAGACTGCGCAACCACTGGACCTACCTGCACGCTCTGATCTCTCACGTCTCGCCGTACACCAATCTTTACACTGAAAAAGGCGTTATCTGAAACAAAGCATGCACAGGTCGAATAGGAATAATACGTCCCTTAATTAAATATGCGTCTATTGGTCGATAACTACATCTGGGCAGCAAATCGTGCCGCCAAGCTTATGTTACTTCTTACGTTAAGCACCAGCTGATGGACGCGCTATGCTAGTAAACAACACACTATGGGTGGCCGGCCGCAGTGGGCTCGACACTTTACATATTAGAGTACAGTTTAGAAATACGCCCTCCGGAAAAGGGCGCGTTAGTGCGCGATAGCAGACGCCGACCTGCAAAGGCAACGGGAGCAGTGTAGCTAGCAGCAAAGCACGACGCCGCACAAATGCGCGACGAAATAATTGAAGGCCTAACTTGTTAGGCAACGGGGCAGCGTGACTGCAATATTTGACCAGGAAGAGGGGCTAACATAGCCTCACTAAAGCATGCGAATTTGGAATAGTTGCCAGCCCCTGCTACGTCGCCCACGCAGTCGTTGGCTGCGGTTAACACCTGATAAGCAAAGCACAAAGCCCTCGCAAACATAAACAAAGAGCTCGAACAGATTAGGGCGCGCCAGGCTCAGCACGGCGAGGCGTTGATTCCATTTAGGTATTAATCAGTACAATATAGCGAAGCTCGCGCACCTAACGTTACTGAATTAAAAGTTAGCACAAACGTAACACCAAAACATAGGCGCAGAGTTCTTTAGCTATTTAGGCGATGAAACGCGAAACTCGCGCACATGAACTTACTAGTAGGCTACCAAAGTAGCGTCTTGAAGCATGGTGGCCTCAAACCGGCATTAAAAGTCGCGACAAGCAAGCAAGGGGGCATGCATCCGCCCACACAAAGTTGAGCACAAAAGCGACACCGCTCGCACAAGCGACAGTTAATATGTTTAAATGGTTGTAATTACAAATACCTTAGTCCGCAGACGGTCTATGAGAGTTGCGTGCAATCAGTTGGTAGAAGGCGGCAGTCTGTGGCAGCTAAATCGCCGAATGACGGCATCTGGGGTAAACGGGCTGGAATCCGCCAAGATGGCGGCGTTAGGACGCTCTCCTGAGAGCACACTTACGGCGGCAAAGGGGCCTACTTCGTCCTGCCTAGAAAGATCCTCGAAAACAGCGAGTTGAAAAGGGAAAGCCCCCTTTTTCACAAACACAGAACTGGCCCCGTGAAGCCCTTCACACACCTACGTTTTGGCGTAAAGACGTGCCACTCGCACAATCACACGCGACCTCCTAAAGGCGAAACAGTTTATGGCATATTCGCTGAAACAGCACGGGAAATAGGAAGGCTTTCACAGCAACGGTACTAACAAACAACGGCAATTTACACAACATTCGCTGAAACAGCACGAGACGGGAAAAACGCTGGCGTCCCCGCCAATGGCGGGAACGCCGCGAAACGGTACACTCTGCGACTTCCTTGATCAACGGCGTGAGCTGAACTGCCCAAGCAAGCAGTGTTACGACCCCTGCAGTGGCGTGAGCCAAAACGGCGTTACCACGTGACTCTCGACAGCCAATGGCGATGCGCTCCATAAAACAAATAAATTCCGGTAACAAAGACAGCCAATGGCGAGGCGCCTCAACGGCGTGATTTCTAGAAGGTTCGGAATTCTTGCGAGCGATAACACCCGGCTGCCAAAGTACCAGCAAAGGGGTGCTCCAACTGACGAGAAATACTGCGTTTGGGGCCAAATATGTGCAAAATCATTATTATGGAATTAGGCGATGGAGCCAAATAAGTAACTAAAAGGGTTTAGCATACGGGCACGCTGCCCTAAAGCCTAGGTGGCTAATTAAAATACCAAAATGACCTGACAACACTAAAAAAGCTTTATTATTTGATTAACACCCACTATATTCAATAGTCTATCTCGAAAAAGTATTTGTCATCAATTTCCAATTTCATTTTAGATATTAAATTGAGTTAGAATTCCTCTGTTTCTCAATCAGCTTCATTTTATTAAATTATAGCTTCTATTTTCTTTCTTTACTAAATTCATCTTAATAATTTTAATATTCAATTCACATCTAAATTGATCTTTATAATTTTTAATTACTATAATCTTTTAATTTTATTAAACTGTTTTTTTACCCCTGTACTAATATCATAACAGTATGTAACTCGTGTGAAAGTGGACTTTTAGACTTGCCTTTATTATGTGCCTCGCACGCTGCGCTCAAGTGGCCATAAACTGCGGTTTATTCAAAAGAAGTCCGTAATTTCGTACTTGTAACATTAATTTTTCGTCTACAAACCTTTTTCGTCCGCAAAAACTCTTATAATTTACACAATTTTACTTAAATTTAAATTATTATCCAATATGATTATAAACTTAGTAAAGTGTTAACTGAGTTGATCACATTACAATTATATCAGATTAATTTATTAAATAAAAAACGGAGTTAGATATATTTAATGCTTGCATCGGCTCTCATCTCGGCCAACAATTCCAGGCATCTTCCATAAAAATAAATGTTTTTGTTCTAGCTACATAAATAGCTATTATTCAGGTTTTCTTTTTTAATAATAGAAAAGCATCCTCGTGCTTCCAAAGGTAAGAATTAATTATAATTTATATAGCTGTCGCCTATATACTGGTACGCGACCACCATCCCACCCACGCGAGCAATACAGACACATTTTTTATAAACGATTTTCCAAAAGTTGTGTTGTGTACTGCAGAAAATTAAACGTTGTCACCTTCTAAAAAATGCAGTTTCAATCGGCTGCGAAACAAATTGCACAACGTGATGAGTATCGAATTCGATTTCGTAAAAAGGCAATTATGCTGATGCCGAGCCAGATCTGCGAAAATTTGTCATTGTTTAATATTCCTTTCACTGGTGGGATGGCATTGTTTTCTAAATTTATGCGTTTACTGAAAGATTGTAGACTCCTACAAGCCAAGAGAAGGACATCACGACTCTTGAAGCAAACTCCTATTATTTACTCTGTACACGCTACCGTCGTTCTCAACACGTGCAAATGTTGTTACATAAAGGTAAGTTTTTTAATTCATTGTGCCTATATCATAAAGTATAGTAGATAGAGAGACGGTGGAATGGAAAACGAACTGCAGTTGTATGAGCTTGATCTAACATTAATGTTGTTTAAAAAAAAACCTGAATTCGTTGGTATTTTTCAACTTGTATTACATTCATTGTTAGTCAACTTAAGTATAAGATTAAACGAACTTTTTTATACAATAGTATGCTTTATAAGACTATTTAATTGCATTTTTTATGTATCTCTTCAGTTGTAACTCGTGAAGTACAATTGTAACACGAGACGCAAATAGTACTTAGCAGTTATTCGCCTAAAATCGGCAACTAATAAGAACGGATGTTTCTCTCTCCATTGATCAAATGGATAGAGTGTATAATAAAAATTTGGTAGCAGTACGATATCACCCATCATTGGAACCGCTGCTTTCGACGATCAAAGAGTAGTATCTGGTTGTACATATTAACGCCTGCATTTCTAGATACGAGTTAGCTTAAAACTCCACTTCTAATCGGCCGTACTATTACTTGAAAATGGCATAAGCAAAATATTATCTTCTCGAATCATTGAACGCTGTGGTAATTAAACGTAAATGTAGATCTTGAAATAGGCATTCGTGTATAAATTTGCAATGTCAAGCTCAGGGTGAAATATTAAGCCAACAGCTTAATAATGAGAATAATGTAAGACTATACATGGCTGAATTGTGCAATATTAGACATAGGGCATTTACTTAATGTTACCATTTTGTTTGTAAATCAAACTAACAACAAAGTGACTAGAAAAACTAATTGAAACTGGATTATTTCATTGTAATTTCAAAACCGACAATTGTTACTAGCATGGGTAAATTGATTAATACTAAAATAAAGTTGCCAATGCATAGTCTTACATTATTCACACGGTATTATTTGGCAGCCCACGACTAAGTTTATTGTTATCTTTACCTTACTAAGGAAACGCTTCATTAAAAGCTGTATTGCTTGAGCTGAACTAGTGCCTTCTTATAATGCTCGGTCTAACCTACTGTGCTCAAGGCGGATTGGTCAAGTAATTATTAGGTTACTATGAGCGCGAAGATCATTTTTCTTTTAGGTAACAGCAGGCTAAAAATAAAGAAAAAAAATAACTTTTTTATTTTTATTTTCTCAGCTTAAACGGGCAATTTCAGACTTGCACAAGAGTGGAGCAATTTGTACACTCTCTGTTTATTTCATTCTAAACACGAGAAGTGGAACCCTTTTTGAAGATTTCGTTCAGGCCTTCAAGTGAGTTTCCACAAATGTCGATATCTATTTTTGGCACTGTGTTACGTCCATTTTGACGTAAGCATCTAGTTTTGCTTTATTTCCCATATCTAGCCCTAATGACTTACCTCATCTATAGTTTTTACTAACAGCTACTTAATTGCAAGGTTAATTTTAAAGGATATCGTTTTTCTGCTATTTTTAAGGTCGAATTTAGTCGCCGGTGTGTGCTTAATTTGCTTTTCCGCGATCTCCCTCCCCCAGTAATGCGACGTTTCCTGGTTTTGCTAGGCCCCTCTAAAACTGACTAATTAGCTGGCAATGTAGATATTTACACTCTTTTATTGGCTGTTTTGCCATTTTGGAGGATAGGTATTGCAATGGCTACTTGTAGCTCCACGTTGGGCTCCAGAAATATTGCAATGGCTACTGTAGTAATAGGTTAGGCTTGCCAAAAATATTGCAATGGTTCTACTTTAATAAATAAATTTAAAATTTATTTATTATATAAGCCACTGTTAAGCCAATGTTATTAAAATAAAATTGAGACTGATTAAAATGTAATTTTCCTTCTCATTTAATCAAAATAATATAGTAGTATGCCCTTTTGTATTTTATTCGTCTGCAAATTAAATATAATTGAAAGCTATCTCGTAATGCAAGAAAACTCCCAGGCGGATTCCCTTAATAAATTTATCTAGTGCGCCACTGGCAACAAATTTAGTTCAACTGTGCAATTGCTGAAATGTAATGCTGTCAAAATTATCACAGTTCGGTTTTATTTTGCAGGCTGCATTGTGTTTTGATTTTTAACAAATGGAGTTTATGAACATTCGTCAAGGTAGCTATTTGAATTTTTCGCGCTCTTGGCGGCGCTAATTATTTTTTGTTTCAGAAAATAACGCAGGCAAGCTTAAGCAATTGTTTTGGAAAAGCGTCCTTTTACTCGCATAACCTCAAACTTGAAATCCACGTGATGTGCGAACAGCGCCTTCTCTGTGGCCGTGAAATATTTGGATTTTGCTCAGTAAAGTCTCCTTTATGATGCACGTAGCTTTCCCCGGGGCTAACCGCATTAATTTTAGGTTAAATTAGTACCTGGTATATGTCGATAACTTCGGCTTGCCGGAACGACGCCGTTGATGTTGTGGCGCTGCTATGGGCCCCCTTGTGATGAAACCTCTCGTAGACGGTCGTACAAAGCTGCTCTACACCCTGAAATGCTGACCTCGTAGCTCCACTGGACCCTTTGGTTGCACGCAGACTTCAAAAAATGTAGCTGGCTCGTTGGCGAAGCTCTCGGACAGGTCCCCTCGTAGTATTTCCAATTTTTAGTGTCGGAATTCGTTGCAAATAACACCACACGAGCTGGGCAATGCACTGAATAAAACTGGATGCTTTTTATGTTGAAATAAACTTGTTTATTATATAAAATTTAATTTTTAAGAGCAGCACAATTTTACAGTATCAATCTAATTAATTTATTCATATGTTCTCCCTCTAAAATCCGTTATAAACAATTGATAACTACAACTAAACAAAACGGATATTAACCAAAGTCAATTACAGTACTTTTTAACATTAAATTAATTAGAAATAGACATTTTTACACATTGCCTAAAACTAAAAATCATATCTGTTCATTTTAATTATTAATGTCTTATTGCGCCACTTGCACGTTTTATTAATCACTTAATTTGTCTTACACGTGTGATTGCATTGATTAGTTTTAAGAGTTCACTATCTTTTTACATTTGTTTCATATCCTCCTGTGTGCTTTTCTTGCCAAATTTTACATGTCTGCTTTTCCCCGCTAATTCTGGTACTACAGCTTAATCTTACAATTGCCAAATATTTTCTTATAATTTGCTCTTTGCAACACATGATAATATAATTCTGGCTTCCTGTACCTTATTTAAGATTGTTCATAAATGTTTCCTGCTTGTTTATTTGAATTCTAAGCTACAATACCATACACTTAGTAAACCTTTCTGTGACAAATCAATTCTATTGGTTCGGCTTTAATTCTGCACAAACCTATTTAATTAATTTTGAAATGTCGATTTCAACCTGTGACAAACGAGCCTTGTCCGTTGCGTTCTTTATTCAAAACCTTTCTTTTAATTCAAGCATTTCTTTCTCAATGCAATTACTGAATACTTTAATATTGTACTGCAATCGGGGCAGAGCCGTAGGACCTAATACCACTGCAGTATATGCTCATATGTCGTTAGGGATTTTCAGCCAATTTATTGAAACGGGATCCTTATAGCAGTCAGTGTCTCTGGTCCCACAGGTGTAACTTTACTTGAAAATTGGTTCTATGTATTACATGATCTGGGTATTATCTACTTTATTTCTCGAAGTTCTAACGCAATGTTTTAGTAACATTCTTTTGCACTTAGGCTTTTAGGGCTTTGTTACCCCACTCTGATGGTAAAACCGCTTATTGGTCCCTACTTTCGACTTATCGGTTTTCTTTTATTGCAATTCATCGACTTTCAGCCTGCGCTAAAAAAAACGTTTTCTGCTATCATTGAAATTTTCGGAGACCTCCCAGCTCACCCGTTATGAGCGATTTGTAATTTAGTGGGTGCTGTGTCTCCGTTATTTTCCTACCCTTATTGTTGGTTACATGTACTATGGAAAAAATAACATTCGGTGTCGTAAAGCACACGTAGATATAATAATAATAATAATAATAATAGTTTATTGCCTTTAGGTACCAAGTACATCAGCAGCGTCACAATTAAAAAAATAGAAAGTAATTAAAAGGAAAATCTCAACTGGTCAAGATACACACAAATCAAATAAATCAAATAAATAACAAATATAAACGACAGTGCTGTAATAACAGTGACCATTTATGAAAACTCATGCTGGAGAAATTCCTCAATGGAGTACAAAGTTTTGCTTAACAACAAACTTTTTACTCGTTTTTTAAAAAGTTTTAAAGACTCAATAAGTTTAATTTTCTCAGGTAGATGGTTAAATAGCTTAATAGGCAGTATGTAAGAGCTATTCGCACTGAGTGCAAGAGTATGTTTCGGCAAAATTAGTGTATTTCCGTGGCGCAGTGAATAGTTACCATTGTCACTGACTTTCTTTAGTTTTGAAAAATTGTTTTTAATATACACAACAGATTGAATTATGTAAACAGAAATAACCGTTAGTATTCCCAAATTACTAAATGCCAATCGGCAAGACTCTCGCTGATTTAAAAACAAAATAATCCTTACTATTCTTTTTTGAATTATTAGCACATCCTTTATATTTTTAGAATTTCCCCAGCAAACAATACCATACGTAAGGATACTGTTAACAAACGCATTATAATAAGATAGCAGTACCGACCTATCTACAGAACTCCGAATTCTCCAAAATACAAAACACTGAGTCGACAATGCCTTTAAAACTTTATTAACATGACTATTCCAAGTCATGTTGGAATCTAATTGTAATCCCAAAAAACGAATAGTTTGGCTAGTTTTTACACTTTTATTATTTAATTTTACTAAAAGACTATGAGGTAGTTCACTGGCCGAAAACGATATAACTTCGGTTTTATCAGTGTTTAACATTAGGCCATTCGAGGCGCAGTAGTTTTGCATTCTGGTCACACAATTGGTAGCGATGGAACTCAAATCTGCTATACTAGCTGCCGGCAAAATTACTGAAGTATCGTCAGCAAACAGCGTAACTAAACCAGTATCCAAATGCTTGACGATGTCGTTTAGAAAAATAATAAAAAGTAGAGGCCCCAAAATACTGCCTTGGGGTACCCCTGTTTTAACTTCCAAGCAATCGGAATAATATTCTTCATTTTTACCGTTTTTTAATACAACCCTCTGAGTACGTTGTAACAAATATGAAGTTAACCATCTAAGTGCTACGCCAGTGATACCATATGCACTCAATTTTTCTAGTAGAATGTTATGTAATATGGAATCAAATGCTCGCATGAGATCGAAATAAACACCTACAATTTGTTCCCTTCTTCCAATTTTTTGATTACAAAGTTATTCGTTGAAATCAGTGCAAGCTGAGTTGAAAATTGAGGCCGGAAACCGTACTGGCTATCCGTCAGTATTTTATTAACGCTAACGTGTTTATGGAGCCTTCGAGCAAAAGCTTTCTCGTATATTTTAGAAAAAACGGATAGGAGAGAGATTCCTCTATAATTTTCAATACACCTATTGTCATTTTTCTTAAATATAGGTTTTACAACCGCCCTTTTTAGGCAAGAAGGAAAAACGCCTTCATTAAAAGAATCATTAATAAGCTCCGTAAGCACGTGAGCGACAAAATCCACTGCGATGGCAAGGAGAGAGCAGGGAATGCCATCATCACCCGCTGATGCTTTATTACTAACACTTTTAACAATTTCGTATATTTCTGGAATCGGCACATGTTCCAGATTTAGTGTGGGATAAGTTTGCGTTATATTATAATTAGCCAATGGAGGCGATGTTGCACCAGAACAAGAGCTAACAAAAAAATTATTAAAAGCATTAGCTGCTTCGTTTAGTTGGACAGAGGTGCTCCAGATTTTTCATAAAAGTTAGTAGGGTAGCAATGTTGCTTGTGTAATACAACCTCATTTTTAATAATGCTCCAGATAGCCTTGGATTTATTATCAGTATGAGCATAATTCTCATTATTATAAGCTTTTTTGGTCTGATCAATTGATCGTTTATGTTTTCTTAACATATTTTTGTAAATCTTTAATGCCTGAGGATTATTACTGTATTTGCATTGTTTGTAATAATGCCGTAAAAATTCACCTTCTTTAATAATTTCAGATGTAATCCAAGGCTTTCTGGGTTTAAATTTAGGTTTTTTCACTCGTTTGAGTGGAAACGCCTTGTCCATCAATTCTTTAAATTTTTCAATAAATAGTGTACATTTATTATCAGCATTTCTGGCATTATACATCTCAATCCACTGTTCGTTAGCTAAGAGATTTTTAAATGTTGCAATATTAATTTCATTCTTAAAATCCCTTTTGTGGTAAAAAAGATACATATTGCTATCAATGAAATGTAAATAGAAAGATACACACTGCGAAAAGTGGTTTGAGAAGCTACAAGGAGTTACAATTTTCTGGATAACAGTATTTACATTAGTAATCATTTCGAGAATTAACAGTTTTAATAAGTAGCTCAAAGTTATCTTTGAGATTATGATCTACAGTTCCAGGTGGTCTGTAGACACAGACAATTTTTATACGAGTGTCGTCAATAATGATATCCGTATAAGCATATTCAAAATATAATTCTACAGGGGGTACATTTATTACTTTACTATTAGAAATGACATCATCTCGTATAAAAATTGCAACACCACCACATTTACTATTCGTGCGACAATAACTAGCAGCCAAATGATACGAATTTAATTTTATAAGCTCAATTTCCTTCTCCTTACAGTGAGTTTCACTTAGGCATACTATTTCCGCGAAACTTAAGCGAATGTAATAAAATGTACAATTGTGAAATTTTGTAAAGCAAACTGTTTATGTTTACATGAAAGATGTTTACTTCGTTTCTCGTAAAATTTATAGAACTGGGATTATTCACTAAGTTACCTTCATCGTTGTTTTTCTCAACACTAAAAAACGTTGCACGCAAGCTCCAAACGGCCACATCTCCGGATTTAATGCCTTCTCTAGGTGATGATCGTAAAGAGTTACTTTAAATGAAGAATATAGTTTAGGATACTTCGATTTCAAAACCTCACAAGTTGCTTCTGAAAATTGACCCTGAATCATCTTGGTAAGTTGGTCACCTGTAGTTTCAGGGTCTAGTCTGTAGATGTGTAGGTCGATAGTTTTCGGAACACCTTTAATATTCATTTGTTTATTGGTACTGTTTCCGGTGATTATGTTTCGCTTACGTGGTCTTTTAACTACTTCGCTCCACTGTCCACTTGAATCTTGGTTTAAAAAGAATGACGAAGCTTGAGACGATTGCGTAGATTTTAAAATTTTATTGGGCTCATCGTTTAAATTTAAATTAATATATTTGTCAAGTTTCAGCGATTGTTTCACTTGCAGAAGTTCATTACGGACTTCTTTGCTTGTAATTTTCCTAGGTATGACTTTGTCTTTAGTTAATTTCGAAGGTTTATTTACGTTGCAAATTTCTTGCTTACTTGCATTTGGAAGTGCATTTGTGTTATCAAGTATTGGTTTGGGAGGTAAAGCATTTACCTGCTCTTCATATAAATCAACCTTGGATCCACATTTGGAAGGTGAATTAATCTGCATGTACAATAACTCAATTTTGTCCCGTAATTCTTGTATTAACAGGTCCTTCTGTTTTAAGACGTATGTGAATATACGTAAGTCCACTTTTTTATTTGAATCGGCTAAATCTTCAATTGCGTCAAGAAAAGCTAGCTCACTACTTCCATTATCACTAATTATTTGACAGCACTGAATTACGCTATCATCCTTGTCACTGATAAATTTAACATTCTTACACAGTTTGGCACAACTGGTATGATAAGTATTACTGCAGTTTTCGCATTTGAGGCCATTTACAACAACCTTTTTACATTTCTTACAAGCAGAGCCAACAGAACCGTGTCCGTCGCCTGCCATGGTCACTACAGAAACTGTACAGGGTGTCCCATTTTCGATGATATTACGGGGTATCTCACTTACAAGTAAAGATAGAGAGTTGCGGTTTTCGCAATACTGTGCTACTTTTTTGTGAAAATAAAGATGGTATAAACAAAATTTTCATAGACCGCTTCGTTTCTGAGATACAGGGCGAAATTGAAAATATTGCATTTTGGGACCCCCCTCGTATCTCCGTTATCCTTTAACATATATTAAAGTTAAAAACTGGCTCTCATACAGTTTTTTACGTAGAATCCAGTGGCGTAGTCAGATTTTTGCTGTGAGCTGTCAATTTTTAGCTATAAATCAAACATATGTTTTTTTAAACGGGACACCCTGTATATTTTTCTTTCATTTGATTGGAAATTTTATAAGCTTTACAAAAATATATACAGAGTGTTTCGTTAAAAAAACATAAGTTTAATTTATAACTAAAAATTGACAGCTCACAGCAAAAATCTGACTACGCCACTGGATTCTACGTAAAAAACTGTATAAGAGTCAGTTTTTAGCTTTGCGATATGTTAAAGGATAAAGGAGATACGAGAGGGTCCCAAAATGCAACAAAATGTAATATTTTCAATTTCGCCCTGTATCTCAAAAACGAAGCGGGCTATGAAAATTTTGTTTATACCATCTTTGTTTTCACAAAAAAGTAGCACAGTATTGCGAAAACCGCAACTCTCTATCTTTACTCGTAAGTGAGATACCCCGTAATATCATCGAAAATGGGACACCCTGTACATACAACATTTGTCCTTACGCATTTTTTAATTTTCGATGGTTTTTGATAAGTTAGGTAGTAATTTCTTATTACTCTACTTTGGACTGGAGATGGATCTCTAAGCCAATTTACACCTAAAGTAAGTTTTTCCCGAAGGTTCTACGCGTCTGTACACTAATCGGGTGGTATAATTTCAGGGTTTTCTATATTTTAATTTTAATATTTTGTGTTGTTAGGATTTCGTGTTCATAGTCTGTTCTATTTGCCTACGTTAGTACCGTCCTATTCAGTACCAATGCGAGTTTAAAACCACATCAGCGTCCTTGATCGATGCTGGATTTAACGAATAAGCTACAACCTTGCTTTACTCTAACTAAATATTTATCATAATCGCTTTCAATGACTAAGCCTTTTGAGGCTGTTCCGACTCTAGTCGCAATCTCTTTCTTGGCCGACCCACGTCACGTCTTTCTTTGGGTTTGTAATTGAGAGTTTGAATTGGGAGTTTTTCTATGTCCATTCTTTGCAAATGTGCTTCTTAATCAATTTTTTCTTGTTTTATTCTGCAATGCAATACCGTTATTCGTAGTACATCTCTTATTGCGTCATTGTTTATCCTATGTTCCCTTGTACAGCCCTTTACTGCCCTTAATAATTTCATTTCGAATGCTTGTATTTATGATTTGTCTTTTACAGACATCGCATCGTCCATGCTTCGCTTCCATACAGTAGGACGGGGACTGCATTATAGAATTGTATCTTGGTTCCTTTCCTTACTTGTTTTCCGATGTTTTTCCGTATTGTGCTACACATTGCTTGGAAGTGTGAAAGTTTATTTATTATATCGTTGCTGAAACTATATGTTATGCTACATCCCAAATATTTAAAGTACGAAACTTGTTCTAGATTTTGAGTGTTGACCACAAGTTTTGGCCTTTCCCTTTGAAGGCCGTTTTAGCCTTTCTTGTTGATATTTTACAATCCTATGTATGTATGTATTATCTGTAACCTCAGTTATCTTGCGTTGTAGAGGCTGGTGCTTACATCTGGCTGTAAAATGCTCAACTTGCCCCGGATTCGGGTTACAGATTGTATTGTTCCAAAATTAAGTTTAGTTTATGCACTGTGGTTTTGAGTTCATCTTCGGTATTTTCAATGATTACTTGGTCTTCAGCGTATAAAATTGAATTTATTGTGGTTTTACCAGTTATGATGGTGATACTTTCCTCCACTCTCTTGGAATATCGTCAATACATATGTTAAATAGTGTTGTCGACATACAGCAGCTCTGTCTTATATCTTGGTTTGTATCTATAACATTAACTGTCGATGCATTTTCATATGCGCATTAATAATTTTTTTCTACAACCACCACTAAAGGTAGGCCTTGTAGCGCTAGCTTTTTTCACTAAAAGTAACATTTTATAATTTAGCGTGTTTAAAATGAGATCAGCTGTTTACTTTTACCCCTTTGTGTTAAACGTGAAGTGAGGTTATAAAACTACAATTTCGAACTGGAAGTGATGTTGTAAAGCTATTCTAGCTACTTCTTGCGTTAGAGGTAAAGTATTTTTTAAATAATTAAAGCGTTATGTAATGAATAAAGTCAGATGTCTACTATTATAATTATCTTTGATAACTGACTTTAACAGTACCGGCTCCGGAAACATTCACCTGCGCGTCAAGGCCATCTATTTATTATGACAAATTATAACTGTCACAAATGCAAACCTTTGTTAAATCCACATTTATGGATTAATAACAGAACATTTAAGGTCGTAGCAAAAATATTGTATACAAATTCGTGCTAAAAGTGTTATTGAACTCGACATGTTATGAAACTCAGCTTTCGGCTTCGTTTCATAATTTTCATGTCTCGTGCATAAACATCAACTTTTAGCACTTGTTGCATAAATAGCTATTTTCATTATCATCGCCATCCCCAGCTTTCAAATATTCCATCTTGGGATATACGCCTCCTCATGGTGTCGCCATGTTATTCGATCTGCCGTCGCTCCCATCGATTGTGTTCCCGTTACTTCTTCCCGTTCTCGGCCTCCATTCGGTTACCTTTTTGCTTCATTTACCATCTTCTCGTCGCATAAGGTACCCTGTCCATTGCCATTTCAAGGGTGCGATGCGTTTTGAAAACAACTTCTTACAAATGAAGTGCTATAGCCTCCTCTGAAGCCTGCTTGTTCACTAGTTTGAACGACGTGTCGACGGTTGTTTTATTCAACTTTCTTTGAGTTTTGTTAGAAGCTTATATGTGTGGGATAACAACGAAATCGGTCGATAATTCGTTAATAGCTCCTTTTATTTTATTTTCTATGAATTAACAAAACGGTAGGATTTTTCCATGACTTAGGTATTGTTTCCATGTCTAGGCATTTGGCTAAATTCTATTTCTTATTGTCCTAAAAGCCCGTTACCTCGTGCGTTTATTAGTTCTATAAGTATTCCGTTCCGACCTGCAGCTTTGTTGTTTTTCGGTTATTGTTTTATTTCGTATTAACAAATCATGGGTATGTCTTCGGTATAATGCCTGGTCAGTGGTGTTCTTTTTTCGTTTGATGTAGTTGGCAGTTCTTGTGGGTTTGACGAGTACAGGTCGTCGTAGGATTTCTCTATATATTGTATGGTATGATGCTTACAGCAATTCTAGTTGCATTGCTAACTTACGAATGTTAATTAAAGATTCAAATAGGCCCAGAATTGATATTGTATTTACTGAAACAGTAAGAGTCACTGGTAAATATGAATAATTGCATAAATCATGATTAGCAATAACTGTAATTAATTAACAGAGGTTAATGATTGAATAAAACGATATCGTCAGGGTTGTGATCAGCTTGTATTCAATTTTTTGCTCAATATGGCAAATGTAGCTAATTTTATGATGGCTGACAGATTAATTGAGTAACGTCAGGACACGATAATAAAGTCGCTTTAGTGTAAAAGTATTTTGAAGCTTTATAGAAGATTATGCAGCGTTTTCATTTATATTGAAGTGCCAGCAATCGATGACGCAGCTGAAGAGGTTACAAAGCAGTGCAAGAAGACACAGATCATGCAAAGAGCATCTAAGAAGTAATCTGAGAATTACTGAAGATTACAAGAATGTGCTAGTGGCTTGTTAATCAGTGTTTATTAACTAAAAGTGAACTCAAGAAAAAGTGCCACCAATTACGAGGTTATAGTTTCCTGAATGACATTTATAAAAACAATGAAAATTAAGATCTTTACACTTACCGATGGACAATTGTAAATCATGTTGCTATGGTGATCCAGAGAGTCGGTTGTTATTGTTTGGAGGTGGTTGATAGCCGGGTGCCAAGCCGAAAGCTGTGTGTTGGCCTCCCGATATTGATATTAGTTTGTTGATAAAAGTAGGTAAATATTTTGTGCTCAGTTGTGCGTTTTATTGTACGCCTGTGTGTGGGTGCCAGATGTGGTCAAATTGGCAGTGTTTCGGAGTGCAATTTCAGAATTAATTAGACTTGGAGGGAAGCCTGTAAGAGTTCGTCTTCGGAGTCGAGATTCTGCAGCAGCTGGAGAAAGCTTTATTCGTCGTCGAAATCCAGGTAGCAGCAGCAGGGTGCTTTCCAGGAAGCAGATACGAGCTTGGGGCCCTTTCCCACCGTAGCCTGTACGAGTTTGCCTTTGGAGCCGAGATTCTGCAAGATTTGGAGCTGCGGGAAGAGGACAGCAAGGTGCAGCATCTAGAGGGGGTCCTATTCGTGGTCCAGAAAAAGGAAGCAGCAGCAGCTTAAAGCTTGCCAGGAAGCAGATACGAGCTTGGCGTCCTTTGCAGAAGCCAAAAATAAGATCATCGTTTCTTGGAAGAAAAACAAATTCGAGTTGGATTCTTTTGCAGTTGTAAAACAAATTCCAGGTTAGCCAAACTACTTGATTATTACGAAAGCATTGTTATAATTTACCTAAGGTGTGCTGATTGATTTTTGGCTAATCTGTTGTCAAATTACGCTGAATTTGCTGTGCGTTTCGAACAGTTTTGTTTGGAGATACATATTTTGTGGTTATCTGTCAGTCGTCAGAATCGAGCATTTGCCATACTATGGTAAAAATTTCAAGAGTGTAGAAATCCAACCCTGCAGATCAATATCTAGCCGGCGTAAAAGTTTTTAATTAGTTGCAATTAGATAAAATATAGAAAGAGCAACACACTTTTATTCAAGTGAAACTTAATTAAATGATTATATTTTTAATTATCCAGAGAAAGAGAGGCAATTTTATCATAAAATTCAAACTGCTATGTGTTGATGCTCAATTTTATTTATTTAAAGCAAATATGATATTATAAATTTACTATGTTTTTTCTTCCTTCTTGTATTTTTTCTTCTAAACACTGTTAGTTCTTTGTTTTCTTCAATAGTTTTTTCATTGTACTCTAATATGTCTATTCTTTTATCTCTTCTGCTGACATATTTAGTTTTTATTTATTCCTTCTGTATATTAGTTTTCTTGTTTTTAGTTAAGTTTAGTTTGACCCTTGAACTTGTCGTCTTGAGTACGCTGTTTGCAACTTCTTTTATGTTGCACGTAATGTAATTGTGAATATTTTCAACATTAATCGGGTTGTTTCATTTCTGTATGTATCCTCTTTGTTATACACCTCAGTGTGGTCTATACTTGTAGCTCCACCTTCAATTTATTTCTTCTCTCTACTTTTGTATTTAGATTTACTCGCGTTCTGGCCATTCTATGGTCACTGGTACTGATTCGATTAAGGACGGTTACTTCTAGTATAATGTTGTTCCGATCTGAGATGATAAAGTCAATTTCGTTTTTGTGACTCCATCAGGGCATCAATTGATGTTTTTCAAGAAAGGTTACTAATGTTTGTCCTCTGCCGTTACGTATTTCTACTCTATGCAT
The DNA here is from genome assembly GCA_940337035.1 of Agriotes lineatus. Taxonomy (NCBI): domain Eukaryota; kingdom Metazoa; phylum Arthropoda; class Insecta; order Coleoptera; family Elateridae; genus Agriotes; species Agriotes lineatus. Next base: position 165,904,794 of record OW679196.1, on the reverse strand, counting down.
ATCTATGGATGTTTCTCCTCTCTGGTACATCCCAATTTTAGCATTAAAATCTCCGATTAAGAGTATGTAGTAGGCTTTGTTGTTATCCATTGCTCTCTCTTCGTAAAACTCTTCTATCTCTTCTTATATGTGTGCAGATCTAGGTGCATAGGCTTGAATAATTTTCAGGTAATACCGTTTCGATATCGTGATAATAATAGATAGCTATGGTAGTTATGACTTTACTTTATTTTAATTGAAATTCATTATTATTTTCAGGGTTTTATCACGTTTTATTCTACTTCTTACATATTCTGTCCAGAGCTCGAACATGCCATTGTGACAAAATTAATTGTTCGACTCTTTATCAGAATTCAATTAGAACATACACAATATAAAAACCATAACTTTAATATGAGACAATTGTTCTTTATTAATGATAAATCTGCACTTATAATATTAATTAATTTCCTTTATATATTATTGTAAGCTCAAGTTTAGTATTAAACTCAATTTTATGTAAGTTTTATGTATGTTAACATAAAAATTATTTTTAATTATGTTGTAGATAATGTTTACTCTTATATCGTTTATTAAACTTTCATTTCTTGAACACTTTATTTTTAACTTAATTTATTTGTCATTAATTTTCTGTTAGTTGATTATAATCAATTCTGTACTTCTTAAAATTATCAGTTTAATTCATTTAACTCTCTGTTTGAGTTCTCGGATGTGGTATTTATTTATTTAAGTTGACTTTGCACCAGCTACATCCTGACTCTTTCTCGTAGCGTCCTCAGCTTTAGACTAGGCTTCACGCACACACAACTAACATCTTCATTAGTTTTACGCTAACTTTCTTTCTTAAGATCACACTTTTATTGGTACATACCAGTATTTATATTAGTACAATTGAATTTCTGTATCATTACTTTAATTTTTAAACTGGTGTCATAAAAATTTTATTTTCACTTTCTCTATTTTGTTTTTATTAATTTATAATTCTCGCTAAAACGTTGGATATAATTACATTTGAAATATCAAAATTTCATATTTCTACTTATCAACCTTTATGAAGTTTTAATTTTACAAATCATATTTTCAGGTAAACCAGTTCTTAAATTTGCTGCCTACAATTATTATGTGTCCTTAACCATATTATACAATAAATATGTAAGAAATAAACTTATGTTTTATCTTTTCTATTAATATTTACCTTTACAGATAAAACCTGACTAACAGAACAACTTAGTTCAAAAATTATTACCTTCAACTAATTTAAATTACACTTGCAACCACAAATGGGAAAATAACTTGTATCATTTACGAGGGCTGTCCCAAATACAATGCACAGCGCCCACTAGCTATAGTGCAGTGTAACATAAACAGCTGATCTTAATCTCAGTTTGTAGCCTGAAGTTTAACGAATATGTTGGTGCCCAGTGTTAGTGGTTTTAGTGAAGTGTAATGATGTCAGAGAGAGATAACAAATCCTTGGCTCACACTTTCAGATTAGAGCAACGCGCCTACATTAAGATTGAATTAATTCGTGGTAAAACAGTGCCTGAAATCAGTGGCGTAACTATCAAATGTGCAGGGGGTGCGAAGAACCTCGGCGCCGAGTCTATATAGGCGCCGCGGTAGCGGAGTTTTTAGTGAAAATAAAAGTTTTCCTAGAATAGTGGTTCAAAGTGACAACAGACTATGATACGTGAGCGCCACTGGGCTCTTTTGAGTGCGTAGTCTTTTCTCCTTTTGAATAGATTAGAAGTTCCAGCTCTAGAGTGTTTGTGATTCTTAGATTTCATAGTGCATAGTGCATAGTGCATATACATAGTGTATAGTAACATACTATAATTTCAAAGTTTTAAACCGCAAATTTCTGACGATTGCCTCAGATACAGAGGTCATAGAGAGTGCCAAATTACTTCAAACTACGTATGAAACTGATCGCCATGACGGCTTACTATAGCAAATTGTACAAATTTGATCTTCGTACACAACTAGTATTAAATCTTGCTTATCAGTGGAGGAAGTGGCAGAAAAATGTCTGTCTAATCACACATCATTGGCTAGCTTTCCAGATTTGTATACAGCTTATATCCTATTTTTTACATCCCGTCACTACAGCCTCCACTGAGACATATTTTTCTAAATTAAAAATTATTAAAAACTTTTTGCTAAGTAAGATAAGCCAAATACGCCTAAAGAGCTTTGCATTACTGAGTATCAAGAAAGTAAGAGCCAGTAATCTTGGTTTTAATTCACTGATAGATATGTTAGCTTTAGCAAAGTGTCGCAAAAGAGAGTTTAATTAAAGTGCTATACCTACATATTTATATATCTATATATTTTATTTTTCTTGTGAATTATTTAAATTTGTATTCCTTTTACGTGGTTTTTGTTTTTGTATATTCATATATATTTTTAGGTTTCATGTTATATTTTGGGAGTGTTTGATGTAATGGTAAAACCTGTTCTACTTTATGGGTCGGAATCGTGGACGGTTACAGAACTGGTAAAGCAGAAATTGCAGGTGTTTGTAAATAGGTGTTTGGTGGCCAGTCATTATTTGGGACCGAACAAATCAGGTGGACATTAATATAGAAATTGGAAGAACAAAATATGGATGGTTAGGGCATACGTTGCGAAAAAATAAAACTGAAATTTGCAGAAAAGTTTTGATTGAAACCCTTAGGGTTTCAAAAACAGAGGACGCCCGCGAAAAACGTGGAGGAGAACTGTAAAACAAGAGACAGGAAAGACTATAGCACAACTGAGCCAAATAGCAAAGGAAAATGACAACTGGAGAGAATATACGAATACCCCATGTCCCAATAGAGAAAAATCTGGTGTGATACACTCACACAACTTCCTTTTACAGTGATCTTATAATTAGTCAAAAATTTCATTTTTAATTTTTAACCATTTGTTAAAAATTTTCAAAAATTACAAATTCTACAAAAACGGTACAAAATCGAGTGTTAGTTGAAGAGACAAATTTTCTCTAGAATTTTAAGGTGAATTCAAAAATGTAATAATATACCGGGTGTTTTATTTAAAATAGGAGTTAATAAAAAAATAGAAAAGAAAACAAAAGAAACCCACTTTAGAAGTATTCAACGGGAAAATCACCTATCTCACATCAATACACATTAAAAATGTAAGAAAAATGTAAAATTAAAAAAAAATCGTTAGAGCCGTTTTTGAAAAAATCGAAAAAAACTGAAAAATCACAAGAGTAAACACCTACTTCCGGTCATGCGATTTTCTTCAAAAGCTTGCTGTCTCATCTACATAGTACACAAAACTTATATATGAAGTTTCAATGCCATACCTCTTTTCGTTTTTGAGATATTCTGTTCACAGACACACACACAGACACACAGACAGACAGACACACAGACAGACCAATGAAAAAAAAATATGTTTTTTGGAATCAGCGGACTCTAAAACGTGAAGATCTGTTGAAAACTCAATTTCGAATTTTTGGGGTGAATCCAATACTTCCTTTATAGTAGTAAAAGGAAGTAATATCTAAATGTGTTTTATTTTGCAGTAAGTAACATTTCGTGTTAAGAAAAGAGCTTATTAATTTTCTTTTAAATAAAGTGTTGCATGACCAAAAATTACCCCCCCCCTTTTTCTGAAACTTCTTGTCTACAGCGGCTATCATTTATTCCTGCACACCGGCGCCAAACCGTCTCGTTACGCCACTGCCTGAAATTCATGCCGCATTAGGCTGAAGACACACGAAGCGGTTCACGCTGAGTCGGCAGCCGACTCGGCCGCCGACTGCATGTATTTAAAGCGGACAAAACACACGACACGCTGCGTCATGTAGCGGGTACGCTGCGCGTATACCGCGCGGATACCACGCGTATACCGCGCGTAAGCCGACCGTACGCTCATCCAGAACATGTGCCGAGCACGGTTTTCTTATCGCTTCGAGCGTACCTGCAAGTCTGTGCTATCTTATGACTGTACACACGACAAGCGGTTTCAAAGCGGTGAGTATCAGGCGCGGTTGTCAAATATCTTTGTAATATATGAAAATATTTTACTTAGATAAGTAGTATCTGACTGATCATTTGTTTTGTAGGTTATATAGGTACCGGGTGAATATTACAAAACCGAACATTGGCAATTAACATGGGAAAAAGGTTTTTCGCAGATTGCTGCACCCCATTTTAACTTAGAGGGTGTATAATGACACCAATCGAAAGAATTTTTTTTTCTGATCTAATGATATGCGAATTAGTTAATTTTCAGTTGTATTTCTTTATTATTTTATCGAAAATAAACGGGGCTATGTGCGCTATTGCTCGGTCTATTCTAATCAATTTACCACCATTTTTAGGCCATTCCGTTCTGTTACACACTCCGCCCCTGCCTCCCTCTGCCGTCCACCTGACCAAAGAAGGGGGCCCTCGGGGCTGCGCCCCTCTCCAAGGGAGCCCCCGGGACTTCGCCCCTCCCAAAGAGACCCCCGGGGCTCAGCCCCTCTCCAAGGGGACCCTCGGGGCTCCGCCCCTTTCCAAGGGGGCCCTCGGGGCTCCGCTGCTCTCCACGGGGGCCCTCGGGGCTCCACCCTTCTCCAAGGGGGCCTCCGGGGATCCGCCCCTCTCCAAGGGGCCCTCGGGGCTCCGCCCTTCTCCAACGGCATAATAAATCTGTCACTTGAATGACGTTTGAATCTGTTTATTGTCTTACGAGTCATGGCTCAACATGATTTTCCGAATTGAATTTATTGCGAATTTTTGATAAAATAATGAGAAATACAACTGAAAATTAATTAATTCGCATATCATTAGATGAGAAAAAAAATCTTCTTTCGATTGGTGTCATTATAAAGCCTCTAAGTGGAAATGGGGAGCAGCAATCTGCGAAAAACCTTTTTCCCATGTTAATTGCCTATGTTGGGTTTCGGAATATTCACCCGGTATGTATAGTATTCCAACCAAAAATTGGAAAGCTATTTAAAATCCAGTGCACCATGAAAAGTGTAAGTCATGTCTAAGTTGGTTTCATACAATGAGTTAATTATATTCTAATGTCAATCAGCTTTCACGTAATGACAATTCATCTGCAAATTGTACATGTAACTGTTTTGTTAAGGCATTGTAACATTGTGGATGATTTAAGAATGTGCTAGTTGAGTTTTTAAAACCGTATAGTAGCACACAAAATGTTTAAAAACGTATATATCTTCCAAACTTCCCAATGCATCTGTCAAATTTGAAGGTTATTATCGAAGTGTCACTGAATGACAATCAAACAGTAATTTTATGAATTAAATTACGAAGTGACTTACTGTTCTCAATGCTGGCCTGATTTTAAATAGCTTTCCAATTTCTGGTTGGAATACTATACTAATTTAATTTTGTGGTAAATATGTGTTCCAATATTGAAACCGAAAAATTAATAATGGAAATCCAGGCAAGCCCAGCATGCAGCATGTTGATCATGCAAGTAAAATAAAACGAAAACGAATCCATTGTCTTCAATAGGAATACTGGCAACATGTCATAGTGTTACGGTCTTGAACTAACTTTACGACACCGCACCGGCTCATACATAAACGAAACGGCCGGCGCGTGCCGTAATGGACGAAATCGGGGCGAAAGTTCTGCTAGGCCGCTACCCAGCCGCAACAAGATAGGCCGGCTAGACTTTCAGTGGAGTTGGGCGGGTTCTTAACGAGATTATCTAAGGGTAACGGCCAGAGGGTCGGTAAATAACGGTAAAATAAAGAGGGCGCCACCAAGCCTGTCTTAACCCGAATAACCGGGCCTGGGCGGTTAGACGGGGGCGAAGTATTCAAGAAACTCCGTCGATAGGGGTACTCGTGAATTATAAACTCACACAAAGATTTCGTGATGGCAAAAATACTTAGATCATGAAGTGGGGCTCTTTCAGCCACGGCAATGTCACCACCAAGCTTACCTGCACGCTTTGATCTCACTGGCCCCACCGTATATTTATCTTCTCAATGATGGGCGCACGCTGAAACAGAACATGCACAAATCGACCAAGAATAAAGCGTCTCTTAATTAGATAAGCGTCTATTATTCAATCCTTACATTGGGGCAGCAAAGCGTGCCGCAAACATTGGGTTAATTCTTATGAATAAGCATCAGCTGATGGGCGCACTACTGTTACTAAACAACACCCATAACTGTACAAAATCAAGAGCAGTTTGACATATGATTCCCACAAAGAGAACGTTTGTTCATAAAAATCGAGTTATGCAACAGCAAAAACGACGCGAACAGCGTAGCTGTCGGCAGGATCCGGCGCCGCAAAGAGGTGCGGCGAATTAGTTAGAAACCCAATTCGCAAGGCAAAAAGGGGCCGCGTTACTGAGATATATTTGGCCAAAAAGGGGGCTTACATAGCCTAACGCCCGCAGACGAATTTAGAATATGACACAGCTGGTGCTACGCCGCCCAAGCGATCGATAACTTCGTGTAACACTCAACGAGCCGAACACGACCCCGTTGCTAACATACGAAAGGTCTCGCACAAAACTTGGCGAATATGGCACCGCCCTGATAAGAAGTGATCTGGCTCACATGATAATTTGGGCAAACACAGCAAAGCCCAAGTGAAAGAAGTGATTGGATTAAAAACGGGCGACTCCACTTTGCGACAACAATTTAAGTTGCGAAGGGTACATTTTTAACGGTGCACATAATTTCACATCAAGTTCGCGCACATGCAATTTTACTGCGACCAAACTGGCGATGCCGCCTTACAGCACGTATGCCAAGAGTTCAGCAATTATTCACATGGTTAAGCGCAAAGCTCGCGCACAAGAAGTTAGTATGATTCAATGGTTACAAATACCTTAGTTTTATTGGTGACGGCCCAAGAGATCGGCATGCGTCCAGCTGGCGGGAAACAGGTTGCCTGTGGCAATTAATTCGCCGCTAAAACGGCCGACGTGTGAATGGTCTGGATGCGCCCAAAATGGCGACAAAGGCTGGCGCTTCAACAAACGCCGCTACGACGGCAAAGATAGCCCAATCATGTCCTACCTCAACGGAATCCTCGAACAACGAGCTAAAGGGAACACTCCCTTACGTGACGACGTAGAACCGGGCATGGAATTCCATCACACCTACGCCTTGGCGTAATAAGATCGCCGCTAAACGACACACACCTCCCTTGTTCAATGGCCTGGGTTGAACTGCCACTCTCGCTTAAGGCGAAACAGTTTATCAAACACTTGCTGAAGCAGCACGAGACGGGAAAAGGCGGATGCCCCCGCCAAGGGCGGGAGCGCCGCACGAACACACACACTATCCGACCTCTTAGATCGACGGCTCTCGGCTGAATCCCCAGCAAGAAGCGTTAGGACGCCCGCAGTGGCGTGAGCCAAAACGGCGTTACCACGTGACTCGACAGCCAATGGCGATGCGCCCAATAAAACAAATAAGTTCCGGTGACAAAGAGAGCGCGAGGCCTCGCAATCACACCAACAGCGTAATTTCTAGAAGGTTCGGAAATCTTGCGAGCGTTAACACCCGGCTGTCAAAGTACTAACAAAGGGGTGCCCCGGATGACGAGAAATACTGCGCTTGAGGCCAAATATGTGCAAAATCATTATTATGGAATTAGGCGATGAAGCCAAATAAGTAACTAAAAGAGTTTAACATACGGGCACGCTGCCCTAAAGCCTAGGTGGCTAATTAAAATACAAAATGACCTGACAATCGTTATGTTTATCGCTGCGACTTTTTAGCCGGCTCGTGTGTTTTATATCGCAGGCGGCCGCCGACTCGTGTGTTTTATCGCAGGCGGCTGCCGACTGGGCGTGAACCGCTTCGTGTGTTTTCAGCTTTAAATGAAACGTGTGGTACGCCTACAGTGGATTGCAGTGCAGTAGACTCTGAAAAATGTAAGAAGTACATGATGACTCAGCCAAATCTGACCGGCAAGCTTCAGTCAGCTGATGGGCAGTGGCGTATGGTTTTCGTTGTAAAGTTGGGGTACTTGTATATTACAAAATATAGAACTTTTTGAGTATCAAATTATTGTATTTAGCATACTCTGGAGATTTTGTAAAGACAATGTATTACCTTTAGCAAGGAAAGACAAGAAATCACGTTGCGAAACAAGAATTACACCTCCAGAACAGCTAACTGCAAATGCTAGGTTATAGGTTATAGAGTACCAGCCTCCCCTTAAATTTGAATGTGAACTCGTCTAGACGAGAACTCGTTTCTGCGGTTAAGATGGCATCAATGATTCCGTGAAGGTCGTGTACGCATTGAAAACAATCCCCGTTTTGGCTGACCTAAGATGACACTAACGCGGCTATTGTCGCCACCCTAATTGATAAAGATCGACGAATAACGGTGAGAGAGATAGAAGAACAAACAGGTATTTCAAAATCAAGTGCTCACCGCATTATAACTGAAATTCCGCAAAAACTAAAGATCACAGCACGCTGAATTTCTCATTTCCTGTCGCCTGAGCAGAAGGCTAAGCGCTACATCTGCCGTGAATTGCTCTCTCGCTATGAAAATGAAGGCGAAACGTTTCTCGACCAGATTTGGGTCCCCCAGACTTTGAGTACTCAAGGAACCGCTTCGAGGGAGTCCGTTTTCCTGACCAAATGCTCTGAATGAAAGAGTGAGCCAAGGATTTGTTTTCACTGTCGTTATCGCTCGCGGACACCATTACACTTCACTAAAACCACTAACACTGGGCACCGACGTGTTCGATAGACTTCAGGTTACAAACTGAGAACAAGATCAGCTGTTTATGTTACACTGCACGATAGCTAGAGGGCGCTGTGCATCATATTTGGGACAACTCGCACAATTTCACATGTTAATTAAATTAATAACTATGATCTTATCTAACTTATATTTGTTGTAGCTAATGGACATTTAATTAGCTTCTGAACTGCCAATACCATTGTAGGAAATACAATTTTTGGATGATAAATCCGTGTAACTTGACTCAATATCCTTTTCATTTGCTTTATAATTATGCTGTATGTTAATTATATATTTTTTAAATGCAGTGCTATTTTGAGATCATATAAATATATGACTCTTGATGATATTCCCACAATCGAGCAAATATTTTTGGTCCCCTTTTTGTTTATCAAAATTCCAACTCCATTCATACTAGCGTCTTCTCCTTTATAATAGAATATGTTTCCTGTTTTCAAGGTCAACGTTTTTTCTCATCTTTTCTTGACTTCCCTAATTCCAACAAAATTCATTTAATGTATCTTACATCTTCTTTCAACTGTCCTAGTATCTCCTCTGAACAGATAAAGTTTGTATTCAGGGTTCCAATATTTATCTTCTTCACACGACGGTCTATTCTTGTATCCCTCATTGTAGATTTATTTCCGCTAGTGGCCGTAATCTGCTATTGCCTGTCCCAAGCCAGGATAAGAAGAGAAGGGGGTGAAGTAGTAACCTCGTTAAAAGACCAGGGTTCAGCTACCCCGGCTGATAGTACCCTGTAAGGGCTCCTATCCAGGGGTTACAGGGAATAAATTCCAACAGCTCTGAAGACGTAAAATGATAACTAAAGTCATAACGACGCAGGAGCCGGAAAATGGACTTCAATAGCGGCATCTTAATCCATAGTGGACGGCCGCACACAGCGTCTGACTCCAAAAGAGCGGCTCTTAAAAATGCGCTAACCCGCTCGGCAAGCGTAGCGCTTAGATGCCAAATCACCCCCAGTTAAAATTAATATGAAAAAGACCAATTGTCAAAATAAAGTACACCAGTTGGGCAGGGTTAATCGCCCACAATTCGACACCGGTAACCCGGACCGCCTCACGGATTCTGGGGAAGTCAAATATTTCACAATTAGAGATACAAGAATAGACCTTCGTGTGAAGAAGATACAATTATTTTTATACAAATTTTTTGTTGCTCTTATTAGATGAGGGTATATTCCTTTTTTCCACAATTTCTCACAGTTTGATCTGATCAACTATATCAAAGGTTTTGGTATATACAGTAAAAATAATATGAGTTTCTAAATTATATTAGCGGTGTTTTTCAATTTTGGTTTTTAATGTTATAACTCCATCTATAAAATAAGATCGGCCTTTTCGAAATCTGTTTTGCTCTTCGCTTATCAATGATTCAGCTATTGTCTGTATTTTTTTTGTTAGAAATTTAGAATAGATCTTATAACTGGCTGTTAATAGACTTCTACCTCTATAATTCCCGCAGTCTTCGCTCTTTTCCTTTTTAAATTGAGATAATATGTAATAATTTGAATGTTTGCAATATTTTTGACTTTCAAAATGTCTATCTACTAAATTTTGTCAAATCACAACATCCAAATACTTGCCCTTTTGGTAGCTCTAGAGGACAAAGGTTCATTTACATATTCGAGTAAAGACAAAGAAAGAACGGAAATAAATAAATAAGTTTATTTATTGGTCTTTTATAAATGCAAAATATGTTTTTCTAAACTAAGAAATGATTTGTACAAATTTTGGACATAATGCAATAAATTGCTTTCTCCTGGCTCGTGCAGAGGCAACCAGTCGGGCAGCAGTGTTGAGAGGGATGATGTGGTGGAATTTGAATCTAATTTATCGATTGGCCCCTGGTCGGAGCAGCGTAGCGGCAAAGCCTAGAACTGGAGCATTGATCTGCAACAGGACGATTAGTGTACAAATATTGCAGTTTAATTTTTAACCAATTCCTTGTTTTAGTAGTGGTTTTTTTTATTTTAGTACGACCTCTAGGGCAAAGTTTAGCACTTTAAGTGTGTTTGTGTTAGTGATTCAGGTAACCCCCGTATTACCCTTCTTGACGGATGAGTTTGCCTTCAGAGTTATTTTCTTTCTTTTATTTTAGCGGCGTGTCGGGATCCTGGAGCTGATTCCTCGGTGCCGGTGTTACAGGAAGTGGATAAATACTGGAATTGGAAGTTGCTGCCAAGTGGCCAGCTGTGTAAAGGATGTCAGGCCATTTTTATATGTTACCATTATGCGACCATTTTCGAGTGTTTTCAGTGCAAAGATTACGATTTCGCGTGTATATAGGTTTTTGCTATCATATTTTTATGCTTAATATTTCTCCGTTAAATGTAAGTGTGTTTCGAATTTCGTGCAGGCTTTGGCATTGTTGGCTTCAAAGCGTCACGCAGGTGTGGCCTCGATTCGGGCGATGACTGAACACCTGTGGTTGTTTTCGTCTCGTAATCGTTGCAAGCTTGGTTTTGGCGTGTTTTCTGCAGCGAATTTGAAACGCGGGCCTGTGAGAGCGAGTGACAGATTTTCACTCCATCGCCGGCCTTGGAGTCAGTCACTGTTGGGAGTTAGTTGCTAGCAGTTGGTGCTTGGGTTGTCACAGCCGAGCGATATCGGCGCCTTGAGTGTTTTACCATACCGTGCCGTTTGTGCGAAATGTCTCCGTTTTGTTTGTCTATAGGACTTCCGATTAAAGCTTTTGGCCGTGCGTTTCACATTGTTTAGTGTGGGGGCGTGAGTGTTCGTTGGAATGCCGAGAAATGTAAGACTGTGAGTCTCCAATTTGCTGCGGGGCCGCAGACCTCGATTTAGCGCCTATTGGGCGAATTCTTCTTGTCAACGAGACTCACTTACGAGCAGTGTGTTCTACCGGCGAAACTGTTAAATCGTGCTGCTTCCCATTCGCACTTCGCATTACATCTCGTTGAGAGGATAAATCTCCATGCGTCCGGCTCGCAGCCTCCCGCCTAGTTGTCACAGTATTTGCTTCCCGTCTCGTCCTATATGCAGTATCTGGGACAGTGGTCGCGGCAGCGGTAAAGGACATCAGTATTGCACAAGCACCAAGCTCCGTCAGGTATAGTCTGTATTACTTCATAACGTTTATTCATGCAGTTTAATCATGTTACAATGTGTTGCGCCAAATTATCGAACAGTTGTGGTAACGTCTCAGCCAGTTAACTTTCATTGTGTACCTCTTTGTAACTGTCAAACCGTTACAGTTGTGTTTTGTCTATTGCAGTTCTTTTACCATCAGTTAAGATAACTTATTTTCCTAGAATGTACTATTCATACCGCTTCACGAAATTATTGTGGTTGTACAGTTCTTATGTTACTTTCTGATAATAGTTTAAGACGTTGCGCAACCATCGCACTGCCGTATTTACATTTTGGATTTACATGTCCCTTTTTACTTCCTTTTACTATAAAGGAAGTATTGGATTCACCCCAAAAATTCGAAATTGAGTTTTCAACGGATCTTCACGTTTTAGAGTCTCCTGATCCCAAAAAACGTATTTTTTTTCATTGGTCTGTCTGTCTGTCTGTCTGTGTGTCTGTCTGTGTGTCTGTGAACAGATTATCTCAAAAACGAAAAGAGGTATGGCATTGAAACTTCATATATAAGTTTTGTGTACTATGTAGATGAGACAGCAAGCTTTTGAAGAAAATCGCATAACCGGAAGTAGGTGTTTACTCTTGTGATTTTTCAGTTTTTTTCGATTTTTTCAAAAACGGCTCTAACGATTTTTTTTAAACTTTAAATTTTTCTTACATTTTTAATGTGTATTGATGTGAAATAGGTGATTTTCCAGTTGAATACTTCTAAAGTGGGTTTCTTTTGTTTTTTTTTTTCTATTTTTTTTATTAACTCCTATTTTAAATAAAACACCCGGTATATTATTACATTTTTGAATTCACCTTAAAATTCTAGAGAAAATTTGTCTCTTGAACTAACACTCGATTTTGTACCGTTTTTGTAGAATTTGTAATTTTTTTAAATTTTTAACAAATGGTTAAAAATTAAAAATGAAATTTTTGACTAATTATAAGATCACTGTAAAAGGAAGTTGTGTGAGTGTATCACACCAGATTTTTATATACAGTTTCTAATATTTTGTGTCAATACATGTCATGCCATTTTAAATGCGGTTTCCTTTGTTATTGTGCATGCGCTTTGTGTGGTTATACATTACAGTTGTAAGAGGAGCATGGCCAGTTGCCAAGTGGATTTTTAAAAAGGTAGGTCCATTGTTGCTGAACCGGCTTGCTGTCCAGATTACTGCCAAGTGTAAAGTTAAAAGGTGGGCTCATTTGATTTCCCTGTTTCACTCTGCATTTATCTTTGCATTTTCGTTTATGTCGATGAAACCAGATGGCGCCCTATTTAATTTTGTCAATGTTTACTGCCCCTTTGGCCGTTGCCCTCAGGTTATCTCGTGTAAAACCACCCCTTGCTTCACTGATGTCTAGTAGGCATATCTTGTTACGGGCTGGGCATCGGTCCTAGGTGAGTCTTTGTTCCGATTTAGAGAAATATCGTCCGCGCTGGCCGTTCAGCTTTTATGTAATTTTTGTATGAGCCGGCGCGGTGTCGTAAAAGTCGATTTAGACCGTAACAAGAATATTTATTGGTGTTACAGAAAGAAAACAACTAGTAGCTAAAATGCGGTTCAAGGATCCGGCCACGTGATAAAATGTACCCCGTTGACGTCGATGTCGTGTCGAGAGGATTTTACAGTAAACACAAGCTTATGATAGATCATTGCCAAGCAAACTTGACTTCAGGTTGGTTTGCAGTGAATTGCAGGTGCTAGAGGCCTTAAAGTCCCCTCGGAGCTGCTTAACTCTGAATGCCGAACTCAAGCAAATTCGGCGGCGCAAACGGCAGTGGTCTCAGAGCAAGACTTCGCTCCTCTGCTGACTAGAAGTATTAAGCTCCCTGGCTGCGATGCCAAGCTGAAGTTCCCCATAAGTAGCGGAATCGCTTGTATTGATACTATTGATACGCTTGATATATAAGGGCGCGAGCTTACGTGCTCTAACAAGATATTTCTAGTGCAATTTCTCTGTGACATAGCAGGAAGCAGTTCAAGGTGGGACACGTGCAGAACCGAACTTTTTATTTTCTTTGGAATTTTATCTTCGAGACTAAGGTCAAGAAAAGCGCCAATTGTGAGGGGAGGTTAGCTGCTTGCAAATTCTAAACGCATTAATTCCGTTTTTAATTAATTTACGCCAGGCTAACGTCACAACTACTTTAAGAATTGTATATTGTATGTTGTCTCCAGCACATGCTAGTCAGCTGCAATAGTTTTAATCTTAAGAGTAAACCACCGTACTTTACCAATTCCATATCGAGGCTATCAATACACGCTGCGTTTCGGTTTCTTTATTTTTCAATTGCCTCTTCTAATTCTTGTATGGTTATTTCATCTATCCCTTGCAATTCGTCGCTTATGTGTGTAATCTACTTCTGCTTCTATTTTTGTGGATGTTAGTAGGTGCTTATATACTTTGTGCTTTTTCTTAACAACTTGTGTTAAATTGTCAATCAATACTTTTACACCTTTCCTTTGAAAGGTTTTTGCTCGAGTTACAAGTGTTTTTTCTGTTGCCTGATGTATTGCGGCTTTATGGTACAGCACTCTGTTTCTATGTCTTCGTCTATGTTAATTTGACTTAGGGGGTTTGTTAGAGATATAACAACTTCTATGAACATGAACGCCATGAACGGCTTCGACTAATAGGGAGATGTTTTGCTATTTGTGAAGATGCAGCCAATTAGCGTTCTACGTCCTCTAGCACTCGAAGTAAATTTAGTAATGTCCTTTTTCCTAAAACGTGTATGTGAAATTCTGATGATTATTTTATTTGTAGGTCTGTTACTTACTCTGGCGTTGCAATTTCCCGCAGTGATTATATAGTTGCTTTTATTGTTTTATTAATTTTGTTATATTATTGTTGTAGGGTTTTATAGAATTGTTCCGTTCCTCCTCTTCTTCATTCTTCCGGTGCATCAACTCATATCAAAGACAAATGGCCTCTTTCTGTTCTTAATTTTATAACTGCTATCCTCTTGTTTATAAATTTGTAATTTTGTATTGCATTTCTCTATTTCTTACTCATCAGTCTAGCAGTTCCAGCAGGAGCTCTTTCCTGTGATTCAATGTTGCTTCAAATCATGAGGTATTCATTGATACCTTTAGTTCAGTAAAGTTTTTTCTTGGTATATATTTATGATTCAATAGTACTCGTTGAAGAACGTGGAAGTGAAATCGGTTTTACCTTCGGTGAATTATTACTTTATCAAGCATGAAAATCCTCAAAAAGAGCAGGAAAAAATTGTATTATCGTCAACTATGTATGAGAAAAAATGTCTGCGATTGTTTTATACAACTTCTTATTAACCAGCATAATTACAGATTTTCTGAAATTATTTACTAAAACTCTGTAATTATACTGGTTAATAAGAAATTGTACGTATATAACAATCGCAGACAGTTTAAGATATTATATTTTTTTCCTGCTCTTTTGACGATTTTCATGCTTTATAAAGTAATAATTCACCGAAGGTTAAACCGATTTCATTTCCACGTCCTTCAACGAGTACTGTTGACTCATAAATATAAGTCATACAAAGCTACCATTAAATTTAGCAGTACATATTCCTTTTACCAGAACAAGGTACACAATGGGCTCAATATATGACTTCGTTATTTGCTTCATTTATAAGATCTGCTCTTGTGCTGTTTTTATTCTCTTAAGCCATTCGTATCCATATACAAGTTTTTTATATTATTCAATTTTTAATTAACTTACATATTTTCTTCTTGCCTTAATTCTGCTATTTTTATATTTCACGATTTTCTCCTCACTCAAAAGTCACGTCATTGCCATTGACAGTCTCCTTAGTCTAATTTCTATATATTTCTAATTAAAACATTGACTTTTCTGTCGATTAAAGTATTTCTCGACAGTCTTGCCTCCTCGAATGTTTGGAGGACTTTTATTTATGATTTATTTCACTAACACCCAAATCTCTTCCACATGTGTTAGTATTTGCAATACGTGCGGTTGAAGATATTTGTTTTCAACTCTGCAAATATTTTGTGTTTCAATATGTTTTTTAAACTATTTCTGGCAGTTCGAACTTCATTTACATCGGCCTGTCAAATCATTTTTACTTGGTTTTCCTTCTTCCATCAGTTATTGTACAGCATTCATTCATTTCAGATCACCATTTTCATATTTGCAGAGGTAATTTTTCTTCGTCCATCATACGTTCGAATTAGCTGTTTTTTATATTGTTGAGTATGGTATTTTAGATTCCCATTCGTTATCTTGATTCAATATGCGGTATTTTATCGTTCAATCTAAGTCTACACTGTACACATTTAAAACGGTTAATATTGAATTCTAGGAGACTGTTTGGCGGTGGCTATTGACATAACTCAGATAAAAACTGTGCTTTCGCGACTTTTTTTATAATTTTGTGACACTCTTGTCTATAACTACCGAAATTCTCCCCTAAAAAGGCAATATCTTACCAGTGTTAGAAGATGTGTATGGCTATCGGGAAGGTTTTTACCAAATTCCTGCACAATCGAATCTCAAATAAGAAATTACAAGTTCTCCCCGATATCAGTTCTTTAGTATTTCATTCCACATACAACCATAGGAATTAAATTCTTGTCTTTATCATTTTCTCATCTCTTTATTAATTATTTAGTTAGGTACTTCTTCGTTTTATGATGAAATTTTTCTTTCGCTAGGTTTAGTAATTTTTTTATATTTCTGTACGGAAATTCTTCTGCTTTGAACGAAGAATGGGTGCTTTTTTTCTATATAAATAAAACATAATAAATGTGTATTAAACTGTTATTAATTACTTTGGTCGAAATTTCGGTTTGTATCATAACCTCAACAATATATTTAATACTAGCGGACCCGACAGACGTTGTCCTGCCCGCTGCTTGCTATTAGCGGACCCGACAGACGTCCTGCCCGGTGCCTGCTATTAGCGGACCCGACAGACGTTGTCCTGCCCGCTGCTTGCTATTAGCGGACCCGACAGACGTCCTGCCCGGTGCCTGCTATTAGCGGACCCGACAGACGTTGTCCTGCCCGCTGCCTGCTATTAGCGGGTTCAGCAAACTTTTTTTCGATTTTCGAATTTTCGATTTTTTTTATTTTAAAACATATTGGGGGGTGGTGGGGGGGGGTGAAATTTTGGGGTTATATGTTCTAATATGCGAGAAATCTTTTAAAAATTAAAACAAATAAATTCGTCAAAAATTAAAAAAAAATCCTGGAACCCGATTGCAGCGCCACCTACCAAGTCCAATTGTGAATCTAAACCATCCAGGAACCCACTCAAATATACACACAAAATTTCATCAAAATCGGTCCAGCCGTTTAGGAGGAGTTCAGTGACATACACACGTACAGAAGAATTATATATATAAAGATTAGTTGAAACTTAAAACTATAGGTCTAATTATAAGGACCACTATATCTATAGTTATTCAGTGATTGTTATTAAAATACTGATCTAGCCAGCTTTGTAATATGCCATTCGCATTGCAAATTTGTTTGCTGCTGTAGGTATAATAAATAATGTCTTTATCAACTATTTATTGAAGTCACCTAACCTCAGTTATAACTTTTTAGTTTTGTGTGCTCATTTTCCATTGAAATTTTAATTAAGCAGTTCAGTTGTAGAGGTGTTTGCAGACCACCTTAAATCAGTTATTTTGCATACAAATATAATTAGCACGACCACTCAAATCTGCCTAAATATCATGCGATAAAGTTCTCGGTAAACAAATTCAAAATCGAAAAGCCGCTAAATTGCATGAAACAGCTTTGATAGCCAAAGTTTTACGAGTTGCCGTGAGCTTTTCTGTGTATGAAACTGTTATTGAATAATTAAAATCCGTTGCAAATCAACATTGTGCTTATTGTACCGTTCCCATACGGAAAATAATATGTGGTAAAATGTAATGTTATTTGTTTAATAAGTTGTTATCAAAAATACTTTCCTCATATCAATGCTGATCTTCATGCGAATAAACTTCAAATTAATCATTACTTTTCAAGTAAGTCTGGTTATGAATTATTTAGATAGCTCTTTTCATTTACTGCTAGGTTAATTAAAAAGATTATGGACATGAAAATTCTTATCCAGGTGGAGTCATGCATTAAATTATGGGTTCATCTATATAAATAAAAATCAATTGCAGCATGTATGGTACATCATCACTTGAGAACGGCTCGACCGATTTTGCTAATTTTTGGTCGTTGTGTTCGTAATTGTCAGGACAAGGTTTGTATGAAAGAAAAGTTTGAAATCCACCGGAAAAGTCGGAAAATTCGGAAAATCAAAAAGATGATTTTGTATGGTATTTTTGTATGGGATTTAGTATGTTTTCGTTTCTGAATGGTTTTTCGACGAGAAAAATTGAAAAATCGGAGTGAAAAACTCGGAAAATTCTGAAAATTTGGAAAAATCGATTTTTTTTTTCAGGATAGAAAAACCGGAATAGAACAATGGAAAAGTCATGTTCCCAATTGAACTCAGACAATTCGCATGCTTTTTAATTCATTTTGATCAAATTGTTCGAAAATCGTCCCTCAAAAACATTCGAGTTTTGATATTAGAGACCCTGTATATAGTTTATATACAGGGACTCTACTTGGTATCAACATATGGCGTCACTGTGTGACGTTCAGTTTGACAGTTCTGCTGTGTATTTCATCATTCTGTGACAAGTTTTCATAACAACAACACGTTCCGCATTGAAAATTGATATTTTACAGAAAATAACTGAATTCAAAAAATGCTTAAATAGTTTCTACACGTGTTCTAATATATATTTCCGAGTTCAATATATCTGCATCTTTTACTAAATGCGAAAGTCTAATCTAGACGAGATTTTGTTTTTTTTTAATTATTGGTTTAGCCAGATCAGCAATTTATCGCTATGCATGGCTTTTCGTTAAATAGTTAGGTACATAGTGAATATAATCGCTACTGGAATACATGCCGCACTAGCACTTAAGTATTTATGATGCACTTCACTGTTGTGCTGTATGTTTATTGAGTTTTATTCACTTTCACTGCTTAGATAAATGTCTTGTGGGAGTTTGCGTTTCAGTCTTGTATGGACATGTTTGTTGCCCGTGTGGAAGTTTTTGGCACCTTCGCATTGGGAGATGCTGTGGAAATATTTTTTGGAGAGAGTCCTAATATAATCATCGATGGTGGGGATGTGTGCTTCTCGATGAAGTTGTGCGTTGCGCATAAACCATGGAGCATTGAAGAGTATGCGAATTGCC
Organism: Agriotes lineatus; assembly: GCA_940337035.1. Classification (NCBI taxonomy): domain Eukaryota; kingdom Metazoa; phylum Arthropoda; class Insecta; order Coleoptera; family Elateridae; genus Agriotes; species Agriotes lineatus. The sequence goes on along the minus strand of OW679196.1, from coordinate 165,885,728 downwards.
TTATTTTGAAATATTTGAAGTTTTCTCAGATGTGTTTTGATGCTGCTCCCAACACTTGACAGGCGTAAGTAAGTATTGGTCTAAGTATGGATTGGTATAACAATATTCCTCATTCTTGTTTCAGCGGAGACTTTCTATTAATGATGGGATATAGCATTGCTAGTCTGGTATAGCTCTGATTTAGCTTTTTGTTGATGTGTATGGCCCATGAGAGTTTTTTGTCGAGGTAAACGCCAAAGTATTTGATCGCACTATCTGCAGGGTTCCACTCTATCATTTGGTTGTCTATTAAGATGTTCGGCGGATTATTAGGTCGACGTAAAGTGAATATTTTTGCCTCTGTTTTGGTTACATTGAGCTTTATGCACCATTTATTGAACCACTCGGTGATCACGTTAACGCTTTCTTGTAGTTGTTGAGTAGCTTGGAGGATGTCGTTGTGTTGAGAGAGTAAGGCTGTATCATCAGCATACATTGCAACTGTTGCATTCGGGGGATCGGGTAGATCGTGGACAAATATGTTAAATAATGTAGGGCCCAGTATTGATCCCTGTGGGACTCCGGCTGTGGCAGTCTTATTTTCCAATAAGGTAGAATTTATTCTGATCGCAAATGAGCGATTTGTGAGAAAAGACTTGATAATACATAATAAGTAATCATTGCATTGCATTTAAGCGTTTTATAAAGTAACCCATTATGCCAGACGCGGTCAAATGCCTGGGCAACGTCTAGGAATACAGCCACAGTATGCTTTTTTTGCTCAAATCCGTTTTCTATTAGTTCTGACAAACGCGATAGCTGATGCACGGTTGACTGTTTCTTGCGAAAGCCGTATTGGAAAGTTGGAAGTATTTTTCGTTTGGTTAAGAATTTGGTGAGACGAGCGTGTATAATTTTCTCAAAAAGTTTTGAAAGTGTGGGCAGAAGGCTTATTGGTCGATGGTTTACTGGGTTTTTGTGGTTCTTGTCAGGTTTTGGGAAAAGTAAAATATGTGCGTGTTTCCAAGTATCTGGGAAATATCCTATCCTCAAGCAAGCGTTGAATAAAGTTGTGAGATAGGCAATCACTTTGTTGGGAAAGTGTTTGATGACGATATTCGGTATAAGATCGTGTCCGGGAGATTTTTTGACTTGAAGTTTGTTGATGTGCAGTGTCAATTCTGCTGGAGTAGTTGGATCAATCAATCCCGGGTTAGGAAAATTAGTGCTTAATTCTGTAGATATTATTCGTGCAAAATCTTCGTTTCTTTCTGGGATCCCGGTGGTAAATGTGCTTTCTAAGTGATCAGCGAAGATAGTGCATTTTTCAGAGTCCGTTGCGTATACTTGATTGTTGATGTGTATGGTAGAGGCTGGTGGTTGTTGCTTCAATATTCGTTTTGTGGCTTGCCACATTAATGGATCTCGGGGTTGAAGTTCGGAGATGTACTGTTTGTAGCTGTTAATTCGATGGGTTTCTAAGGCAAGCTTAACTTCCCGAGTTGCGCTATTCAGTTGCTGTTTAATAAGAGGGTCTCTAGTTCTTGTCCCTATGCGCCTAAGTCGATTTTTGTTGGTGATTAGTGTCAAGATGTATGTGGGTGGAGTTAAGTGGTCTACTTTGCGTTTAGTGTGTACGGTGGTGGCTTGGGATACAACATTTGTTATTGCTGAATTTAATGTTCCTATTGCCATGTCTATGTCATTTGTTGATTCTATACGAGTTGGGCATACTATTGTTGTGTTTAATACTTGTTGAAATTGTTTCCAATAGACGAAACCCTGGATTAGTCGAGGAAATGAGTTTTTGGACATGGGAGTTCTGTTGAAGGTGATTACAATACGTAGATGATCTGAGTCTAATTCTGATATGACCCTTTGTGATATTGGGAATGGGAAGTCTTTAAGTAGACATATATCAAGTACATCAGGGCCGTGATCTCTTCGGTACAGATAGTGGGTTGGTTCAGTGGGAGCGGATATCTGAACTGCGTGATTTGATATATAGGTGTATAGCTTATTTCTGCTGGGATTGCTCCTCTGGCATCCCCATATGGTGTTTTTTGAGTTGAAGTCGCCAATCGCAAGTGTAGGGGAGTTGCTGCGAAAGAGTGCTGCTATATCTGCCTCCAAAAGCCGTCGTATAGGTTGTTTATATACTGCTATGATATTAACCTTTCTATTATTATTAAGTTCTAGCTGAATGGCTACTGTTTGGAGGTTAGTTATTCCTTGAATTTCGCAATAATGGGCGGATAAGGTGCGTTTGATAATTATGGCGACACCTCCTGATGCGAAATAAGTCTCTCGGTCTTGACGGAATATGTTATACTGTGGTATTTTAAACTGTTCATCTTTAGCAAGATGTGTTTCGGTGACGACTAATATGTCGACTTTATGTCTCTCAAGAAAGGCTATAACTAATGCTCTTTGTTTTGATATACCAACGGCATTATAGTTTACGATGGTGAGATTTGATAAAATATTTGGTTGATTATGGTCCATGAATAATGTGGGAATAAGTGAGAATATGAGCGTTTTAATTCGCTCATGGAATGGGGTTAGCATATTCCAAATTGCTTGGATTAGGTCAAGGAAGGAGGATGGTTGTGAGGTATTAGGTTAGGGATGTTGTGAGTTGAAAGATGGTTGTTCGGATGCGACATGGGCGTATGTAGTTCCAGGTGTTACAAAGTTATATATTTTTAGGTTTTGGGCTGAATTTGTGCATAGAGTAGTTATGGTTTTCTTATTTGATTTAGTATAATAACTGCATCCTCTATAATTAGCGGGATGTTGACCTTGGCAGTTTACGCATTGAGGTTTTTCTGTTCGTTGTTTAGTGCATTTAGAGTAATGATGTAATCCAGTGCATTTGACACAACGTGCTGGAAGAAGGCAATAGTTTTTAGTATGTCCTAGGCGTTGGCAGTTGGTGCATTGAGGTGTTTCTTTGCTGTTGTGTCTAGGTTCAATTTTAATTATGCAGTGATTAATTTGGTGAGTTGAAAAATTTCTTTAGCTTTGTCCGTTTTGGTGAGTTCTATTGCGCAAATGGGTATTGGTTGTTTGTTCTTTAACAGTCTGGTCACGTGCAGTACTGGGAATTGCTTAAGAGATAGCTCGTCTAAAATTTCTTGTGTTGTTACCGATATTGGTACATTCCTCATAATTACCGAAAATTTTGTGCTATCTGGATTACGAAATGTATAATATTCGATTGTGTCTTTATTGTCGTCATAATATTTGGTTAGCAGGCGATAGTCGTCTGCATCGCTGAGATTAATTCGCAGCTGAGCACCTTGATTAGTTGTTGAAAATTCTTTTTTAACTATAGTTTTAATATCTGTAATTACTGCTTGATAATTATTTGCGTTTTGCAAGAAGATCGGTGGGATTTTCCTGGATGTAACTGTTGGGTTTGTTATTTCTGATTTTTCAATAGCAGGGTCAACGTGTTTTGGCAGATAATATTTATTTTTGCTTAAAAGTTCGTTGTTGTCGAATGAATATTTCTTGTTTTGGTTTTCTGATAGCGGAGACGATATAGGACGTTTGGGTGACTTATCTGGTGTGTTTGTGTTATCATCATAGGCCATTGTGCTGTCATCTGGAGTTTGGCTTCCTTTGTAGATAAGTGTAGGATTTTTAAGATAGGCCATAAGTTGATAATGTAGTTTTAATGCAGTAGTTAGCTTATACCTGGCGTAGCCAAAGGCTAGCCGTAGAAAATGCGTTTAAATTGTTCTTATAATTAATGTTTTACTTGAATAATAAATATAACAAGAGATTCTGGCTACAGAGTAGAATGTCGGACGCGTCTGGCGGAGCACATGCACACAACTACTCGCGACCGCAGCTATGTTTGGAATCCGAGATTTTGTAAAAATCATGGTTTTCAAAACCTACACGCATAGGTTCACGTAATATTATGCCCGGGCAACGCCGGGTAGGTCACAGCTAGTAAATTAATAAAACAATCCTTCTTTTCTACCCTATTTTCCGGTAAAGTAGATTTCGTGAGCGACAGTTGTGACATCTTATAGTGAAACTAACCTCATTTATTGTTAAAACAGACAGCACCTTGTAAGCAAGATATCTCAACTTTTCAGTTAAATATTTCTTGTTTACTTTTTGATATGACTCTTTTGGCTTATCAATATTTTTTTCCTGAATGATTAGAATCTGGGTTTTACTTTTATAAATGTTTTTAAACTTTATGGACCAACTCTTGCTCGCTGGAAACTTTGAAACTGCCCCGGTGCCTTTCACTACAATATTCCAACCACCTATACGAAGACGTCCTAATGCTCCTTTCCAACTTCAGGTGAGCGAAGGGTAATATAATAATAACGTAATTTAAATAACTGGTAACAAGGTTCTATTCTCGGGCCCATTCTGTTCAGCATTTATATTTCTAAATTTCCTCTAGTGTTAAGTAACTGCCAATCACATTTTTATGCCGACGATTCTGTTATATTTTTCATTTCAGCTGCATGATGTCATTAACGCCTGTCGAGCAATAAACCAAGATTTATCAAACCTGTTGGATATATCTGAAAAGCACACACTTCAGCTTAATTCAAAAAAATCAGCAATATTAATCTTTGGAAAATCAAATCAAGTTAATCAAATCAAAAACCTTGTAGATATTTGAATAGGAGACGACGGACTACCACTGGTTGATTCAGCAAAAAGTCTTGGTTTGACGCTGGACTCATCATTACGATTCAATAAACATATATCGAATTGCTTACGGAGTGCATACTGCAATTTAAGGCTACTTTTTCATAATAGATCAGTAGTTAGCATTAAACTTAAAACCGTACTTTGTGATTCTGTTACGGTCCTAAACTGACTTTACGACACCGCACCGGCTCATACAATAACGAAACGGCCGGCGCGGGCCGTAACTGACGAAATCGGGACGAAATATCTCCTAGGCCGCCACCCACGCCGCAACAAGTTAGGCCGAGCTAGACTTTCAGTGGAGATGGGCGGGTCCTTTCACGAGATTATCTGAGGGTAACGGCCAGAAGGTCGGTAACTAACGGTAAAATAATGAGGGCGCCACCAAGCCTATCTTAACCCGACTAACCGGGCCTGGGCGGTTAAACGGGAGCGAAGTATTCAAGATACTCCGTCGATAAGAATTCTCATGAGCTGCAAGCTCAAATTACAATTTCGTACTGGAATGGTAATATTGGGACTCTTTGGGCCGAGACTGCGCAACCACTGGACCTACCTGCACACTCTGATCTCTCACGTCTTGCCGTACACCAATCTTTACACTGTAAAAGGCGCTATCTGAAACAAAGCATGCACAGGTCGAATAGGAATAATACGTCCCTTAATTAAATATGCGTCTATTGGTCGATAACTACATCTGGGCAGCAAATCGTGCCGTCAAGCTTATGTTACTGCTTACGTTAAGCACCAGCTGATGGACGCGCTATGCTAGTAAACAACACACTATGGGTGGCCGGCCGCAGTGGGCTCGACACTTTACATATTAGAGTACAGTTTAGAAATACGCCTTCCGGAAAAGGGAACGTTAGTGCGCGATAACAGACGCCGACCTGCAAAGGCGACGGGAGCAGTGTAGCTAGCAGCAAAACACGACGCCGCACAAATGCGCGACGATTTAATTGAAGGCCTAACTCGTTAGGCAGCGGGGCAGCGTGACTGCAATATTTGACCAGGAAGAGGGGCTAACATAGCCTCATTAAAGCATGTAAATTTGGAATAGTTGCCAGCCCCTGCTACGTCGCCCACGCAGTCGTTGGCTGCGGTTAACACCTGATAAGCAAAGCACAAAGCCCTCGCAAACATAACCAAAGAGCTCGAACAGATTAGGGCGCGCCAGGCCCAGCACGGCGAGGCGTTGATTCCATTTAGGTATTAATCGGTACAATATAGCGAAGCTCGCGCACCTAACGTTACTGAATTAAAAGTTAGCACAAACGTAACACCAAAACATAGGCGCAGAGTTCTTTAGCTATTTAGGCGATGAGACGCGAAACTCGCGCACATGAACTTACTAGTAGGCTACCAAAGTAGCGTCGTGAAGCATGGTGGCCTCAAACCGGCATTAAAAGCCGCGACAAGCAAGCAAGGGGGCATGCATCCGCCCACACAAAGTTGAGCACAAAAGCACCACCGCTCACACAAGCGGCAGTTAATATGTTTAAATGGTTGTAATTACAAATACCTTAGTCCGTAGACGGTCTATGAGAGTTGCGTGCAGTCAGTTGGTAGAAGGCGGCAGTCTGTGGCAGCTAAATCGCCGAAACACGGCATCTGGGGTAAACGGGCTGGAATCCGCCAAGATGGCGGCGTTAGGACGCTCTCCTGAGAGCACACTTACGGCGGCAAAGAGGCCTACTTCGTCCTGCCTAGAAAGATCCTCGAAAACAGCGAGTTGAAAAGGGAAAGCCCCCTTTCTCACAAAAGCAGAACTGGCCCCAAGAAGCCCTTCACACACCTACGCTTTGAGGTAAAGACTTGCCACTCGCACAATCACACGCGACCACTTAAAAAGGCGAAACAGTTTATCGCATATTCGCTGAAACAGCACGGGAAATAGGAAGGCTTTCACAGCAACGGTGCTAATAAACAACGGCAATTTACACAGCATTCGCTGAAACAGCACGAGACGGGAAAAAGGCTGGCGTCCCCGCCAATGGCGGGAACGCCGCGAAACGGCATACTCTGCGACTTCTTCGATCAACGGCCCTCGGCTGAATGCCCAAGCAAGCAGTGTTACGACCCCTGCAGTGGCGTGAGCCAAAACGGCGTTACCACGTGACTCTCGACAGCCAATGGCGATGCGCTCCATAAAACAAATAAATTCCGGTAACAAAGACAGCCAATGGCGAGGCGCCTCAACGGCGTGATTTCTAGAAGGTTCGGAATTCTTGCGAGCGATAACACCCGGCTGCCAAAGTGCCAGCAAAGGGGTGCTCCAACTGACGAGAAATACTGCGTTTGGGGCCAAATATGTGCAAAATCATTATTATGGAATTAGGCGATGGAGCCAAATAAGTAACTAAAAGGGTTTAGCATACGGGCACGCTGCCCTAAAGCCTAGGTGACTAATTAAAATACCAAAATGACCTGACAATTTTTTAGTTTTATCAAAATTCGATTTTTGTGATACAGTTTATGGCCCCTGTCTGGATTATAGAGACAAATACCGAATACAAAAATTACAGAACTCATGTTTGCGCATGATTTTTGGAATTATGAAGTTTGAAAGAGTATCTTATAAACTTTTAGATGCGAAATGGTTAAACATGTTTAACAGACGTGTTCTGCACAGTACATGTCTTTTTCACAAGATTCTAATCAGTCATTCACCACCATATCTTTATGACAAAATTACTTTTCGAACTGATGTACACCACCTCAGTTTGCGTTTCAGGAGTATCATAAGTATTCCCAAACATTATTCCGAATTTGATAAACGAAGTTTCTCTTATTGTATTGCAAATATATATAATAAATTAAGTCCCGAATTAAAAATGTTACCCCTGAATCGTTTCCGACCCTCTATTAAAAAATTCCTTTTAAACAAACAAAATGAATCGCTTTAAACTTAAACGTATGCTAGATTTTCCGCAACTTCACTAAGAACTCCAGCATGTAAGAGATGCAAGGTCAGCAACTACAAAATATTATTTTTTTCAGTTACTCCTACTCGAGGGTTAAGTGGTAGAGCGGGCTATAGCCCGCACTTCGCCCTCTTATGCATTACAATTGTCAATATATCTTTTATTTTAATTATAATAAAGGCAATTATTATTATTATTATTAATTCTTGGTTGTAAGATACACTATTTCTTGTAGTGCTTTAAAAAATAATTTAGTTTTTGAAAATATACTCTCCTTTTGTACTAATAAACAAATTTCCTAGGCGATGGGGCTGGTTACAATCGATTAATATAGCAACTCCTACTGTTAAGAAGAATTTGGGATAATTAATAAATTTTGATATATTTATATATATTTACAAAATTAAAAATTCCTTTTACACAGTTTACTCTATACTTTTTCACAAAGACAATGTTAAATTTACTAATTATAGTCTATTTAGGTTTCTTTTAATATGCCTTAGTCCTTTCCTATTGCATTTTAACAGCATTTGATAGTTTTATGAGTTTTAGGACCCCAAATCCCAAAGCTACATCTTCCTTCTTGTTCTTCAATATGTTTTGTCTTCAATTTTCCCGTACACACAGCCTTTTTATCTACAATAAATCTTTAACTTACAAAAACCTAACAAAATTTCGGAATTATCAAGTTAAATATCTTTTTTGTAACGCACTAACGCTTCAATCTCCCTGTTTCGGGCTGACACCCTGAACAATTGGGTGATTTCATTCTATAAAATTTTATTCAACGACTTGCCATAACCCTACTTTCGCAGTTATCGTAAGCGTCCTAAATCTTTTCACAGGTCGTATAGCTGCTTGTTCAAAACTTTGCCGCCTCATCAAGCTACCCACCGATATTACAAGAACGAACAAAAATTAACGTGGCTAAATTGTTAACACTTATAAAATAGTTTATCATCACACAAATATTTTACTAAAAAACCATTATCAACCAGATGCAATATTTAAGACTATTCAATTCACCTGTCATCTGCCAAAAAGTGACCAATGAAAATCCAGAATTCTGACGTTTCTTGACCAATCAAAAAAATATCAGTGGATATATCTTCCTAGAAGGTATTCAAGTGACTATTTTTAACAAATGCGATTTTTATTAGAAAAAGTCGACATTAGTGTTCTGTTACTATAGAAATTGCGTAGTTTGTTGCTAGATTTACTGAAAACTGATTTGAAAAAATAGTTTGGTGCATTAAATAGTCCCTCGAATACCATTCTTAGTCAAAGTTAAGTAGATTATTTTTGCGGTGGTATCACTACTCATGTCCATTGCGCTTGATATTAGGACTCGTGCTAGCGCACTCGTCCTAATCGTACCAAAGCGCAATGGACATTCGTGACACCACCACAAAAATAGTCGACATAACTTTGACTACTCATGGTATTATAAGTGAAAATTTTAAAAATTGTTCTGATTTGACTGACTTGAATAAAAGTTGGTTATCGATTTTTAAGGATGAAGTCAAATAACCTGCCTTCACAACTTGTCAAGCAGCGACGAACGCAATATAGGGTTTCCTAAGAAGATAATAATTCTTAATTATTCGGAGTAGCTAAACATCCGAAAGCCATCATGAATAACATTAGAACGAGACAAGCATGTTTAGACAATTTCTCGTTATCCAAGTGACTCATACCTTACAATCCGCTTGCGTAGGAACTTTCTGCCCTGCTAATTATCTGGCATTTACTGCAAATAATGGACGCCATAGAAAAAATTCAAAACTGTTGGCGTGAATCACGGTTCTTATCTACAGCCAACACTTGGAAAATGAAATTAACGACCGATTTTTAACAATAAGCCCTTGGGGGCGTGATTATTTATGACAAAGATTGCATTTTCAGATAGTCTTAGATCAGAAAGGAATTGCACAATTCGGTATAGCAAGTAAATCGAATTGGAAAAATAAACTACGTCAATTTGCGTGTCAAATATTAAATCAATCGAAGGATGAATATATAATTATTAGGTACGGAAATAAAAGTATTAATAAAATATTATTTCAATTACTGACAGGGTCACGGTGTTAGGACAATAAATTATTTACTGCGAATTCTATTGGTAATCCTGAAAGCGATAAGGTCGAGTTAAACTTTTATTCTGTTCTATCAAATAGATATCAAGCCACAGCGTTTATCTTTCTTTATAGAGCTCCAAGATGACATATTTCAAAATTATCTTTAAACCTATTTTGACAAGCTTACACAGTTTTCTGGCGGTATTCATAAATAAGAAACTTGTTTTATGTACAGTAACACATATCGTTTTCTTTATTAACTGCTACCATTTATTCTACTTCCGGTTACACTTGAGCTCTAGAAATTGTTTAAACCCACGCAAGTGCACAGTTAACATCAATATTGAAATGTTTGAAGCGTGCTGAAGAATACTCGTAATTTGTACTGTTTTCCAATTACAAATAGGAACATAATCAGAAACACGTAATTGCAAACTCGCCATCTGTGCCGACAATTATTCGTTTTATATCAAACACTTTTTATAGTAACATTTACGTTCAACCTATAAAATATACGAAATATTTCTGCTTCCTTTGTTAATACAAATAATTAAATGAATACAGCAAAGTTGCGAAAACTCTGAAGTTCTGTAAACTATGTATAACCTCTTAAAGTAAAATGAAACTATAGTGTTTTACAGAATAACGCTCAGTTTAATCCCGTGTTACATAAAATATTTTACTTATTACCCTAATTAGTCTTTAGTTATAACCTTAATAACGTTTTATTGCCAATCGAGAAATGCATGATTGTCTTACATTAATTCCCTAGTAATACTTATGTCCCTCGCCCTACGGGTTCGAGACCTAACCAAATAAAGCTGTATTGTATTTCCTTGCCATATAAAGAACTATTAAACTCGTTCAACCCCAAACTTAAAATAATTAAAATTAACTGACGCTCTTGCAAGGTTGAAAGTGACTGAAAGCCTGAAACACATTTCAACAAAATTTAAAAGTTTAAAATCACTTCAACTGAAGAAAAACTGCTTTTCCCAAACAAATAAAAATCTTTGGACGAAAAATAAAGTTGTTTAACCAGATTAAGAGCTACTTTAACAAAGTGAGCAATAATTTTGAGACTAGTTTTAAATATACTTACTATATAAATTATTTCAACAACGACAATAGTATATTGTATGTTAAGAGCTGAAAGTGCATTCTTGCCGCTTGCGCATGAATATTGCTGGTTGAGACGAAGTCGAAACCAGCAATCATGCAAAAGCGCCAAAGGCACTTTTAGCTCGAAACATACATACTATTTTTTCGACGACTGAGCATATTATTAAAGGAAAATATCAAATTTCGTTTTATCGCAAAAATTAATTGACAATCAAGTTAACATTACTCGCGCCGTTCTATGACATGTGACGAGATTATATTTCCACAAATGACGGGCGTTGTCAAGGAAACATTCGGACGTGGCTACCTATTTTGTTCACGCGGAAACCCAAAACGCTCGGCGAGCGGCAAAAAGATGAAAACGCACGCTCAGCGGCAAATGTCAACTTTCTGTTGTCAAATGACAGTGAGAAAAATCTACTTTCGATGTCGTCGAAAAAATAGTATGTATATTTCGAGCTAAAAGTGCACTTGCCGCTTTTGCATGATTACTGGTTTCGACTCAGTCTCAACCAGCAATATTCATGCGCAAGCGGCAAGAATGCACTTTCAGCTCTTAACATACAATATACTATTACGGCATGCTTTTCAGCCATATTGAAATATGTATAAAAAACATTCAACATCATTTAATACAGGAAAAATCGTTACTAAAGCAAATCGCAACAAAATCAAAGCCACGGAGGTGGACGTCAATTTGTTTCAGATTACAGCGAAAACGGTACTTAAAACAAAACAGCAACCGGTTAACAATGATTTGTTCCAGTTAGATTTTAATCGCGGTACCTGAAACGGGTTTGTTTGCTACTTCAAAATAAGCGTCCGTCGAGAATTAGTTAGGCTGAGGGCGCCACAACGTTAAAATTCAACTCCAGGTTCTCACGACGTGTATATCCTTAAAAGAACATCAACCTAGTCGCAGAAAAATTGGTGCGCTAGACCTCTGTCACTTTTCTTTTCTTTCAGCTAACAGTTTCACTCGAAAAATACGTTCCGTGGGTCTGCCTTACAACAAAATACAGGAAAACAATCAATAATGTTTAAATATTATAAGGAACACACCAAATTACAATAAATTCGGGTATAGTAATCTTAAGACTAATCATACCCTTTTGGCTATGGAAAAATTGACTTCAAATACGCAAGAAACAGCGTAAAAGCATTTCAAATTCTCCGAAGAAGGTACTAAATTGTAAATACAATAATACGCAAACTTAGATGGTAAAACTTCGAACATTACATTTTAATATAGCGCAAGTGCAGGAATTTGTCGCGTTACCTCGAACCATGGAGGAAAAAGGCAGTATCTAGCGGTTTCCTCGCTAGATGTACGCTACACGTGAAACAATCGAGAAGAAGGCATCATGGTCAGCTAACCGAAAAATCGCAAGTAACTAGAGGGTTCCTAGGTAGAAATGCAACAGAAAGCGGGCTAGCGGCTAGTACTGTAAAATTGTCGGAAAATACCCCGTCACCTTAAAAAAATTGGCCGCGACGATTCATCTTGCCCAGTGGTTTAGGGTCATTAGACAAGTGTAAAACCAAAAAGGCGTCACCCCACCCCTTGCCAAACAGCCGCCATCTTGATAACAATTAAATTTGATTTTTCTCGCGATCCATTGATCGCACAAAAAAATTTATTGAACAAAAAATGTTGGAAATAAAATTCTACACATTTTTGATCCACGCAGCGATACCGAGAAGTTGGTATTTCAAACGGTAGAGGGCAACAAAGTTACCAAAAATCTGTTTCCGCCATTCTAGCTCCGCGGGGGTGTTTTTTTCCGAAAATTGCGAATGTGAAAGTTGTAGTTCTTGAAAAAATATGCACGAATCTCTTTTAATAATGGGATTGATTTAAATAGTCTCCGAGTGACAGCCCTTCAAAGTCCGCGCAGCGTGGGAAATGTACGATATATTCCGGCGCAGCGAAGTAACCATTTCTCTTTTGCGAGATAAAATCGTCACGTCACTCAAGTAGTTTCAATGTGAATAGGTTTTCACAACCTACAGAAATTCTACACATTTTTGGTCATTGCCTCGATACCGAGAAATTGGTATAGGTAAAAGAAATGAAAATGATGGGAAGGGAGTATATCAGCCCAGAATGATAACATTTGGCTCAGATCCGTATAGCTCTTTAATTTGCTGGTGTAATATTTATTATATAATATGATAATTGCAATTGTTTGTAAATTTTGCCACAGGAATGACCAAAATTCAACAAATTGACAATTGCTTTACAACGTACCATTTCTGCAAAAATAATACAGACATCCGACTGTCTATATGTTATTAAACAACAAACAGCTTGTTTCACTTCAACTAAAACATGCTACGGTGAACGAAATTATATTGTGATCGTCTGGGCCAAATGAAATAAATCGGTAATTTATTTCATTCAATTTTGACAGTTTAAAGTGACATTATTAACTCCATAACCTTCATAAACAGTCTATGATTCACAAGTGAAATAAAAGTGTTTTAATTCACTAGACAATTAAAAAGTTTAATTCACTAGAGAATTAAAAAGTTTCAATGAAGAACAATATATTTTTATTATCTACAAATATTTACATTCAATTATTCTTTCTCTTTGTAGTGAGTAATATATAATTACTAAAATTTAGATCAAATCGACGATGAATGGGCAAATTGATATCTTCGTTTGAATATTTTTTAATTTGTTTATTCAAAATTTCGTCAAAATTGAATAAAAACATATATACGCCACGTAAATTAAACATTTATTAACTCAAAGATATGATCTCCCTCGCACTACGTACTCGTAAGCTCAACATCTTTTCGTGAATAAACATATGTTTAATTCACTTGGTGTATAATATTTATTAAAGTTAGTGTTTTCCGACTACTTTTTGTAATTTGTTATTGTTAAAGCTGTTATAATACTGCTAAAAACGTCTACAATTACGATGTAAGAATATTGACCAAGAAGATTTTCTTTTGTGGGTACAAAATAAAGATACCGGAAAAATCTTAACTATGCCAAATGATTTGATTCTGGGCTCGTATATTGAAAGTAATTTCTTTTTGCATAAACCCTAAGATATATTGTAGTCTACTCAGACACGTTTTTTTTTTGGAGCTGTTTCTTCGTCTTGGTTCGGAGCTTCGGACACAACCGAGTCATTATCGACTATAATAGAAATGTTGCTAAAACTTTTATTGAAAAAAAGAGCTCACAACTTGTTATAAACGCAATGGGAAAAATTCTTGGACAAAATCCGTGAATACGATTGCGAGTGCTGTTTCGTGATTGTATTCTGATTAAAAATGGATAATAGTACGAGCGATAATGGTTTTCTTTATGTTAACCAAATGGCAGACATGGCATCTCGTTAGTTATAATAAGTGCGGGATATAAATAATTTACATTTCTCCACTTCTCCGCGCTGCGCGGACTTTGAAGGGCTGTCACTCGGAGACTATTTAAATCAATCACATTATTAAAAGAGATTCGTGTATATTTTTTCAAGCACTACAACTTTCACATTCGCAATTTTCGGAAAAAATCACCCCCACAGCGCTAGAATGGCGGAAACAGATTTTTGGTAACTTTGCCGCCCTCTACCGTTTTAAATACCAACTTCTCGGTATCCCGGCAAGGATCAAAAATGTGTAGAATTTTATTACCAATATTTTTTGTTTAATAACTTTTTCTGTGCGACCAATGGATAGCGAGAAAAAACAAATTTAATTGTTATCAAGATGGCGGCTGTCTGGCAAGGAGTGGGGTGGCGCCTTTTTGGTTTTACACTTGTCTAATGACCTTAAACCACTGGGTAAGAGGAATCACCGCGGCCAATTTTTTAAAGGTAAAACGACAATTTTACTGTACTAGGCGTGGAATTTAGTCATCTCGATAGATATGGACCTTGCAGAAGTGTGGTAGATTAACGGTAATATTCTTTTCCTTTCTTCTTCTTCAGCCTGTGTTCATCCACTCCTGAATGTAGACCTCTCTCAGTTCTTTCCATGCCTGCCTGTCCGTTGCCTTCCAAAACCAGTATCTTCCTGATGTCTTCTTAATATCGTCTAGCCATCTTTCTTCTGGTCTTCCTATACTTCGTTTGGATGTTCTCGGGCGCCAGGGACAATTTTATGTGGCCATCTAGCTGGGTCTTGCCGTGCGACACCCAGTTCCATTTTAGTTGAGAGATGCGTCGCATAATGTCAGGGACGTTTGTTTTTCTGCGGACATCGTTGTTTCTTACCCTGTCTTTTAGCGTAAGTCCAAGCATGGCCCGTTCCATTGACCTTTGCGAAGTTCTTAATTTATTTGCACTTTTCGTTGTGAGCGTTATTGTTTCTAGGCCATACGTGGTGACAGGAAAGATGCATGTTTCGTATACCGCTTTAGGTTGATAGGAATGTCGGAGTTTTTAACGATGTATACCAACTTCCCGAATGCAGCGCAACTCATTCCAATTCTTCTATTTACCTCGGCTATTTGGTTTTCTTTTCCTAATTTAATTAGGTGTCCCAGGTATATATATTCTGGTACATTTGCGATGGTCTGGTTGTCTATCTCCATGTGCACTTGGTTTGGGCTCATTATTTTGGTCTTGTTTGTGTTTGTTTTCATCCCCACACTTTTTTATACTTCATTTAGGTCTTTTAACATGGTTTCGAGTTCGCTTATATCTGTATTGATGAGAACTATGTCGTCTGCGAAACGTAAATGACTTAAGTTGGTGCCGTCGATGTTTATACCTTTTATTTCCCAAGAAAGCTTTTTAAATACATCTTCCATTGCTAGAGTAAATAGTTTTGGTGAGATCATATCTCCTTGGCGTACGCCCTTTTCGATAGGGATCTTATTTGTGGTCATGTCTTCATTGATCTTTACATGGAATGAAGCAGTTTGGTATATGTAACTTATAAGGTTGGTGTACCGTGAATAAATTCTTGCTCCATCCATAGCTTGTAGGATCGCCCATGTTTCGATCGAATCGAATGTTTTGTGGTAGTCGACAAATGCTAAGTGGAGAGGAATGTTATATTCTGTACATTTTTCTATAAGTGTTCGGAGTGATTGCAGATGATCTACAGTCCCGAAGCCCTTTTGGAATCCTGCTTGTTCCACAGGCTGGTAGAAATCGAACTTATTTGTTAAGCGGTTTGTTACTATTTTAGTTATTTTATATAAGTAAGATAGCAAACTTATTGGTCGATAGTTTTCTATATTTGCCTTATCACCTTTTTTGAACAATATGATGACTTCAGAGTTTTGCCTTTTTGTTGGTATTCTTCCCTCTTCAAGGCATTTATTTAGTAAAAGTCTTACAGCCTCCAATACCGTTTCACTTCCCATATTTAGCATTTAGCAAGTAATGTGGTCTTCCCCCGGAGCGTTCCGATTTTCCATTTGTTGCAAGGCTCTTCTGATTTCTGTGTTGTCTATTTCTGGTATTTCCTCTGATCCTGCATTTATAATTATGTTTTTTCGATATTCTGTTTTTTGTATCGTTGAGGTGTATAGATTCTTGTAAAAGTTTTCTATGAAAGTAATGATTTCTGTTTTATCTGTTAATATAGTACCTTCCAAGTTGTTCATTTTGATGATGTTCGTTTTGCTGATTGCCATTTTTGACCTTAGGACTTTCATATTGCAATTATCTTCTATAGTGTTTTGGATCATTTGCGTGTTGTGGGTTCTTATGTCTTTCCGGATTTCCTTCCCAATGATCTTGTTTAGCTCGTTGTATTCATTTGAATGTCTATCTGTTCCTCGTCGTTTGTCCATAAGTGCAATTGTGTTTTCGCTTAGCCTGTTTTGTTTTTGTTTCTTACTTCGAATGCAGATCTTTTTCGTGGATCCATAGCTTTAGTAATTTTTTACGAAATTTTATTTAGTTCTACGTCTTTAAGAAGCTGTAATGATTCTAGCCTATTTCGAAGTTCTTTTTGGTATTTGTCTTTGTTTTCCGATATTTGCTCTGTTATTAAGTGGCTACTAGTCTTTGAGATTAGTTTTTTCCTTTCTCACTTTGTGCTAACCAGGCTGGTAGCTCTTACTAGTCTATGATCGCTACCAGTGTGGAATTTATTTAAGGTTGATAATTCTGTGACTATTTTTGATTTGTTTGTCAGTATATAATCGATTCCTTTTTAAGTCTTGTTGTCAATACTTTTCCATGTCCATTTTCTCTGTATTGGTCTTCTGAAGAAGGTATTCATGCAGTCCAGGTTTTCACATCGCAAATAATTTACTAACATTTCACCTCTGTTGTCTCTCGTACCTAAACCAAAATGTCCAATATTATTTATGCTGTCATTGTTCTTTCTTCCGACCTTTGCATTAAAATCTCCTATGATGATTGAGAAGTGTGCCTCTTCCAGCTGTCTTGCTTTTGTAACATCTTCGTAAAATTGTTGGATATCATCATCGCTCGATGCGCTGGTAGGTGCATATGCTTGGATTACTTGTAGATTATACTTTTCTGTTATTTTTATTACTTTATTCGATATTGAGTGCATCTTTGTAACCAGGTGTTTCAAGTTTTTGTTGATGAGGAGTGCCACGCCTCCATTTTGTTAATTTGTATTGCTGTTTTTTTGGTATAGTACGTGTCCTGTTTTTCTTACAGTACGTTTTTCTCCTGGTTGTCTGGTTTCGCAAATTCCAAGAATATCTCGTTCAATTTGTTTGAGTTCTTCTTCGAGTTCTTCTGCGTCATCATCTGTTCTCATTGTATGAATGCTGTATGTACAAATGAGGATTTCCTTCTTGTAATGGTTTTCTTTAGTTTTAAGTTTCCGGCTTTGGTTTAAATTTACAGTCGAATTTTTGCCTCCCCAAGAATCCGCGAGACTGACTGACAAGTCAGTGTGGGATTGTGAGCTTCGAGCTCTACCCACCTGGGGTACTTTTATTGTTGAATTCGACATTTGCATACAATATTTGAGAGGATAGTAGGCTTTGAAACGCCGCGCTTGCCATTGCGTGTTGGCGAGTGTTTGGTAGTCAGATTTCACTGACCGTGGTCGCTGCCGTTGATCATTGGATCCCTTCGCCACCGATCCTAGGACATCTCCCCAACCTTAGAAATATCCATCCTACTGAGCCCTTCCTTCAATCGTGTAGTGGCTTCAGCAGGACCCCCTTCTCTCGTATGTTTGCTGACTCTGCCTTCCGCTGGGGTTCTAACCAGAACCTCCGGCAGAGTTGCTCAGCGTATCAGGGCCCACCATCGTGTAGGTGAGAGCGGAGTTGGAATGGAGAGGCTAGAGGATATCTCTTGTTGATACTCTTGTATTGCGCTTCACATCCCCTAGAACCCCTAACGGTAATATTAACATCAGAAAATTCAGCATAATTGCAGTTTATTCACTAAGTTAGTCAAGAAGTGCTGACTACTTCTAATGCATTTTAATATAATTCTATGTGCAATCGTTGTTTACTAAATACAACCCGTACAATTAATTAGATATAAAAAATTAAAGATAATATTTTGGTCTCTAAACATCCTGCCGAACGACAATGGGCCGGGATGGTGTGGTTTATACTGTCTCTCCATCTTCTTCGTCTGGTGGTAGTGGTTTTTAACTGAAGCTATCCGAAGGGTCTAAAGTTGGCCGTGAATTCGGTTTCCTGTTCGTTCTCCAGTATTTCCAAAACGTCCAGATGACACAACCTGATACTATAATACAGATTGTAGTACCGGTGTTTACCATGATGGTACTTAAATGTATGGCCCTGATGTAACTGCAACTCATTTTCTTGTTCTTGTAAGCGTTGAAAATGATCAGACGGCAGCAAAACACATGTTGCCCCTTTCGTAGTTGAGAGTGTTTGCTTAAATTCTTAGGGATTTTGCAAAGTAATGTTAATAATTACCTCCATCGGTTTGCTGTCAGCTACGATAATAATAATACTAAATAGCTGCGTATGTAATGTAGTCTGTTTCGTATAAGTATATATTAGTACAATCTGGGCATATTTGGATTATGCTAACATCTTTAATCTTTACATCTCCTCGATTCCCGCTGCATTGTAGTGCTTCTGTTGTGAGTTGTTTGGGAATAAATAACCATGTATTCGCTGCATAAAGTTTCTTCTATACCAGCGTCTTGTCTGTAAACTAATGGACCAGACATTTGACCTTGTTTAGTTGCTGATAGATCTCATCAATGATGAAGTTAAGAATATCTTCAATACTTAGAACTGCGGATGGGTTGCTTAAGTAGAGAATGTTTTCCTATTACCTCGATCTCCTTCAGCTTGTCTTCTTGAATTTTAAAATACGTTTGTGCGTTGTAGTTGATAGTTAAGAATTCCATTGGCAAGTACAGCGATGCGTAAGTTCCGTTTTCCCCCTTTACAGGAATTGGGGTTGGTTTGATTAAGTTGTATTCCCTGTTCTCAGTTATGTCAAAATAACGAAAAATGTTGATGGCTTTGTTGTTGATGTTAATCACTATTTTGTGCATTGGTGTAGTGAATCGTTCCAGGTTTGGTAAAAGATTAGCAAGTGCATTGGATGTTATTCCGTAAAATTCTGATGAAATAAATTGCAGGAAAACCCTTTTGAATTTATCACTTTAGTTTTTTAAACCATATTTTATGATTTACCCTATTCAACAAAATTTAGTTTATCGTTTTCATTAAATTTAACAACATTAGGCATTATGTATATACATATGTTACGGTTAGTTTTATTAATTGAAAAGTATTAATAATTCCCTGAAAACTATTAATAATTACCGGCAATTGTTAATACTAACCAACAGGTTATTATTAATATTTGCCGGTAATTATTAATAATTCACGCATTTATTACTCTGACCGTAACATATATATTTCGTATGAGGCATTGAAATTTTAGATAACCTAAACGCATAAAGACTATAACGACATTTTAACTTATTTAAAATCATATGAGCTACATGCTATCGTTTAAATTAAATTAAAGGTTGTTTTAACGTGACGGAAGTCGTTCTAACAAAAAATTATCAGCTATAATTTACCAAGGGCAGTGATAATCACCCGCAATAATTTTGACAAATAACAACCCGAAAGTGCTTGCCTAGAAATAACCCGAGGCGAAGCCGAGGGTTATTTCTTAAAGGCAACGCACTTGAGGGATATTATTTGTCAAAATTATAAGGATTTATCACTGGCCGCGGTGAATTCGGAAAGATAAGTTCTTAAATAAATTAGCCATTTTCAGACAAATTAATTTGACACTTCATTATAATAATATTATGTTGGTGGCATTGTAAGTCTATGTCAAATTTGAGGTTATCAGGTTAGCTTTTGCGTCAGTTTTGACACAGACTGACGGAAAAGCTAACCTGCTAACCTCGAATTTGACTTAGATTTACAGTGCCACCAACTTGTGATAGAATACTACTGAAATTTAATTAGGTAGTTTCCATAGTGATTGAAAATCACCCTAGGGTCGCTTTCACTTCAAGTGTGGTCTGATTTGTCAAACTGAGCCACGTGATTAAAAATAATCAAATTGGATTGGTCTGCAATATATGTAAGAACTTATCGTTGCAATTTACTTGTTAACAAATTAAGTTATTGTTTCCGAGATTTAACCAGATTACAGTAATTAAAGTTTCTCCGATATTACGTGACTAACAATCTCCCACAATACACTGTGACTTGCTCATTTTGAATGGACGAGCTTCTAAGCGGTAGCTCACGAATCGGGGGGCACAAGCAGGTTTAAATAGTAAATCCCGACTAAGGATCTGAAAACGAAATTAGCATCTCGTCGGCTTCGTTATTCCTCTCTTGCGCGTGGCGTAACACAAAGGTAAATCCCCAATACAAAGTTAAAGAAATGCAAATAACATAACATTGTTTTAACACATATAGGATGTTTCTTATCGGTAAACCGATCCATTGCAACTAAATTTCCAAAGCGTGGCCTTTAACCACACGATGTTGGCCTGCCTTCTCCCACGAGTTTTCTAGATATTCAATGAATAAATAGGAAAAATATTCAGGGACACCCTGTACTTTGTGGTACAACAGATCAGCTCAAGTGTTTCTGTAAAATATTAAGTTGGCTAGTTGTGTCAGAAACGCCAAAGTGAAAAATAACAGGTATCTCTCTGATCTACTGTTTTCTCAGTTTTAGTCTATTAGTATTTACTCACCACCGTTTCAATGGTGTTTCAAGCCGGATTTGCACCACTGATACTTTAAAGCTTTTCAGAAATTGAGTATTTTTGCAAAGAAATAAATGTATTTATTGCAGAATAGGGTGCTTAGAGCTTCGTTAATCAAAAATAAAAAACTAATTTTGTTGATTTGTTTCAAAAGTCAATTTGTTGGAAATAACTTTACTGTTGCGACGTTCTAGGTCAGAAAATTAAGGTCAACATACCTCCACAAATTAAAAGATTTTTTTTTGTATAAGTGCAGACACGTACTTGCTGCAACTGTTGCATACAAACGTTACTAACAACAAAAGATAAAAATTATAAAAGTCCATCTCAATCCCAGGATCTTGTTGATAAAATTCATTTTGTAATTGAAAAAGTATGTTTTAATGCAGTGTTGCAATTTACATAATAATGTCAGTATTTAATGTTGATCAAGTGTGTAACATATGTATTACTCTTCTGTATTTTAATTTTACGGTGTTGGCCGTTTCGCCTACTGAAGCGTTCACTGCATAAGGACTAACCATTGTTTAAAATCTACGTTCCTTTCTATCTGTAATTCCTAACAAAAGTTTAAGTATTTTGAGTAAATATTTATCTAAGTTTTGACAGGATAACCTTCTTGCAGGGTTTCTTAACCTTCTCAACGTTTTTTTTTTCATAAAACATAAATGTTAACAATAAAACCGAAGTCGTGGTGTAATATTTAAGTCTGCATCGATATCTCAATTTAGCTTTGCGGTTATAATAGTTGAAAGGCAGACTCTCGTGGATTACATATAATAACAGAAGGTAATATTTTGTATATGATCCAAAATTTAATTAAATTTCACTCACGGTTTAGCTATGTTTACAGAAATTATAAATAAATAAATATTCTACGTGCGTTTTCGGCGTATGTCTTCCTGCGAAATATGTGGCAATCTTTGGCAACGAAAGTAGCGCACATGTGTGGAAGAAGATGGCTGGAAATGTGGGGCGTGCATTATTTTACCGGACTTCTGAATTAGTTATGAGAGCACACTTGAAGGGCTAAAACGCTTTTGAGCTGTCGAGAACCCGCTGATTTAATTTATTATGCCGGAACCCCGGGTCCAGTTTTCGTAGTAGTGATATCAGTTTTAGTTACTTTTCCTTCGTTACTCGAAACATATTGAGATGAACACTAGTTGTTGTCAGGCTGAGTGGTTTTAATTGCGGTGTAGGGGTGATATCCTTTTTAAAGGTAAAACGTAGATAAGTGGTCGTGAACATTCTTGTGAGCAGTTCGCCGTTTCCAAGCGCCTTGTGCGGAATAAATTCTAAAGCTCAATCGTGCCCAGTTGAAAGGAAAAACAGTGGGCAAATAGTGTAATGCATTGCTCCCTCATTTCTCATTTTTGAGGATCTAATACTGCAACCCTTTTGGGGAATTACCCCATCTGTTGTTGAAACCCCATTTGTAAAAGTTTTATCTTTACGCCGTCTGTACCGGCTCCCGATTTGACTAACAGGTCAGCCAAAAAAAGTTTATTTGATGTGTGACGGATCGGAGGTGCTCGCATAAACCAGTAGCGGCACCGCTAGGCTTCTAATCAAGGTATTATGTTATAGTTCACTCATTTTGGTGCTATAGTTTATGATGTTGCGACTAAATAAATAATCAATGACTCTTTCCAAAAGAAACGTTTTATAATTACGTTGTCCGTTCTTAATTTTAGTGTTTTTAAGCAACTTATGCTTAAATGTTTGATTAATTAACTGTTATCTTAGCATCGTGTGAAACCCTTATAATAACGTATAGGTATATGATTAACCGTTTTTATACCGTTTAGTTTATGTAATTATAAATGCTGATATTTAAATTCAATATAATCAGATTACGTTTGGATCCAGTCGGTGATCACGCCCATCGTCGCAGTACATAACCGCTTCTGACATAGTTCGAATTTTAAGTTAGAATGAGGAGTCGAGCCTAATTTCGCTTGGTTTCTCGAGGGAATCAAAACTCTATTACGTTGGTGTTAGTAGCCCCTTGCCGGAATACCATTCCTTTCGGACAACATATTTCTACTGTCGCCCATTTCCCTGGACCGGGAAATGTGTACTAGGTTTCATCGAATCGTCAGAAGGTAGGTTCGTGTATGGACGAGACTAGAGAGCTGAAACCACTGTCGCCAAACCAAACTACTGTTCTTTATTTCAGACTCCAAGAAGCAGTTTTGAAAACAGTTCTAAAAGTCTGTGGCGCCCCCCCCCCTTTTTTTAACAACCAATAAGTAATTCAACAGCATATCGCTCTAAATTACGTTTTACCGAAACGAACCCTCCTTCCCGATGAGTATCAGGCAAACCTGTTACAGGGACTGTTGTAACGTAATCAGGACGAATTTTACTTGTGTATCCTCAAACTGAATTTTTAAAGTTACCGATTAAAACATCCGCCATATTAAGCTTGGTTTCTGTGTCGTAAATAGCGATTTGCTCTCTAAAAAAACTATTAAAAAAAAATTAATTAAATAGCGTAAACAAATATTAGTAACTACTACAGCACCTAAAAATATTTACTCTGAATTGTAGTGCAACTAAATTTATTAAACGCGAATCCTTCTATATAGCTCTAAAGCTGAATAAATATAACATTATTATCATTAGAAAGCCAATCTGCAGGTTGTTTACTTTACAGAAACCCTGGAAGAAGCAGATAGATAAGAGTCTATCCAATTCCGAATCAGTTTGTTATTTACTACATTATTTTATTTACTTAGGTATAACCGCAGCTAGATGCACGTCAGGAATATTATCATTTCCTTCTTCTAAATTGAAAGTTGCTGAAGAAGAGTATTTCCACTACACTTCCTTGTATCATAACGTAGTTTTGCTTTGGAAAACTTACTCTCTTAGTCTGTTCGATACAGATTGCGGCAGGCAACTAGGACCATAGCAAAAGCAAGGGAACCTTACATGTGGCCGTAATTGTATTTAAAAAAAATTAAAAATCGAATATACAGTGTGTCTACTTAAGTTGGAATCATATGGAAATTTTGTTTATTATTGGTTTTAGGAAAAAAAGGTATTCCTGATAAAAAGTTCTGCATGGTCCAAAACTTAAAATGCAACCGTCAGATATCAATTTTTTCAAGCCGTGTACGAGGTTTGTCAAATAATATGAATTCTGCCCAAGAGTAAAGTACGTTTATTTTTAACAAAATCGAAAATTTTCATCAACAAAAGTTGATTAGAATTGAAAATTACATTCAAATATGCAATTACACCGATCTATCGTGAAAAATCAGATTTTCTTATTTTTTTACTAACTTTTCTACACATTGATTCTAAATATTTGAAAACGTTATAAATTACGTTTAGTTTTGAAACATTATCTCTCTTATCTACTATAAACATGAAAATTTTCGATTTTGGCAAAAATAAACGTACTTGACTCTTGCGCACAATTCATATTTTTTGACAAACCTCGTACCTTTTTTTCCTAAAACCAATAATAATTTTTTTCCATATGATTCCAACTTAAGAAGACACACTGTATACCTTGTATTTATAATGATTTATAACGACGTACCGCTATCATACATTGATTGTTTGTTTGTTAAACACAATTACGGCCACATGTAAGGTCCCCCTGCTTTTGCTATGGTCCTAGTTGCCTGCCGCTATCTGTATAGTGCCTGATTACGGCCTATTAATCAATGAAGACGTGGTCACGTTCCAAACTACAAAATTTTATAAATATTAATATGACCCATGCGTACTAACTTGACGACCTAATTTAAGCCACAGCTCATAAGTTAAAAGCTCTCATATTGAACTAGTTATTGTCCTAAGATTAGAGCTTTACAATAATGAAATTTCCGTCTGTCTTCCAAAATCTTAGAATTCGCCTTTACAGTTGTAACGCAATTGCACATTTTTTTATTTCAAAATGTTACTCCATTGTGTCGTAAGCACTTAATTTTATGTATCCCCTATTGCTCATTACACACGCAAAAACATAATAAAAATAGAATATACACTACGTCAAACAACACCTGCTTTTGAAATGCTTTATTTATTACCTTTCCTCGAAATATAAAAGGTTAATAAAATTAGAGAAAACATAAAATATATCGTGTACAACGTGCAAATAATATCAAGTAAAAATAATTGTACTAAAGTAGAAGTGGACGGAATAAGTAATCACATGCGCCTAGCTAGCTTCACTTCTTCTTGATGTTCTTGCACACCCACTCCATGCCGTCCCTGACTCCTGACCCTTTGGCGGCAGTGCAGGCCTGTATCTGCCAAGCCCTATCCTTGATGGTGGGCAGCCCCAGAGCTTGGGCCAAGTCGGCGGCTGATAGACAATCTGGAAGGTCTTGTTTGTTGGCATAGACTAAAAGTGGCACATTTTCTAACTTTTCGTCGCCCAGGAGCTCGTACAGCTCTAAACCCGTCTCTTCCAGGCGCTTTTTATCAGCCGAGTCTACGACGTATATCTGTAAATACACAAATTGATACTTAAGACTTTGAGGTGTACAAAGTGATCATATTTTCCGATATTCAGATAACTACAGTTGCTTAAACAAGATATATAAAAATAATGCGCAGGAGTCCCCTCCTTCACGCGTTACTTAATTTCACCGTCATCGAAAGCAAAATGGTTGCGAATACAAGATGTTGTTGACGATGTACCACACCCTTAAAGGTTTTCCATAAATGCTATTTTATTGTCTTTAAAAATAATTAACAAAAGAGAGAAATCTAATCGTATTCAGTTCATGTTAATGTTTACAGATTGTAAACTCAATAATTTAAAAATTATATATTGTAGCTTAGTAATCAAGTCATGTTAATATGGGAGAATGGAGAGATTAAACCCAGCAGCAGATGGTACGCAATATACAGCTTCTCTCTCTTCAAAGCCACTGTACGTGATGCAAAATCACATCCAACCGAAGACGTTCCTGTTTTGGCAAAATCCAGTAAATATGAATTAAAATAAACTTCAAATAGAAAATGTTGTTTAATTATGTTCACGGCTTGTTAGGAAAGAATTGATATTGTTCATGGAATCAGCACATCAGTTATTTTTATACAAGGAATATATGTTCTGCACTTCTGCATGAACACCTTCTTCATAAAACCACGACAAAGAAAATGGACCTGGAGAAATCCTAAAGAACGGTCAAATGGGAAAATCGACTACATCCTTACCACAGAAAAAACATATCTGAGCTCTAAACTTCTTCAACGCCAGAAGCGACCACAGATCAGTAAGAGAGAAAATCTCTATCGATACACGCTTGGAGAGGCAGTTGATCAACAAATATATTCAACTAACCGTCCACTAGTTGCATAGCAAACGGGATGAAATATAATTCTCATATCGAGCGAAAGCTTAAACCTATAGGAGCACCGAGTGACCTGGAGCTCAACAAACTCTAGAACAAGATCACTGGCAACAACCAATTAATTGTCAGGAAAGTGATTCCATCAAGGAAGAAGAAGCTTCCGCAGCAGTGAAGCTACAAAAAAAACGGCGTAGGAAAGCGGATAGAGACTAGAAACTAGAGAGCTAAACAAAAAAGTGACAAGAGGACAATATGAAAATGAAGGTCCATTCTATCAGGAATCGTAATAATTTTTTGCATTTTATTTCGTATTCGTATTTCGTCCGTTTATCATAAAATGACCGCTACGTGTTTTTATGGAGATTTTGGACATGGTTGTCCTCAATGGATATATAATTTGGGTGGAGCAGAATCCTAAATGGAAACAAAATGATAGAAGTCATAGGAAATGTTTTCTTCATGAATTGTAGACTGATTTAGTTGAGCCGAACGTTATTGCACGGAAAAATGCCATTATTAATTATCATCAATATGCAAAAGGAGGTATTGAAATGTTTCCAACAAAAAACAATGAAGCAAATGCCGCGATACTGCCAGAACGCACGTCAAATACCAGTCGAAGGTGCAACTTTTGCCCAAGAGTTCGTGATAGAAAAACAAAATTTTCGTGTGTAACTTGTTCTAAATCAGTATGCGCAATACACAGAACAACAGAAACTAGAGCATATTATCCAAACTGCAAACCCAGCGATAATAAAGAACAATGACAAGAAAATATTTTGTATTTTTTTATACTTTTTGTATACCTATTTAACCTTAGTTTTACTTTGTATTTTAAATAAAATTTAGTGCTATAAGTAATAAATGTCGTTTATAACAGAAATAAATTAATAACAAAACCCAAATTGGTTATAGACGTGAAAAACCACTGGGGTATCCCGAATACCCCGCATGGGCTCTAACGAAGGTTTTAGAGCACGGGTACGGGAGGGTTAACAGCTTGGATATATTTTTGAAAATTATCAAAGTCAACATTTGAAAAGTCTCTAAATGTGCTGCGGTTTTAATGTTGCTAATAACAGGTGAAACAGGACAACTGCATCCCTATTCGGTAATGTTTGTTTTTACAGTTAAAAAGTCCAAGACAACTTGTATTTTTATGTGTATTTTCGTATGTGCTAGACTTAAGCATAATGTATTCTAGAATTATAAATGTTCACAAATAATTCGGTCCTGTATAATAAACGCATTGTGAAGTTAAATTCGCATATGCAACGTTAAAGGAGTGCATGCCTGCAGCAGAGTGCAAGTGAAATTTCAACAAAGTAAATTGAAAGTAGGACCGATGCCGGTGCCTATTTTCTGGGGTGTGTGCCGGCGGCAAAGTTTATTTCGCCATAGGAAGAGCGAATTAAATAGAAGCGGCAAGCAGCGTGCACCATAATTGGTGGAATAAGTTAAAGCGCTGCAAACAAGCATTTGTGATTCCGTAAACGCATTTAAGGCATCATTTTGGAGAAGCTAATTTACGCCGCACTCAAAAGTGTCTTTATCATGACATCGTAACGTCACTGAAACAAACAGCGTCCAAGCCACCAATCGTGGGTTCTCAGTTTCGAGCGTTGTACCGTACACGGTTAATGAATCAATCTAAGACGTGCTGAATTGAAGGGTATGCAGCATCCAGTTCCAGGTAAAATGTTCTCGGGCCAACGTGATAAAGTTACGTTCAAACGCTAGAAGCTGTTGCAAGCCCGAAAGAATGTGTAGCTCGCGATCGAATTTAAACGGGGCTAGATTTAAATAGTGTCGGCTTCATGTGCTTTTGTTAAAGACAATTATGTGAACGATATTTTTGATGATATTTTACATTGTTTATGTGTGATTGCAACCTGCCTGCGGGTCGTCCCAAGCAATATCGCACGTAGATTGTTTGAGAATTTAATTCAATTTTTTATATGTGTTTTTCTTGTATTTTTATCTGCTTTTATTTGAGCTTTTAGGTCAATAAATTGATGTAAAGAAAGTCAGTTTTAATCCGATCAACTCTACACTGAGAGATAATAAGAGCAAAGAATTATTTAAATATTAAGTCGTACTAGACGTCTTCTTTAAGGTTAACGTAACTACGCCATGGGCGTACCTAAATAGGTAGTTGTGGAGTAAACAGATGTGGTTTTGTGCTCCGGAATTAAAGCAAATTTCTGGACCTTTTCGAGTGAATTTTCCTGCCGTTTTTGGACAGATACTTGGGAGGGCACCGAGGGTAGCATAGCGTCACAAATCAAGAATACAGATAAACAGGTCAGATTAGAAATTAAGGAAATATATTGTAACCTCACATTTAACATTTAATTTTCGATAAGAGTACCGTGACCTCCGAAGAGTTGATCTGGGAAACGGTCGCTCGTGCGGATCAGGTTAGGCAACACATCCTACATTAAATAGTATAACGGGTAATATACATATAGGCGTTAAGTTTTAACGCAGTAATAAATAAAACAAGGGCAAAATAAATATCAAAAGAAGCAGTAAATAAATCTGACAAAAATCATTATTTATAAATATTCTAAACCAAAATGGAGGAAGTAAAGGAAATGTTTAAAGAACTAAAACAACAGATAAATGGGATAGACCAGAAACTTGAAATAAATATACGCGAAATGAGACTTTAAAAACGGAAAATAATACTCTAAAAAAGAAAATAAATGAGCAAGATCAACGTATAGAGCAACTTGAAAGAGAGATAAGGAAGAGAAACTTAATAATACAAGGCTTAACGGATAATGAAAATGAAACAGGTGCAGAAACGAGAGAAAAGATTTTACAATTGCTGCAAATAATAAAGGTCCAAAACATTGCAGCAGAAGAAATTCGTGAGACATATAGACTGGGCAAGTTTCAAACCAATAAAACTAGGCCAATACTAATTGAGGTTACACATCAAAACGAAAAAATGGAGATCCTAAAGTCAGCTAAAAATCTGAGGAATACGAACATTTGGATTTGTGAAGATTTTTCAAAGAACATCCAGACTCAACGGAAAGAATTAATTGGACACCTGAAAATAGCAGGAGAGAAGGGACACAGAGCATTTTTGAAATATAACAAATTATGCGTAAATGGCAAAGACTATTCTGTAGAGGATCTCAAAGAAAAGGATGAGGAGGAAAACGGACATCGTGAGTCAGGGGAGAATAAGAAGATGGGAAGAACTATTAGTCAACGATCACCAGAAAATATTGAGAGCAGCCAATCCAACTCGAATAAAAACGATAACGATGTTATTATAAGGCAGTCAAGGAAGATCACAAATACGGGCAGCTTTCCAAAAAACTGGTAAGAGCGCCGTTTAGCAAGGAAGAAAATGAAGACAACCGCGACGAAATATGGATTAACGATAATAATACAAAGATAGCAGAATTAGATATACCCAAGAAAATATTTATTGGAAATTGGAACGTGAGAACGATGCACGAAATAAGCAAAACAAACCAAATACACCAAGAAATGGAAAGATACAAAATCGATATTATGGGATTGAGTGAAACTAGGTGGATAGGCAGTGGTGAAACGAAACTTAACAATCAGAACACGATATTATATTCTGGACATAAGGAAGCAAATGCTAAACACGGGGTTGCATTTATGCTAAAGCCACGAGCAAAAAAAGCGTTACTTGAATGGGATCCAGTATCGGAAAGGATAATAACAGCCAGATTTAAAGCAAGGTCTATATATATATGTATTATTAATGTATACGCTCCGACAAATACAAGTGAACAAGAGAAGAAAGACGAATTTTATGAACAATTACAAAAGGTATATGATTATATTCAGCGCAAACACAAAAAGGATATAAAAATTGTTCTAGGCGATTTAAACGCAAAGATAGGGAACGATAACAAAGGCAAAGAAGAAATTATGGGAAATGAAGGCGTCGGGGACATAAATGAAAATGGAACTCTATTTGCTAACTTCTGTGCATTAAACAATTTGCTGATAGGAGGTAGTATTTTCCAACATAAGTTAATACATAAAGTTACCTGGAAATCACCGGGAGACAACATCAGAAATCAAATAGATCTCATAGCAATAGACAGAAGATTTAGAAGAAGTCTCCTAGATGTAAGAGCGATGTGGGGAGCTGATATAGGCTCCGACCATGCACTTTAGAGAAGTAAATTTAAAATAAAACTAAAAGCAATAAAAAAAAACAACACTTTTCAGAACAAAATATAATACCCAATGGGTGGAATGGTGGAACGAGAGGATTTCCAAAAAAAGCTACAATTAAAACTGGGAGATTTAGGAGACATTAATAACTTAAGTATTGAAAAAATCTGGGAGTGCTACAAGACCGCGATAAATGAGACAGCGACAGAAACAATAGGCATAAGAAAGGGCCAAATCAAAGAATGGATGTCAAATGAAACATGGAGGCTAATTGAGGAAAGAAGAAAAATAAATTTGAAGATACTAAGTGAAACACACCACAATAGAAAAGAGAGTTTTTACAAATTATATAGAGAATTGGACAAAGAAGTCAAAAAAAGCGATAGGAGAGATAAGAGAAACCAACAGAAGAAATTAATAGAGAAGGCGGAACTGGCAGCAGAGTCACATGACATGAAAACTGTCTACGAAATTACTAAAAAAACTTTCTAAACAAAAACCAAATAAATCAGTGCAAATAAGAGACAAAGAAGGAATCATTCTAAAAGAAGATCAAAGCATTTCAAATAGACGGATGGAGTACTTCAGCGATATATATAAAAAGCAAGAGGGACACACAAGAGAAGATTACAGAAACGAAGATTACCAAGAACTAGATATAAATACAAATCAAATCACCAAGGAAGAAGTAACAAGAGCCATTTCTAAACTAAAGAGAGGGAAAGCAGCAGGTATGGACAATATATCAGCAGATTTAATAAAAGCAGAAGGAGAAACAGTCATTGAGTTGATCCACTGCCTATTAAATAAAATATGGAACACAGAAGAAATACCTCAAGAATGGACCGAAGGACTAATTATAAAAATCCCCAAAAAAGGCGATACCACACGTTGCGAAAACTGGCGACCCATTACCTTGTTAAATACAACAAGTAAAATACTAACTCACGTAATAATAGAAAGAATAAAAGAACCAGTAGATAAAAATCTGAGAAACAATCAAGCAGGATTCAGACCACGACGCGGATGTATAGATCAAATTTGTACATTACGAATAATTCTAGATGAGGCCTTAGAATGGAAGAAAGAGATATTTTTGGGATTTATAGACTTCGAAAAGGCTTTCGACAAAATAAATCGCGAAAGTTTATGGGAAATAGTAGAAGCATATGGCATTCCTCTAAAGATAATTCAAATAATTAAACTTTTATACAATAACTATGGAGCGTATATAGAAAACAATGGCACTATCACAGACAAAATTAGAATTGATAGTGGAGTTAGGCAAGGCTGTGTCCTTTCTCCCCTCCTTTTCCTGATAGCCACAGATTGGATTATGAAACGATCCTTCAAGAATAAAAAAGGATTAATATGGAATTTTGGACAACACTTACAAGATCTGGAATTTGCAGACGATACATGTCTTATAGCAGAGAAATTGACACATATACAAGCAAATATAAACTCTTTAAAAATAAATACAGGAGAAGTGGGTTTAAAAATTAATGTTAACAAAACTAATATTATGCAAATAAACTCGACAGAAACGGGGGAAGTGGAAATTGATGGGAAAAAGATAAAGAAACTGAACGAAGTATTGTACTTAGGTAGTGTTCTGGAACAAAATACAAACTGCCAAAAAGACATTAACCGTAGAATAATGAGAGCCCAGATTGCCTTTAACCAACTTAGAAAAATCTGGAATTCCAAAGATCTATCAACGACAAATAAGATTCGCGTTTTTAACTCAAATATTAAAAGTACATTACTATACGGTTGCCAATCATGGGCAATAAATAAAAAACAAACCAGAAGTTTACAAACATTTGTAAATAAATGCTTAAGAAAAATTCTAAACATATACTGGCCATCTACAATTTCAAATAAACAGCTATGGGAGAGAACTAAACAGTCCCAAATTATTATAGACATAAAAAGAAGGAAATGGAAATGGTTAGGACACACTCTAAGAAAACCAAATAGCGACATTACGAAACAAGCTCTAGATTACACCATAAGAGGCAAAAGGAAACAAGGAAGACCGCCAATAACATGGAGAAGATACACAGCACAAGAATGTAGAGACCTAAATATGAAGTGGAATGAAGTGAAAAGCATATCAAAAAATAAAGACCAATGGAAGACTTTAGTGCAAGATATGTGTGATACGGTAACGGAGGATACAAATGTATAAAATAGTACAGAAAAGGAAAACCAACCAAACTACACAAAGGATACAAGAAGAGATATAAAAAATTCAGGGCTAGCATCCTTGAATGTAAACAATGCTAGTGAAACGCGAATGCGCCCTATATTCCTTTATGGAATGGACAGGACTAATAATAATAATAGCTACGCCATCGATAAAAAAATCCGCATTTCAGTTTGGCGCTCAACGTACGTCTAAACAAATTCCGGATTTCACATGTTACAATAGACAAGTTCATAGTCCGAAAAAGCACTCAGATGTTTAGTACCCGACCCAGCAATGATATCGGAATTACTTATTATAATCAAGGCGCTTTTCTGATTTAGAAGATATACGAGTACGTATTTATTTATTAATTGAGTGAATCTAAAGCTGTTCGTAGAGAATTCTTTTTTTCAGATTCAGTGCTATCAGGTTCTAAAAAGTCAATGTTAAAGTCACCCACAAATAATAACATGTGAACCATAAATATGTTTTTCCAGAGTTGGCTGTGATTTGTGTTATACATTTGGCAATACTGAAGTGTATTGTTGGTTCTCACCGTCAGTCTAAGTCAAATTCGAGATTAATATGTTAGGTTTTGTTTGTTATTTGATACAGCCAGACCCAACACCTAACAGGTGTTAGCAAACTAACTTCGAATTTGGCATAGATTGACAGTGCCACCGACACTTCACGTTAGTACTTGTAACGGGCTGATCGTTTCACCTGAGGTATTTAATAACCAACCTGCTAGATTTAAGCTATATAAATGTATTCTTTATATTGTAAGATTCAGGCGAAAGCGCATAAATAATTTAGAATGAATTTTCCGTTTGAATCAGCACCGATCAAGCACCTGGGTACGACTATTAATAGAATCAAAAGACGTAACGCGAACGGGTATGCGAAGAGCAGTGGCTAGCCAGTAGCGACACTGTGCGTTGTGTCCAAGAGAAAGGATGCCACGCGAAGCCTTGCACCGAAATATAAGAGTACGCGGGGGCGCGCTGGAAATAACAGCCACCGCTTAGTTATTCTTGAGCTCAAATAGTTTCGAGAGCAGATAGCCACCTTGGAGGCAACGCCAAAGTACCTACTAGTCGACACAATAAGGAGACTCATTTCTTAGTCATCTTCCAACGAATTAAAGGCAAGGTTAGCGGTCGTAGATGCGATCTCATGCCTGAGCCAAGGAAATTGAAAAAAACTGAAGCGTAATTAGTGAATTAGTGCACATCAGTAAGAAGTGATTGCATCATATGCTGACACAGTGCGCGAAGCCAGGACAGGCGTTAGAAGAATTTTGCGTGAAATTTAAACGTTTTTCGCACGGTTTGTTTTACCTTAGTGTCAATAATTAATAGTTGCGCTCAAATTTAATACGTGTGTGTGGGCGGGTAAAAATAAGCCTTACGCCCGTAGTTATTTATTTATATACTGTCATTGTGTATGCTTTTTATGTGTTTCCATGTATATATTGTTAAGGCTCTACGTTACGGCGCCTATTTAAATATGCACTGGCTACTCTATTTTAAATTGAATTATGCCTTTTAGATATTCAAAAATTTAAAATTATAAAAATGATAACACTTGAAACTCTTTCACGGCCTTGGGTTCGATTATATAGTTGCTTTGTTTTCTAAGTTTTGATTTGCAAATATTTTTTTAACTGCACATTGAAATTAAGGGTCACCTATTATGTCAAACTAAACTGTCAACAGTATTTCTCAAATTTCAATATGACAAAAAATGCTCAATTCTAATTGTACACTATTAACTTTATATCATATGGTAAGTAATTGTTCATAATTAATTGCACTTTTTAAATTGTCATTTATTTGCTTTAGCGTTGATAGAAAAAGATTATTACCCACCTTGTAGTGCTCTTATACTACCTCCAATATAGCAATGCTTCTGAAGTCAACAGCTTGAAACCTTTCTTAGTCCTGCTGTAATGTCCTGCTCCCGAACACTGACAGTCAACGCCTACTGACCTACAGCTGTCAACTGGCCAACTCCCGGCAGCTAACAGGACAGACTACTCCTTACTCTGCTCGCGCACCTGTCACCCTCCAGAATAGACCTCCCTCAAACAGCTCTCTGGTAAGTTAGCTCTCACAGATGAACTCCAACTGTCACACCTCTTCCGTAGCTCCAAGACTCACAAACCCCGGTCGTCAGTAGCCAACAGAATACCTCAGATGTGATCCTGTCTCTGCTGTCCCACTTGAACTCATCCTCTTGTCTCCAGAATGTATCCAAGAATTCAGCATTCAGCAACACCCAAACCAATGCAATTCCTTGTCAATTGTATTCTTCAAAATAAACTGTTTCAATCCAAATCTTTAATTCTTCACGTCTCAATAACGCTTCTTGTATCTATTTAGTTTTACCATCTTCCAATTCTCTTCTATAACTTAAACTTCATTTCTCACACTTTTCTCTTGATATTTCACTTGTATCTTAACCCCGTAGATTTATTATTTACCCTTTTTAACTTTTCTAAACTAATACATTAAAAATAAAATAAAATATTTTTTTATTAGACCAACACTGAAAATTACATGTTTTATAAGTTGTTTTTTCTAATTAGTAGAACAAAATACCTAACTACACTCTATTTCATTCTTAATGCCTTCTATATTATAATATTATTTGACCCTTATCTATTTTACATTATATTCCTACCAGAATCTGCATTTGTCAATATGATACTACTTTCTATCTATCCTTTCTAGATTCAAAACACCTGCAAACGTTCAATACTTATCATTTCCGTAAGAATTTGATCTAATTTAGATTTATTCAATATATATATATAGAGTACATAGTGTTCGTGTAAACTGTCTGGCTTTTATTCCTAGCAAGGTTTGCATGTGTGATTGCAGAATTATAGGTAGAGACGGGTAAGCTCGGAGCAAGCTATCTTGACATAGCCTTAGCCATACTGAGGTAAGAGCAGTTCTGTGCATCTCCAACTGGGTTAACTAGCAAACAAATGGCATTTAAACGTAGAGTATATGAGCACGGGAAAACGCCGCATTACATACTGCCAAACGTATAATACTAATCACAGATAACTCTAACAAAAATTTGTGCCTAACATGTACAGTTGTCGCCAATAAAATCAGGTGCACCTAAATAGATCTAGTGACAATATTTTTATATTTCGGTATTGCGTAAACGTTATCTGTAAGTTTGTTACTACGTTATGTAAATTATTACAAATCAAAAACGATGTGGTTAGAATATAAATAATTAAATTTACAAACAGGGAATGTATAACAACAAAAATTAAATTAATCTTTCACAATGTCGCCACTGCCTGCCATTACAGCTGTCAATCAATCGGTCATAGTGACTGAGTGGCAATTGCTCTTATTTGCATTCCTCTCGGTAGCCTATCGGCAATTCTTCCTTTTTCGAAATAATTCAAATGACGGGGAATGCTTTCAAATAACTGATTTTCGACGTTCAATGACAATGAAAAATGTGACAGTGTAGTGACACTTAATTTAAATGTATAGTTTACTAAAGAATTATTATTCAAAAAGTTGGGTTTACATTAGGCCAAAATAGGTGTACTCGTTTTTTCTTGGCGACAACCGTATATATTACATTATCATATGACGGAAAAAGATTACTGCATAATACTCCAAACTGATCAATAAATACCCAATATCTACTTCGATGCGTCAAATAAATTGTACCTACTAAAATGTTTGCTTGTGAGGCATGAATTCAATCCATAGTTGTTCAATCTCCAATAGTAATTTACGATACAAGTGCGTAAAGCTACTCTTTAGGCACGAGTGGGGTAGAATTAAAACGCGAGTGAGCGAGCGTTTTAAGCCCCTCAAGTGACTAAAGATGCTTTACGCATGTGTATCGTACAATATTTTATCTACGATAGAATCTAGAAAACACGGTAAATATTAAAAAAAAATTAAATGTAAATTGGGATTACCAGCAACCGGCCGTAATTTTGCGTGTTTTAAAAATTTTAAAACACGTTGCTACTGATTACGTGCCTAATGAAATTTTTTAAACACGTAACTACTGACGACGTAAACTAATGAAAACATGTTATTAAACAGTCGTTTTACAAACTTAAAACTGCCAACTAAAAGACAATTTTACACACTGTCGTAGATAAAATAGTTTTAACCCGAACCTGTTTAATTTGTATAGATGATTTTTAATACAATGCAATACCATATACCACCACCAAGGTAGAGGTCGATGTTTCAGTATTACCTATATTATTACCAGGAATTTCAATTGTTACTAACTATATTTTCATGTAAAAATGCTTCCGTTACAGCAATTAAATCACGTTTGTATTGTAATACATGTTCCCGGGGCAAGTGAAATGTACTTTTTATTGATTGTGCATAATTTAATATAAAAATAGATAAAAATACAAATCTAGCAAGACAAATTTTAGGTTTAAACAAAATCCAATAATGTATATAAATACCTTTGTTCTGTTAAATTTAAGCATTGCTGCTCCTAATAGCCAATACTTGCATTCTGCGCTGAAAGATTATTCAATGTAAACAGAAACACATTGTTGATGTAGAGAAAATACATAATAATAATTTAGTTACACATTTAATTAAATAGTAAACAAATTCAAGAATGAAGTTGCTGCTCTTTTAGCACGACACCTTTCAAACCTTGTAGATTAGCGACCGAGCGCATGCCGCATTGAAAATTTATCCAGCTTTACAGTAAACACTATTGAACATCTCTTTACTTTAGATTTGATTAGTTACCACCTTAGCTACCGAACTGATATTTTAACGGTGTAGTTCTTGCTTCACAAATATGTAAAAAGTCTAAAAACCCAATAATAGTTTCTAAAATTATATTTTTTGTTTCACTTATTCCTTTAGCGCAAACGTACCCTAATCTGAATTTAGCGGTAAAGATACAAGTTGCACATGCAGTATATGTAAAAGTTGCATCGTTATAATATAGGTATAGTAATAAGTAAACTTATTTTTCCTAAAACCTAACATGAAAAAACATAAACAACGAAAAAGTATGAGAGTCAGCTTCAGTTATATTTAAAAATTGAAGACAAATGTCAACTCTATCTTGCTTTGAAAAGATATCAGCATGCGCGACATCCACCTGGAAAATACCTTAATTAGGTGTAACTTCTTTTTATTAAGGACAATTCTTTACTTTAGCGTTTTCCCGCAATATTTTCATTGAGGTATGAAATGAAGGCTCTTACGCTGGCGCTTTCTGTTAAATTTCATTTAGAATTAAATTCAGATAACTTGTTATCCTTAAAAAGTAAACAATTTATTCGTTGGCTAATCTCTCAAGAATGTAAAAACCACAAATTGCTTGAACACACTTGCCGACCGCGACTAGCTTAATGAAGATGGTCGTGCGGTACTTTAAGTTCTCCAATAAAATTGATTACATAAAACCGGTAAAGCGCTAACAAATTTTGACAGTAACAGTGAGTGTGCTCAGGCATAGGACGAGAATTCGTAAACTCCAACAGTCCAAATCTCATGAAAGAAAGTTCCAAATGATCACCGGTAGCAGTAACAAATAAATAATGTCAGAATGCTAATATCACATTATAATTAGCATAGATATTAAAACATACAGTACAATCAACAATTCAATTATAGTACAAGATTATTCA
Organism: Agriotes lineatus; assembly: GCA_940337035.1. NCBI lineage: Eukaryota > Metazoa > Arthropoda > Insecta > Coleoptera > Elateridae > Agriotes > Agriotes lineatus. The sequence goes on along the minus strand of OW679196.1, from coordinate 165,847,425 downwards.
AATACTCGTAGTAAGCTTTCAAGAATTACGAGTGCGCTACTATATGCAGGATTGTCCCATACTCTGCTAACTTAGGAATGCCAACATTTACTACAAAGTTATACCACAATACAGTTACTAATTATTACACAATCGACAGTAATTTACAGTAACTAAACAACAAATTAAAAGATGCTGAGCGGTCGTTAGTCGCCGAAATGCAGCTGCACAAAATTAGCGATCGGGTGAGCCGTAATTCACTAGTTTACAGGTCGTAGTATGCGTAATTGTTATATAAATTTAGTTTAAAATAAAACCTGATAGCGGCTTCCGTCGAGCATCTCCAGCATGCTTATCGAAGGTCCAGGAGTGCTGGGGAAGTTAACAATCGAAGTTTGGCAAAGCGAGGTCGTACAGATAGCGGCGGCACAGCTGGGGCCAAAACTCTGAACTGGTTTCCAAACTCCGAACTAGCTGCTAAAGGAAAACGAAACCTAAAGTAAATTGCTGCTAACCTTTGCTAAACGACAAACCATATAAAGCGGAACTCACCCCGAATGGACTGGACAACGGCCATTGAAGGGTAGATGCAGCACGGTGTAAGAATCCGCCAGATAAGGCGAGAAGAACATAATCAGTCCAAAATTTAGTCCAAACCTACACAATACTCGATAGCGGAGCCTCAAACTTAAATACATAAATACACAAGTTAAGCCAGGACCAAAAACCCACCAAATGCAAGCACCAAACACCTCCTCGGCGCTCCGTTAGACGAAAGGGACGCGACCATCGAGAGCGCTCTGGCCGCATTCGCCGGTCAAGCTAGGCCAAGGTAAAGCGTGCAGAAAACGATAACTCGCGCCAAACAAATAGCAAATTATAGACGCCACAATACAAGTGTTGCGGAACTAAAACGAGTGCAAAAAAATCGTAACAACTAACGACCTCTTTTGCTCTTCTGCGTAAACTACCTACCGATGCAAGTTCTGTTTTAACATCTTGTAAAGATTTTTATTTTTACCGTCTCGCTTCTTACAGCTTTATTTGAGTGTTTCAATTGTTCGCTCTCAGAGGACACTGTGTTTCGAGGTTTAATCATTACGAATCACGTCATGAGTTTTTCGACCGGTATTGGCGTCGCGGAGTCGACTCTGAATGATAGGTTCTTTGTTACAGGATTAAATCCTCAGATCGACAAAGGTCGTATTTATTGTCCAAACTCGGGTACAAACTACAGGGTTCGCCGGCCTTCCCTAAAAATCACAGATCTTAATGTGTCGGAAGAGATTTTGTTGCTCCGGTTACTCGCACTTAGCTCAGTCGGGAAAGGGTAGTTCGAAGACTTGAATGAAAAACCGACGGGGTACTTACCCTAAAGCTTGCTTAAAAGAATTGCCTAAGGACGCCACTCGTTTTGATAAATTAACAGCCTTCGTGACCCAAAACGAGAAATATCACAGGGCTCTACTAAAGATTCGCTGGGTTAGCTGCACGCTGCGAAGCGTCGTCCACTAGGTTCCCTCCAAGTCGGGCGGTAAACACCGGGTGGCCTTAATGACTTACCTTATGACTACCTCCCTAAAGGGGTTCAAAAGAATTTACTCAAGCCCAAAGACTGTCGGGCTTTTCCAATAAAAGCACGTGTTCTAGCTTTACATTTGATTACACTTGGCTTTTTGCCACATTAGGATTGAAGATCCACAGATTTCGGGTTTAAATCAATTAAACAAACTAAGTGTGACTATATTATTATTTAATGAATGAAAATTGACACACACAGTGCCACAAGATGGCCATAAGAAGGTTACATCCTAACTGAAAATTGTCGGGGGATCCCAAGCAAAAGTTACCTTAATGGCTAATTACAATACACAAGTTATTTGACGAAATTAAATTCGCAGGCGCAAAGTCCCGCAGCATGCGAGGCACAATAAACATACAATTCGGTAGCACTTTCGCGACACATTAAGACAAGGAACAAAACAAAAATACAGCGGTAGCTCCTACCTTTTGTAGCTAGAACACCTACTGGGTTGCTGATGATCGGTTCCTGGATAGGCCTAGTGGCAGCTTCCAGCAATACAGCTTCCAGCAGCTTGAAAGGGTTGTTGAAGGGCTTTGCCAAAAACCAAGCGGGGACTGCAGAAGGTCGAGGACTGCGAGGACGGCGTCCACAAAGACTAAGGTTGCGTCCCGCAGCGAGCGTAGAATTCCAAAGACACGACGGGCGACAGGATTTGAATAATGCAGATTGTGCCAAAAAGCACTTACGAGGCTTAATCGAAAGGTCTCCTCCAACTGTCCAGTGTAGCAGAATGTTTTCCCCACAGACAGGTGAGCGAAAACGGCAAACGAAATGGACACTTCGCCTCGGAGATCACCAGGTCGGTCGTAACACACACCAAAACCGGAATTCAGCCCACCATAACTACATCACGGACACGTTAACACGAGAACGACAATCAACCACGGAGTTTTAACAGATGACAGCTCCCCGATTCGCGGCAACAGCCCACGAACCGGGAGCGCAAAAATCACATAGGTTTTGCTCGCTTGAGTGCTGGTTACTAATTAAAATTTCGAACGCGCGGGCTTGAAGATTTGCCCCCGCGGAAGTAAGTTTCTAACTCCGAAATTAATAATTCCAAATGTATGGTCCAACAAGGGTTTATCAAACTTTATTTCCAATGGTCCCAAAGCTGGACGTAAAATGCGTGGGCTGAAAGCACAGCAAAGAAGGCTTTAACGGGTGATGCAATTGCTGAATTGGCAAGAACCAGGGGAAGCCCCCAGTTTACAATGAACATTCCACAGTCCTCGAATATCATACTGATAATGACGCGTTCTACGAAAATATATTGAAGCTATGTCAGCCGGAAAGCAGGATAGATTTCTGAAACAATATTTAAACACTACGCAGCAACCAGAGATTTATCGAACCTTATTTTCAAAGGCTAATTATCGAGCAGTAATCAGGTTAAACAAAGAACGTTCTAGAAGAGTTTGTTAATGCTACAGCAATTCTCAAAGGGTCGAATTACCAAAGTACAGTTTGCAAGAACTGCAGGCGTCAATTTCTTGACAAAAAACACTAAGCTCCAAGGCCTGAATTTCGTTACTGCTTAACATAAAGAATTTGATTTATTTAGGCGTTCAACGCTTGATTGTCGAAACAAATACGCACTTTGTGCACTGAACGAAGAATGCTTGCTAAGACGAATTTGAATGTAACTGTACAGGGCCGTAATCAGTAAGAATTCAAGCGACAAATAAACGTAATTTTGAGCAAAACGAAAGAGGTCGAAAATAATCTAACATCTTGCCCGTCTTTGCGCTACGTGACGAAGCGCCCGTACACCGATGGGAAGTAATTGGTCATCGCATTACATCAGCCGTTGGTGCGATCCGGCGAAATCTTACGTGATTCTTGGCTGGTATGATGTTGTAACATATGGCGTAGCATGGTATAATATACAGAGTTCATGTACATGTGGAAGCGAGCCAGCAAGTGACGCTTAGCTTCTATCTTCACTTACCGTGGATCTCTACGTCAGTTCGAATCTCGCATTCAGAGCATAAACAAGCCGTTTTTAAATTAGTGGCTCCGGCAGTCTCGCGCTACTGGGATACTTGATAAAACCGTTGTTCTTTTGTGTGGAGGCCTCTCGTCGAAATGTTGTTGTTGTTTGTGGTAAAACCTTGGATTTAGTTGTGTTTATAATGAAAATACTTTGTGATCACGAGTTGCAAGGGGTCTTTAGTTTGCCGAGACTTAAGTTATACAAGAGACGCTAGGAAAGTTATAGCGGCCGAAAGATCTTATTGAGGGTTTTGCAAACCGTAATTGACGCGTAAGCGGATCTTATTCGGGACTTTCACTCATGCCAGATTATTCTCAAGGAAATTGCAAGTTGTTTGTGTGCGTCTACCGTCATCCCGTTAGGGGATTTACAGCATCTGTCTCTTAGCAAATTACAACACTTCGTCTATTGAGGCTGCTTTTCAGCATCGAACCAACATTTTGAACTGTCGCAGTGTGCACCGGCAGTATAAGCAAATTAAGTAAAAGATAGATAGCAGTGTAGTGAATTTATTAGATAAACGCTGCATATAGTAACCAGTAAAACAGGTCCTAAAGGCGTTACTCACGCGGAAGGTGGACCCCCAATTAGCATTTTATACTAGTTACTAACACAATTAATTACAGGTCACACAAGTTAAATGTAAATTACAGACTCAGAACAGCTTTAATATTTCTACATTAATGCACCTGAAGCTCGCAGTATGAATATAATTAACCCAATTTAGCATCAGCTGAGTTCTGGATGGAATTCAATTAGGTGCGTCGGTTTGGGATAGCACCACATGAAGGTCGGAACGCTACGCCAAGAAGGCATAAATCCACATCTGTGATAGAGCTTTCGGCAACGCAGTTTATTAGGTTGTAATGTACTTATCTGGAAGACCAAGCTTCTCCAGATGGTTACATAACCTCCAAGTGGGCTCGTACAGCTATACTAGCAGCAGGTGAGGTTGCTTGCAGAAACCACCAGGTCGCAAGCGAAATATGAAGGATGAAAGAAATGCACGCCTTTCAAAGTAGACTGAATCGATGCCTTAGAACCTCCGGAAAAAGTTATAAAAGCAGGACGCCATCAGCTAATTGTACAACGCTATCAAAACCAAAAATGGAGTAACCATTCACCCTATATAACAGGCTTTTCGGGGGAACCACAACTACATGCTTCTGCAAACTCAAAACCCGTACGGAATAGAATGCGATTCCAGTCGCAAAAGTCGTTTCGTATCTTGAACAACCGAAACAAAAACGATGCCCGCACGACGAGATAACCTTTAGAATGCGCGAGAGCTGTCAGAAAAGCCCAGAGAAGTTTGTCGGTATTGCAGTTAACAAGTATAGGCGCATATGCCAGCGACCAATTAAGCTACGTTTATACGACTACGACGCTTCAAATCAAGAAACGTTTATACGACCAAGAATAATATGATTTTCATTCAGATGGTGTGAAATACAAGTTCTTAGATTTTTTTCTAATAGTTTCGACAGCGTAGGAAGTAGCCTTATAGGGCGATAATTTTCTGAGATAGTAGGATCTTTTCTGGGTTTCTCGAATACAACTATATGTGCTGTTTTCTATCGTATCGGGAAATATATTAATCTTATATACGCATTAAATACTTTTGACAGTTAAGAAATGCAATGCTCTTCTTTGTAAAGTTTTTGACAATGATGACTTTTTTTGAAGGTAAATGTTGGATATGAGCTGTGATTTCTGTGGGAGTTGTGGGATGAATTTCACTAAAACCATATTATGGGCCATGTTCTTAATTTCCTTGAAGAACTCTTTATGATTTGCTACGGGTGCAGTGCAGATTCTAAGTATTCAGCAAATACTTCGCACTTTTCTTGGTCGGCGATAAAAGTTTTTCCTTTGCCTTTAATTGCTGGAATACTCTGGCGTTTCCTAAGCAGCTTGTTAGTCACTTGTCATAAACTAGGGTCATTAGGATGAATGTCTCGTAAGTAATACTGATACAATTTTAAATCGATTGTTATCTAGTTGAAAGCGAGTGTCATGTGTCAATTTACTTAACGTAATCTTAAGGGTGGGACCTTTGGTTTTTTACCATTGTCTAATGACGCAGTTCTTTTTAATTGATTAAGTTTAGTATGCGAATTGCTATTTGTTGCTGTATGCTAGGTATACACGTATACACTATAATAGCCAACTCAACTGATTTTGTAGCAGCTTTTGTTAATGTTTCTACCTACAGCATTGTCGATTTCTTGGTTGGTTCTAATATTGGCGGGGCAGCATATACGATTATCTAACTTAGCCTTAAATTATTTTCAATTAACGGAGCCGTTGACTAATCTTGGATAAAATCTATCTCTGTGACTACAGTTTGATGTACGGTGTGAGTGAAGGTTTTACACAGAACAATATCTAATATGTCTGGATTATGATCATTTCGGAAAAAAAAACATATGTAGGTTCAGAAGGTGTATGCACCTGAACGGCATATTCTGTTGTGCAGGTGAGCAACTTTGTCCCATTTGGATTATTTACTTTGCATCCCTATGTTGTGCTCTTACAATTGAAGTCACTTACAATTATTGTGGGTTCACTATTACAAAAGAGTAATTGTGTATCTTGCTGTAAGAGACTTTTATTGAGTTGTTTCTATATGCAAGTTAAACTAATTATGGAATTGTTGCGGAGAATAAGTTTTACTCCTGCTGCTTTTAGACACTGTAATGCTGGTAGCTGGGTTGGGACAACCTTCATATTATTTGGGTAGATAATTGCTACACCGCTGCTGCTTTATTTGACTCTCTGTCTGTTCTTAGTACAGCATGTATGTTAAATATTTGTTCCTGTATTAAGTAAGTAAGATTCTATGAAGAGCGATCGTTGTTCCTTAAGTCCATTGGAGTTCTAATTTGCTATTGTTAAATTATTGATTAGATTTTTCTTATTAGTAGCTTCAGCGTACTTATGCGAACGTTTTGTCCGTCCGTCCATCTGTCTGTCTGTGTGTCCGTGTGTCTGTCTGGATCGCCTGTAACTTTCGAACGGCTACAGATATCGAAATTTTGAAAGGGGGCAAAGTTGTTGATAAGGTCCCGAGCACCTTCATGCGCTATTTGGTTTTGGCGAAAGGTCAACCTGTTTTCGCAGTGCTGAAGCTACTCTTTAGACCTGTACTTGAGCAGTTTATTTATTTTCCAATGCTAATTTGAAACTAATGACAAAAAATCCCTTGATTCTATCCATATAGGGTGTGATAAGGTAATCAGAATAGTAAATAATGATGAGAGTTTTTTGGATTGGGTTCGTAATGTTTGGAGTTCAAAGATTTTTGTTAGATAGGGACATCCTCTAAAATTCGCGATATGATCAAGACCGCAGTTGGCACACTTTGGTTTCTCTTTTGCGTGTTCTTTAGTTCGAGAACATTTTTGGATCAAATAATGATTTGCGGGGCATTTAACACGTTTAATGTCTAATCGGCAATAATTCTGACTGTGGTCGCATCTTTTGCAACGGTAGCACTGCGGGATCAATTTAGATTTGTATCATTGAAAAAATAACCTAAAATCCTAAAATCGTCACTACGAATTACATCTTTAAGTTCCTTAATAAATTTTTAGTAACTGTGCGCATTATGCAAATAAATTGAAGATAATTTAACTCTTTTGTTAATTTATATGTGTGACAGTTACTGTATCGTTAATGGCTTCATTATTAATTTTATCGTTATTGGGCAAATAATAGCTGTTGCTTGATAATAATGGCTACTATCTAATAAGTACCTTTTATTGGTTATATCTTAGTGTATCATTTTCTGAGGTCATTTCACGGTTCTGTAATGATTGGCTATCGTTATTTCGTTACTTTGGAATAATGTACCTAGTATTACATCATTAGCAATAACTTTAAAGTAAAGATTCCATTCAAAATCATTTGTTTTTTCCAAATTCTATAACAGCAAAAGAAAGAAAAAAAGTCAGGATCTATCACCAGCTATAATTTCTTCAGATGCCTTCAGAGAGCATCTAAAACAAAAACTGGAGATTACAAATAAAATTGCAAATAAAACGGAAAAAGAGAACAAGAAAGTCTTGAGCGTGCTACACAGAAGAATCGGACAGCTTCAAAGAAATAAAGAACAAGTAAACGTTATTACATTAATCAGGATGTTGCAAGCACTTCATCTGCATTAACTAAAAAAAAGTAGCCATAAAAAAGAAGTTTAGTGAAGCACCACCCCAACAATGGATGAGCCATTGTTAGTCAGTGATGTGAAAAACGTATGTGGTAGTCTGGTAGTTGTGACTTTTATTTAGACGGTGACACAGAAGATAATGATTTGAAATCGTTTGGCATTCTAACGTGGCGTTCATTTGCTCATGTACAATAAATAATTAAAAATAGAATAATAACTATTGTTAAAGAAAGGAAATTTTATATATCTATATCTAGCAAGCGTTAGTAACTAAGGTAAAAATAAATATTAGGGACAGTAGAATGTAAACAAAATATATTGAATTTTAAAAGGTTGTGTAATAAAAGCTAATTGAAAAAAGCTGCGTAATTGACTGAAAAGATTTATTCTGCTAAAGACGACGACGACAAGATACATTGGTCCTTCGAGCCGAATCATTAGCACTTGGAAATTTGTCAGACATTCTACGCCGCGCCGTAGCGAAAGGTTGAAGCAGAAATCGAGTGTAAGTTGTCAGCTAAGTGAGGAGACACCATCGGTGCGATCTCACTTGCCCTCACCAAGCTCTCACGCCTCAAAAATGAGCGCGAATATCCGCCGACAGAAACTTGAAGCAGAGTTAGAATGTGCTACAAAAAACAAGACATGGAACGTCAAAAACAAGACATGGAACGTCAAAAACAAGACATGGAACGTCAAAAGCAAGAGATGGAACGTCAAAAGCAAGATATGAAGCGACAACAAGAACTACTGGATTCAGAATTGGCATTAAAATTAGCTCATATTGACGAGCAAAATAAGGAAAATGACCACAAGTCAGTTATAAGTAAAGGTTCTGATGTGAAGAAATGGGTAAGTGAACAAAATCTGTGTGGCAGACAGCCACCATTAGAACTCCAAGGTGACAGACAGTCACTGTTGAATTTAGAAACGAGACAGGCAGCTGATTCGCAAAACAGAAACCTACCAGTAGTCAATCTAGACAATAGACGTCAAAATGACATGGTCAGACCAATACCAGTTAAACACTTACCTTCGCAAACTATAAATATTCCTGAATTAACACAACTGATAACAAGACAGTCCCTTCCAAAGGATCTATCTCCGTTTAGTGGCGATCCATTAGAATGGCCAAACTTTATTGCCCAATATCGCAATTCAACTAGTATTTGCGGATATACTAACGAAGAGAATCAGAATAGGCTACAAAAATGCTTGAAAGGGAAGGCTAAAGAAATAGTTCAACATTTGTTAATATTGCCTGAAAATGTACACAAAATAATTACTACTTTGGAAAGAAGATTCGGACGTCCTTAGTATATTATCTTAATTAATATTATTAGAAAAAATTAAGAAATTGCCTGTTGTGAAAGAAGATAAATTAGGTACGCTAGCAGAAGTTTCTGATGCAGTTAACAACTTAGTGAGCACCATTTGTACGTTGCACGAAGAGGATTATCTACGAAATCCAATTTTACTACAAAAATTACTAAACAAGCTTCCAACTATCTATAAAATGCAATGGATAGAACACATATCAAAAGTAAATCAGACACGCGTTAAACTAATTGAATTCCAAGAGTGGTTAGAAGAAAAGGCAGATGCAGCAAGCAAACTTGAAATTCCAAAGTTTTTAGAAGAAAAGTGTGACCCAATCAAATCTGCAACTTACTTCAAAGCCAGAAAAAATGTTACGCTCGCTATAGTAATCAAAAAGAGAACTCATAAGTTTTCCAAAATTTGTGAGTATTGTAAAACTGGAAATCATTACTTAAATCAGTGCCCCGACTTTTTAAAAGCGCATATTGACAAGAAATGGGAATATGTGACAAATAATAGACTCTGTTTTTGTTGCCTTTTATTAGGCCATCGTTTACAAGAATGCAGAAGAAAGTAGAACTGTGGGATAAATGGTTGTCAAAAGACACATCACAAGGTACTTCATAAAGGATTTGAACAAAACTCGAGTGACGGTGTTTCAAATTATACAAAACCTGTTGATGTTGACAAATGTCAAACCGGCAGTGGTAAATGTCATCTTAATTTGAATCAAAGACTTAATCATACATTACAGACAGGAGATTCATTAGGCCAAATATGTCTACGAATTATACCCATTAAACTGCAAGGGCCCAAAGCTGAGATGTATACGTATGCATTATTAGACGAAGCCGCTACTATGACTTTAGTGGATAGTGACCTCGCAAACACCCTTGGCTTGGACGGTCCAAAGGAGTCACTATGCTATCAGTGGTTAAATAATATTACAGGACACGATAACAGTTCAAAACGAGTAGATGTTAAAATATAAGGCATTGGCAGAAACGCTCGAATATATAATATGACTAAACGTAAGAACAATTCAAGGTCTATCCTTGCCTGAACAAAGTGTGGACATAGAAGAATTATCAAAACGGTTTCCTTACATTAAAGGAGCTCCATTAACATCGTTTAAGAATGCCAAACCAATGATACTTATCGGACAAGATCATTGTCAGCTTACAATTGCTCGAAGAATACTATAAGGAACGTGGAATACTCCTCTAGTTTCAAAGACATTATTGGGTTGGGTTATTCACGGGGGAAACTGTATTGGAAGTAGTTCAGAGAACAACTCATCCATATTTCATTTATGTTACAGAAATGGTAGTGAAATAGACAACGTGCTACATGAGCTTGTAAAGGATTCTTTTAAAACTGAATCATTTGGAGTCAAACTAGCTGATGGAGTAGGAAGATCCAAAGAAGACCAATGTGCAGTTGAAATTATGGAGAATACAATAACAAGAATTAGAAACAGAGTCGAAATAGGTCTCCCGTGGAGAAGCGACGATTCGTTTTTACCAGAAAGCAAAGTGACCGCTATGTTTCGTCTAAAGTGTATGGAAAGGAAAATAGACAAAGACAATAAATTTGTAGAACAATGATGTAGAAAATTTCAAGAATATGACGAAAAGGGGTACATAAGAAAATTAACTGAAGAACAAACGAAGACGTTGAATTCAAAAACCTGGTATCTTCTACATTTTGGGGTAATTAATCCAAACAAGCCAGGGAAATTAAGGCTGGTATTTGATGTTGCAGCCAAATCACACGGAACGAGCTTAAACCATCAGCTACTGCAGGGTCCTGATTTTCTAACAAATTTAACTGGGGTATTATGGAAGTTTCGACGAAGAAAGGTTGCATTCTGTAGGGATATTAAAGAAATGTTTCACCAAATAATAATTCGAGATGAAGATTGTGATGCCCAACGTCTTCTTTGGAGGGGAATGGACAGAGAACGCGATGACGTTTGGAGCCATATCGTCACCTTCTATGGCTCAATTTGTGAAAAACAGAAATGCAGATGAACATGCTGAGGAATTACCAGAAGCTGCAGACGCGATTATCAACAAACACTACGTTGATGATTATTTAGACAGTGTAGACACAGACGGCAAAGCAATAAAACAAATTCAAGATGTTATAGAAGTTCACCGCAGAGGGGGATTTGAAATTTGTAATTGGATTTGTACTTCGAAAGCTGTACTGATGCATCTACCAGAGCATTTACGAGCGGCTCAAGATAAAAAGTTAAATTATTTCTTTCAGCAACCAGTAGAAAGAGTTTTGGGACTTTGGTGGTTGACGGAAACTGACGAGTTCACCTTTAACCTCAACTTAAATAAGATAAGACCAAACCTCATTAAAGGAATTGAAACACCTACAAAAAGAGATGTGTTAAAGACAGCCACGTCGGTGTTTGATCCAATTGGATTTATTTCTCCATTTATCATTAAAATACAAATATTATTACAACATATATGGCGAACTGGAATTGGATGGGACGACGAACTTACAAACGAAATGGAAAGAAGTGGAAGTCGTGGCTGGGAAAGTTAATGGAAATTAATGGAATACGGATACCAAGATGTTACGGAACAAATTTATTTGAAGCGGAAGAAATCGAACTTCATGGTTTCTGTGACGCAAGTACACACGCTTTTAGTTCAGTGATATATTTAAGATTTGGTTCAAAAGAAAATGGATACGAAACAGCATTTGTAGCTGCAAAAGCTCGAGTTGCGCCACTTAAACCAATAACAATTCCAAGGTTGGAATTGCAAGCAGCAGTGATGCTGAGCAGATTAATTGCTAGTGTTAAAAATAATTTGGAATTGCCAATAACGACTTTACAGTTATGGACAGACTCAAAAACTGTTTTATGTTGGATAAGATCTGACGCAAGAAGGTTTAAAACGTTTGTTGCACATCGAGTTGGAGAAATGTGTGAACTTACGGATGTTTCGAATTGGAGTTGGATTCCTACCAAAGAAAATGTAGCTGATAAAAGCACAAGGAAAGATTCCACTATCGACTTCGGATCGGAAAGCATTTGGCTTTCTGGCCCATCTTTTCTACGGCAACCGAAAGATAAATGGCCAAAAAAAGAATCATCCAGTACAAGAGACGAGGACTATTTGGAACTTGAAATAAAGAAGACTGTGTTGGTAATTAGAGATAACAAACCAGTTTTGCCAGATATTAACCGTTTTTCTAAGTACCAAAGGTTAATAAGGAGCACGACCTGGCTACTAAGATTCATTAGAAACTGTAGAGAAGAGAAAAAATTAAGAACAGAACTTACTGTGCCAGAATTGCAGAAATCGGAAGAACTTTGGGTAAGGTAAAATACGCACAACACAGCTGTTTTCCGCAAGAGACCTACGAACCTAAGAAAAATGGCAGCATATCTAAATCAACCCTCCTGTACACACTAACTCCATTTTTAGATGAAACAGGCGTGATTCGTTTAAGTCGAAGACTCAGCCGAGCAACCTATTTAGAATATTCACAAAGAAATCCAGCAATATTGGACTCTTATAACAGATTTACTAAGTTATTGATAGAATACTATCATATAAAAACTGGACACGGTGGTCAAAAACAGGTGGTGAACGAAGTAAGACAAAAATTCTGGATTATGAAGATTAGAAGTGCAGTAAGAAGTTGTTGGAAAAACTGCATGTATTGCCAAGTAAAAAGATGTAAACCTCGAGTTCCACAAATGGGTCAGCTACCACCATCTAGGCTAGCTGGGTTTGAAAGACCTTTTTCATTTACAGGAATTGACTACTTCGGTCCTATGGAGGTAACAATTGGACGAAGAAAAGAGAAAAGGTATGGAGTAATATTTACATGCATGACAACCAGAGCTGTACACTTAGAAGTAGCAACATCTTTAAATACCGACTCTGCAATAATGGCTATTAGAAGAATGATTGCACGACGGGGAACACCAAAGCAGTTTTATTCTGACAATGGCACCAATTTTCATGTTGCGAATAGAGAAATGCAAGAATGCATTCGTCAACTAAACAACGACAAAATGGATCAGGACATGTCATTCAGAGGAATAGAATGGCATTTCAACTCACTAGTTTCACCACATATGGGAGGCTGATGGGAGCGATTAGTTAGATCAGTGAAGACAGCCTTAAGAGTGGTATTAAATGAAAGGGCTCCCCGAGAAGAAGTTCTACACACATTTATGGTGGAAGTGGAGCATACCGTAAATAGTAGACCTCTAACTCATATATCTCTTGATCCAGCCGATCCAGAAAGCCTGACACCTAATCATTTTCTTATTGGTTCATCCAGTGGTGTACCGAGTTTGGTAAAATTTGAGGAAGTAAATATTCGAAAGCAATGGAAAATTTCGCAAGCATTTGCTGATCAATTTTGGAGACGCTGGCTAAATAAATATTTGCCTACTTTAAATAAAAGAAGCAAATGGCACGATAATAATATTCCTGATTTAAAAGTAAATACTATTGTAATTGTTATAGATCAAAATTTACCACGGGGAACGTGGCCCTTGGGTATTGTGAGTGCAATTTATCCAGGAAAGAACAAGAAAGTTAGAGTAGCCGAAATAAAAACTAAAAATGGAATTTACAGAAGACCAGTTGTAAAGTTATGCAAGCTAGATATAAAATAAGAAAATTTGGAGGGGAAGATTTGTTCTGCTAAAGACGACGACGACAAGATACAACTATTATTATAAATTTACTGGCTGGATTTATCTATTTCCTCGTGATGTAGTGGCTGAGTATTGGAAATGTCGGTTCGTTTCTATTAATTGGTTTGTCTACTGCATTTCACACATTTTCACTAATTATTGCCAAACACGTTAATAATCCAAAACAGTATTGTTCAAGTCGCACTAAAGACTAAAGTGGGTCTTATTTTAGCCAATGCTTTGTTACGGTATTAATTCATCAGATCGACAAAGGTCGTATTTATTGTCCAAACTCGGGTACAAACTACAGGGTTCGCCGGTTTTCCCTAGAAATCACAGATCTTAATGTGTCGGAGCAGATTTTGTTGCTCCGGTTACTCGCACTTAGCTCAGTCAGGAAGGGGTAGTTCGAAGACTTGAATGAAAAACCGACGGGGTACTTACCCTAAAGCTTGCTTAAAAGAATTGCCAAAAAGGACGACACTCGTTTTGATGAATTAACAGCCCTCGTGACCCAAAACGAGAAATATCACGGGGCTCTACTAAAAATTCGCTGGGTTAGCTGCACGCTGCGAAGCGTCGTCCACTAGGTTCCCTCCAAGTCGGGCGGTAAACACCGGGTGGCCTTAATGACTTACCTTATGACCACCTCCCTAAAGGGGTTCAAAAGAATTTACTCAAGCCAAAGACTGTGGGGCTTTTCCAATAAAAACACGTGTTCTAGCTTTACATTTGATTACACTCGGCTTTTTGCCACATTAGGATTGAAGATCCACAGATTTCGGGTTTAAATCAATTAAACAAACTAAGTGTGACTATATTATTATTTAATGAATGAAAATTGACACACACAGGGCCACAAGATGGCCATAAGAAGGTTACACCCTAACTGAAAATTGTCGGGGGATCCCAAGCAAAAGTTACCTTAATGGCTAATTACAATACACAAGTTATTTGACGAAATTAAATCCGCAGGCGCAAAGTCCCGCAGCATGCGAGGCACAATAAACATACAATTCGGTAGCACTTTTGCGACACATTAAGACAAGAAACAAAACAAAAATACAGCGGTAGATCCTACCTTTTGTAGCTAGAACACCTACTGGGTTGCTGATGATCGGTTCCTGGATAAGCCTAGTCGCAGCTTCCAGCAATACAGCTCCCAGCAGCTTGAAAGGGTTGTTGAAGGGCTTTGCCAAAAACCAAGCGGGGACTGCAGAGGATCGAGGACTGCGAAGACGGCGTCCACAAAGACTAAGGTTGCGTCCCGCAGCGAGCGTAGAATTCCAAAGACACGACGGGCGACAGGATTTGCATAATGCAGATTGTGCCAAAAAGCCCTTACGAGGCTTAATCGAAAGGTCTCCTCCAAATGTCCAGTGTAGCAGAATGTTTTCCCCACAGACAGGTGAGCGAAAACGGCAAACGAAATGGACACTTCGCCTCGGAGATCACCAGGTCGGTCGTAACACACACCAAAACCGGAATTCAGCCCACCATAACTACATTACTGACACGTTAACACGAGAACGACAATCAACCACGGAGTTTTAACAGATGACAGCTCCCCGATTCGCGGCAACAGCCCACGAACCGGGAGCGCAAAAATCACATAGGTTTTGCTCGCTTGAGTGCTGGTTACTAATTAATTCTTTCAAATGCCCAGGGCTTAAGAACAACGTAATGGAAGAAAGTTTTGAACTCCAAAATTAATAATCCCACATGCACGGTTAACTAAGGGTTTATCAAACTTTATTTCAATAGTCCCAAACCTGGACGTAAAATGCGTAGGCGAGAAAATGCAAACAACGAAAGCCTTCGGCGGCTGAGGTCATATCTGACTTAGCAGAATTCGGGGAAGTCCCGGTTAACAAAGCACAAAGAAAACGGTTCCCACACACTTGCCATGCCACGCACGGAAGTCCACGGGCGTAAATATCAAATTTCAAGAACAACAAAAAGCAATACACAAAACTTAGCGTTAGCCTGGGTTATCAATAATGCAAACCAAAGAATGAATTCATGGACACAATTCGACGAAATCTAAACTGGACGGGAATGCTTTTAATAAACTACGTGCTTCCAAAGACTGTTTACGGGACAAAATCTACGGATCGTGAACACATTATTATTTGGGCCAAATGGAATTTAACATGTAGCTTTAAGACCCAGGGTTGAACTTTAGCAGAGCCGTCTTCAGAAATTTATCAAGACAAAAGAAAACTATTAACGCGGCATCAACTCAACGTAATTTTGAGCAAAACGAAAGAGGTCGAAAATAATCTAACAGCTTGTTTTATTGATATGACCCCAAAATTAATATACTGACAGTGCATTTACCCTATCTGGCCTAATAATAGTATACAGTGTGTACATAAAGTAAGGAATAAATTCATTATCTAGAAAAGGGAAAGCTTTTCGGAAAAATCCTCAGACATGTCAACCTTTGTTTTAAGATGCGCATCTTTTGACGTTCTAGTCTCATTGGTGACATTATTACTGTTCCGGATATGACGTCATCGAAATTTTCTTCAAATGGCAACCTTTATTTTTGACAGCGCCATTTGAAAGAGCATATTTTTCTGCACACAACACATCGAAAGTTTTGTCATGTTACATAAAGAAATTTTCGATAAAATTAATGTTATAGTGATTTAAAATTAATTTATTTTATTCAGTTAATTGAACAAACGAATTAATTCAGGGGACTCTAAAACGTGAAGATCTGTTGAAAACTCAATTTGTAATTTTTGAGGTGAATCCAATACTTCCTTTATCGTAAAAGGAAGTAAAAAACATACGTTTTGTATTGACAGCCATGAAAAGTCATAGTGACAATTTGGAAAGTACCGAAAGATCAAATGTTATACGTTTGGCAGTGCTGAAATGTATTGTCAGTCTATGTCAAATTCGAGAGGTTAATAGGTTAAGTTTTGTTTGTTATTTGACACAGATTGACGCAAAACTTAACGTACAAATTTCGAATTTGGCATAGCTTGACAGTGCTACCAACACTGCAGTAGTAAGTGACATGGTTTTATCCCACTAATGAAATAAAGTAATTTCATTATTCCACTAGTGGATAAAGTGGTACTTTAGACGGTTCATAAGTGTGGATAAAACTTCAACTATAAGGTGATTGTGGATAAAATGTCTTTTTTGCTATAATAAAAAGAGTGGTTTTTTATGACTTAGAAAGAGACCTTTACAAAGCTAGGAACGACTTCAGTTTCAACACTTAATTAATTAGTTTGTTCAATTAACTGAATAAAATAAATTAATTAAAATTAATTAAATCGTTATAACATTAATTTTCTCGAAAATTTCCTTATGTAACATGACAAAGATTTTGATGTGCTGTATGCAGAAAAATATGCTCTTTCAAATGGCGCTGTCAAAAATAGAGGTTGCCATTTGAAAAAAATGTCGATGACGTCATATCCGGAACAGTAATGATGTCACCAATGGGAATAGAACGTCAAAAGATGCGCATCTTAAAACAAAGGTTGACGTGTCCGAGGATTTTTCCGAAAACCGTTTCCTTTTCTAGATAATGAATTTATTCCATACTTTATGTACACACTGTATAATGTAAAAAATCACAAAATATAAATCGCATATTAAAATTAAATTCTTCTTCTTGTTCCTACTGACCACGACGAAGCTTAACTTTATATTCAACGATGGTGGTTTTCCTATCAGTTTTTTTCTTTTTGTCTTCTTTGATAGACTATTGTACTCCAGTCTTTCCATGTGTGCCGTCCATTCTTTTCGACACTATTTCGTAAACGTTACTATGACCTATATGCTTAGAACAGAAAATAGACAGGAAGGCGCATTTAATTTAACTTGGCTGTAACATCTAGGCGACGGAAACGGCCATTTTGAAAACCCATGTATGACTAATGAGGTGTGATACCGGTTTGACAGTTGTGGGTTTTAGTAAGTTTGAGACTAATTTTGGCTGTTCTCAGACCCCAAATACCAGGACTTTGGGTATTATATTCCATCAGTAAGTATTAATATTACTTTTCACTTCAAATAGAGAGATCATTTCTCTGAACATGTCACTTGTCATACGTACTTGTACACAACAATAGTCATGGGCATAGAAGGGAACGTATAATGGGGTCGTTATTTGTAATCACACAATCTGAGGAAGCAATTTAAATTACAGACAGTGACTGAAGTCACACAAACTCACATGTAGTCATAAATCACATAGTGTAAAGTGCATTTAATAAAGCTGTTGAAATTGCTTGCTGCACATGCACCCTCTCGATATGATACGCCACTGTCAAAAGGAAACAACCATCCGCCATTTTGGAAACCCATCGCGGTCGCACAGATTTCTTACAAATGCGGCTTCCTGTTTATTTTCTGTTCTAAGCCTATATTCCACACTGGCATCCTATATCGTGGAGGAATTGAGAGATACTTATAAAACGAAGTACACAATCAGGTCTATGTTATAAGAGTGTTGTAATCAAATCTCGAGTGGCTAGTTTCTGAAAGTTGTTATTTCATAGTACTAACATATTTGAAGAACGTCAGATACGTGAGCTTTTATTACAATTCGTTACAGTTCCTAGTTTACGCTTTCACCTGTATAAACGAGTCAGAAAAAAATAGTAAATAAAAAAATATATAAATCATTCTGCTTTTCATCAAAGATTTTTCTATGGCAAAAAAAGTTTTCTATAAAACTATAAATTAGAAATCATTGCGAAGGAAGAAGTTATATTGAAATAGTACTCCCCTTCATGTTATTCTCCACATTAGAGAACATAAAAAAAGTAAAAAATATGCCCCTAAGTTCAACTATTAGGTGTACCTAATTGTGATAACTTACTATATTTTAGTTAAAATTAGGCCATTAACTGCTACGTTTCTAGCAGTTGTCTTCCGCGGATTAAGCTAATGACAATATTGTTTTTACAAACCAGCAAAGTTGCCTCGCACTTATGCAACCATTAAAACGCAACAATTAAATAATAAATTCCTACTATTTCAACAATAATATCAGCATTTACACTTACTAATACGTCAGTATTTTCAAAGTAATTCTTCCAGTATGGTCTTATCTTCCTCTGTCCGCCAATATCCCAGACGTTCAGTTTGAAGCCTTCGGAGATGACGGACTTAATATTGAATCCTGCAGTTGGTGTTATATGGGTGATGTCCTCCGAAGCCAAGATCTTCAAGATGGTGGTTTTTCCAGCATTATCCAAGCCCAAGAGCAACAGCCTGAGGTCCTTCTCGGGGGCCGCCCGCAGCTTCCGCAGAATCGACAGCAGGCCCTGCTGGAAGCAGATAGTTTTAGGCGTGACATTTTTACATATTTCGTCGAACAAAAATTACAAATATTAACGTAGGAACGTTAAGGAAAAAGCATCGTTATTTACTAAGTCAGTAATATTCAACCGAAGATATAAACACAAGAGGGTGTTAGCAGGTGTCAATCTATTAATAAGTAATGAGTATAGACGCAACTAAGACTTTAGAACAAGTAAAAAACTTCTACAAAAATCTACAAATGGAAACAGACAAAATGCAGAACAAACAGAAAATTTTTGTCATGAAGATATGAACAGGATTGGCAATCAACTGCTTCCTGGAATCAAATGTCTTGAATGAAGCACAAATAAATAATAATGGTCATGCTTTAGTACATCAATCTCAAATTTTAAATATAAGATCTTTAGTCTCAGTAAATGCCGAATGTGATCACAACTTATTCCTTTGCAAAATACTCCTGAACATAGAACTGACAAAGAAATAAACTCTCGAATATAGTGGAAAAATTAATATCGAATTAGTGGTAGATCAAAGTACAAAAATGTTATACGCGAACAGACCATCTTGAAATATTATAAACAACGTAATTATGCCAGATGGCAAGAAAGAGGCATGGAATTAGATCTTCAGCAACATCCCAAACAGCATGATGTTGTTTGTTCGTTATAGACAAGGTCTACGCATGCGAAGTACCAGATACCTTAGACACCGACTGCAGTGGTCGTATGATCAGTCCTACATAGAATTTTTTGGAGACTAAGGAATTCCAACCCTAGCAAGGAATCTTTTACATGATAAACATCGTAGTAACATGAGACCCACGACTTTACATCACTTCCGAATTATGGCATTCTGCAAAAGTTTTCATTCGCATTTTTTTTATTTAAAAAACCTCACCGGTCCTGAAAATCTAACTCTCGACCCTTAGATCAGTAGCCAGAATGCTTAACCACTGAGCTACCGAGCCCGGTACAAGTATCATCATAGTGACAGCAACTGATACCGAAACTATCACGTAATTACTACTAAATCTATAACTTTGTAGTAAGAAAAACTCCAGTTTATACCTAAACGATAGTAATCAAATGATTTGCGCCGCTGGTAGTCACTCTATAGTTTTTACAGCTGTTTAGTGTGGTTCAAGGTGTTTGAAACGTCATAGTTACTAGGCAAAACAGCTAATCATGAATAATGATCTTGACTGTCTCCAAACTGTATCACTAAACTATTACTTTAAAGTAACGACGACTTTAAAGTGACTTTGTTAGTTTCAGCCACGTTTTAGAAACCTCTATTAAACCTTCAAAGTTGCGGAACTTGTTGGAGATATCTGGTGATAGTCGCCACGTTCCTGCTACGTACAGAAGTCATTTTAATGATTTGCATGAGATCATAACCACTACAAAGTTGCTATTACCTTCAAAATACATGATGAAGTGACTGTCACTGAAAAGTGTTCTGTTTACTGTATACTCTTCATAACACAAAGAAAAATGTAGTCAATTTTGCCTCAAGATCACTGGATGACTTGCAGTATGCCTAATGATTTCCGTTGAGGTTGCGTCAGGTGATTTGGTCAATATAATATGCCATTACGTTCCCACTAAATGGGCATTGCAGTAAAATATATACTCTTTCCTTTCGTGCATGGCAACCACTTTAAAAGAATGCATTGCGGTACTATACAAAGTTAAAGATTAATGTATAGACGCAAACATAAATAATAGCCGAAGGAATAATCTATACACGAAGGGCAACGTTGCAACCAAAGACACACCATCAGACTAAGACCATGAAGTAATAGTAAGTGAAAGAAATTACAAAAATTACGAAATCGAAAACTCCTTGACCAGATAAAATACTTAATGAGTCAGGCGCCTAGGAGCCATGGGGGCCAGGAACCACCGCAAATAAATTTCAGCATAACTTATTTTACTAATTTCTTATAGCGAGTAACATGGAAATATATAAGCTTGAATTGTAATGTAAATCGCCTAATTTTTTTCACAGTTGAGTGATTGATATTAAATTTCGCTATTCTAGAAACTAGTTGATCCGGTGGGATGTGAACAATGAAATCCGGCTAGTATAATAATACTTTTGTCGAGTATTTTCCATGTTATGTTAGGTGGAAGATATTAAGATTTTTGTCGCGTTTTTGAACAATCGATTGGGGAGAGCCTGGTAAGATAAATGTATTGATTTGTTATGGGGAGCATTAACACGTATTATTTCTATACGTTTAAAATAATAGCTGCGTGGACAAATAAGAAATAAGCCAATACCACCTAAAGAATATAGGTCTCAGATATCTGACGTCACGGACTTCCAACGACCTCAACCTACTATATTCCCACTTCCAAATGTAGAATCTGGTCAATGTTAGAAATAGAAAAAGTTAGTTGCACACATTGCACATGTCTTTCAACTACAGGGAATTCCAAAATGTACTAACGGTTTTCAAAATTAAATAACATTTGAACAGATTAACCAATTCCAACTTTTCAAATGGGATCTTATCAAAGAAGCATGGGAGTTTTGTTGACAGTTGTCAAAATAATTATCATGAACAATTATACCACCGACCAACGCATCTTTTGCGTAACACATTATTTGAGAACAAATTCGATTTTGCCCAGATCAGTAAAGCTCTTAAATTTGCTGGTGTAATATTTGGAGATCGTCCAAATTTGGCTTGTCTGCTATGGATTCTGTTGTTTTATAGTTTCGCAATATTTCATACACTATAATACGATAATTGCAATTGTTTGTAAATCTTGCCACAGAAATGACCAAAATTCAACAAATTGACAATAGCTTTACCACGTACCATATTTGCAAAAAGAATACAGACACCCGACTGCCTATATGTTATTAAATAACAAACAGCTTGTTTCACTTCCACCAAAACATGCTACGGTGAACGAAATTATATTTTAATTATATGGGCCAAATGAAATGAACCGATAATTTATTTTTAAGTTAGTGTTTTCCGACTATTTTTTGTTATCAGTTATTGCTGAAGCTGTTATAATATTGCTAAAAACTACTACAATTATGATCAAAGAATATTGACCAAAAATATTTTCTATTGTGTGTACAAAATAGAGGCCTGAAAAATCTTAACTGGGCCAAATGATGTCCAGCAATGAATGGGTTGCATTCTCGAACCGACGAATTGGGGATGGAAAGATCTTCCCAAGGGTTGGAGCCTGTGAAAAGTTTCAAAGATCCCGCACCTGCAAGCCTCTTGAACCTCGTATCCGGTGGGTGTACTAAAAATTGTAAACCAGCTTGTGGTTGCAGAAAAGCTGGCATCAATTGTTCCGCAATGTGCAAAAATTGCGGAGGACAAACCTGCTACAGCTCAACTAACTGAATCAGACAGAGTGGATGAAAATTATGACACCGACGAGAAATTACCTTCACAAGTTGTGGGCTCTTTTTTCAATAAAAGTTCAAGCAACACTCCTACCATGGTCGATTATGACTCGGTTGTGTCCGAGGCTCCGAACCAAGACGACGGAACAGCTCCAAAAAAAAAAGAAAACGTGTCTGAATAAACTACAATATATCTTACGGTTTATGCAAAAATAAATTACTTTCAATATATTCCTTTCCCATAATTTTCATTTTTTTACGTATACCAATTTCTCGGTATCGCAACAATTACCAAAAATGTGTAGAATTTCTGTAGGTTCTTAAAAATTATTCACATTGAAACTACTTGAGTGACGTGACGATTTTACTTCGAAAAAGAGAAATGGTTACTTTGCTGCGCCGGAATATACATTCCCCATGCCGCGCGGACTTTGAGGGGCTGTCACTCGGAGACTATTTAAATCAATCACATTATTAAAAGAGATTCGTGCGCATTTTTTCAATCACTACAACTTTCACATTCGCAATTTTCGAAAAAAACCCACCCCCACAGAGCTAGAATGGCGGAAACCGATTTTTGGTAACTTTGTCGCCCTCTACCGTTTGCAATACAAACTTCTCGGTACGACTGCACTGATAAAAAATGTGTAGAATTTTATTTTTCGCCGACTGACATTGAAAGTAGAGTTTTCTCACTGTCATTTGACAACAGAAAGTTGACATTTGCCGCTCAGCGTGCGTTTTCATCCCTTTGCCGCTCGCCGAGCGTTTTGGGTTTCCGCATGAACAAAATAGGTAGCCACGTCCGAATGTTTCCTTGACAACGCCCGTCATTTGTGGAAATAATCGCGTCACATGTCATAGACTGCGCGAATAATGTTAACTTGATTGTCAATTAATTTTTGCAATAAAACGAAATTTGATATTTTCCTTTAATAATATGCTCAGTCGTCGAAAAAATAGTATGTATGTTTCGAGCTAAAAGTGCGCTTGCCGCTTTTGCATGATTGCTGGTTTCGACTTCGTCTCAACCAGCAATATTCATGCGCAAGCGACAAGAATGCACTTTCAGCTCTTAACCAAAGAATAATACCCTAAATCAGAATGGCCTCTCTGTGTCGGCGCTTTTGATGTCAGCATACTCAATTTTTGTGACCTTGAAATTATCCGCCATGATCCTAGTGGTGTGCAGAGGCGGTAAATTCAAAATTTTAAACTGAACAGAAATAATCCGTACGTTTAAAATCCATGCAATTTATATGGAAATGCACAGTATACCATCTGCCACCAAAAGATCTTTTCTGTGCACTCATATTTAATTAATATTTTAAAACCACTTGCACAAAAAACATAACCTTCTTATAAGGGGTCATTGACCGCCACAAGTACACGTGTAAAATATGGAAAACAGCTGACTGCACACCACCAAAACTCGCGCATGGCCAAAGAAAAAACTAGCTGAATTTTCAGCCGACAGGCCATTCTGTATTATTCTGTGTCTTAACATACAATATACTATTCCAACATTTTTTGTTCAATAACTGTTTCCGTGTGACCAATGGATCGCGAGAAAAAACAAATTCAATTGTTTTCAAGATGGTGGCTGTTTGGCAGGGGGTGGGGGCACGGATTTTTAGTTTTACACTTGTCTAATGACTCTAAACCACTGGACAAGAGGAATTGCCGCGGCCATTTTTTTAAGGTGACGGTTTTTTTTCCGACAATTTTACTGTACTAAACGTCGCGTCGGGAGGCTCCATCACGCAACACCATTTTGAAATGGAATGAGAAAAGTTTTGGGCAACATCAATCACAAAAGATCGAGTGGAAGACCTCGACGTGTTTTCAATCCTAAAAACGTAATGAGTAATGAAAGATTTTGTAACCACCTTGAGGAGGAAGACAGCCACTTGACCACTTCAATTTTTAAGTAAAAAAAACTCCCATGTCTCAGCTTTTAGATGTAAGTTTAAGACGGAGAATACCATTTATGAGTCAGCTTAGATTTGCCAACTTAATACTAATATTAAAATCAGGAAAACCACCCACAGAAGTAGCATCGTATAGACAAAGCCGTCTGCTGTCCATGACATTCAAACCATCAATTTGGAAATTAGCCACCAACACTCCACTATTCAGCAATGCCATCGAGTGGTGGATGTAATTAATATACGCGTACGTAAAGGTCGTCTTATTAAAAAAAAAAACGTAAACTGTTGAATTACGTTGGAAAAATTCAAATTCCCCTAATATTGCGATTGTTTTTTAAATAAAGGGTTGGCATTATTATTTGTCAGATTTGCAATAATTTTCAAATTAAATTTGAAAAGTCTAACATTTCTCGAAAAATGGTACGTAAAAAACGCAATTTATCAAATAGCAAGATAAAAAATGCGTTAGTCAAATGATTTGAACAGTTAACAGATTTGCCTTGAGTAACAGACAGATTCGCGAAAAATTAGAGAATACTTTTTCGGTAAATAGAAACAATGTTCCTTTGTTGACAATATTTACAATTCCCGAAAACAGGCACCTCGTACAACAGCAATAAATATTTAAAGAGACAAGTAGAGACTTTTGTTGTATCACGGCAGAAGGGCGGCAGAGAAAAGCCTCCAGAATGGATTGATTATTTCCATAAGAAAGAGTTAGGTCGTCAAATATTAAAATACAAAGAAAGTGGGAAATGTTACTCTGGATAAGTTTTTAAAATTTCCTCAAGAAAATTTGGACTACACTGCTTCATGAGTTACTTTACATCGAGCTATAAAATCTATGGGTTTTAAGTATATGTATAGTGGAAAACAATTGGAAAATTCTTAAAGAAAGACCTTTTATTGTCGTAAAAACCGTTTTTGAGAAAATATTTGAAGTTTATAAGAAATCCTAATGTTGAATTTGTTTTTCTTGACGAGAAGTTGATTTATAGAAGTGGCTTCCCACAGAAAACTTGAGTTAATGATACGATGTCTACAAACAGTTTTACAAATCTGAAGAACCACGTTTCACAGTATTGCATGCTGGCTGTTCTCTAGGATTTTTAACTGGTTGCGATCTTTTACTTAGATAACGAAGCCATGACAGAGATTATCACAAAACCATTGATGATAATTTCTTTAAAGAGCGGGTAATCAATCAACTCATTCCATCGTTAACTTCATACCTTCTGAATAAAAAACTTGTACTGATAATGGATCCTACTATAGCGTTCGCCTTGAAAAAACCGACGACCCTTTCTGCAAAAAATAAGATTTGCAAACATATTTAATTAAAAACAATATTGCATTTGACCTTGAAAGAAGCCGGGCAGTACCGATCGAAAATTGCTAGACTTGCATTGAGCAAGTTCTCGGTTCGAATCCCGCGGGAGCCAGAATTTTTCCGCAAGCTTGGTAATTTGAATGGGGCTCGGTGAGATCATTCACAGTTGGGCATAAAATTAACTGTGCTCTACTCGGAACCACAGATCTAAAAGATAGAGTAACAAGGTCAACACCGGTCAACACATCACCAAGACACACACCTGACACAATGGTTGTGCGCAAGCACAAAAGGAGCTCTCCAACTTTGTAACCCGAATCCGGGGCAAGTTGACCATTGTACCGCCAGACGTAAGCATATAAAGCACCAGCCTCTACACCGCAGGGTAAAATGAGGTTACCGACAATACATACATTTGACCTAAACTGCACAAAAAGACACGATGAGCCAGCCCTCTTTACTCGTAAGTCGGGTAAGTGGTTAGCCCTGCTCATCGAAATGGAGGTGGAGTACCCTTGTTAGGGAAATATCGACTGCCTGAGAAGCATTTGAAACTAAGACAAATAAAAGAATTTTGGGAGAGTTTCACGAAGACCATGGAACATGATCTGACGGGGGCACAAGAAAAAGTTTGAAAAATAATAAGGAACAGGAAGTATGAAATAACGGAACTATTTCGCAACAATAAAATCTCTAAAGAAGAATGGGAACGATATTTCAGAGAACTACACGACCCAACATCGACACCAACTATCCCAATACCACAAGCGCACGAAAAGGTAGCAGTCACAGTAGGCGAAACGACAAGAGCAATATCTTCACTAAAAACCAGAAAAGCACCAGAAACAGATAAAATAACAAACGAACAACTGAAGTACGGAGGTAAAAAACTGATGAAGGAATTAACAATTCTATACCAAAAACTACTCGACCAACAAACGATACCAGAAGAGTCAAAATCTAGTGTTACAACCCCCTTGTTTAAAAAAGCTGACAAAGCCTTAGTTAAGAATTATAGAGAATTAAGCTCGATACTTAAATTGTGAGTAAAATAGTATACATACATAGAATAGTCTCGACATAAAGTTAACCTCTCGACAGTAATGAAACACTTTCCACCTCGGTATGTAATATACTAATTTTGCGCCACTAGTCTCAGAACGCACCGTTATTGGCCTATCTTTAGGTCGTGAAGTTGATTTTCTCCACCAAGGGAGAGAAAGTAAAATAAACAATTTTCACCGTGGTAACTAATAAATTGCTAAGTTACCAAATATGACTATTTTAATTTTGACGTTTTAAAGAGCTGTATTGTCAGTTTGACAGTTAAAATATTTTCGAAATTTGTTGGGAATTTAGGTATTAAGCCGTTTGGTAGTGCAAAAAATAGTATATACACTACGGTAGCGAATCGTCTTATAACCTTCGCGCTTTAGATACTTCGCGCTGGGCGCTCAGTATCTAATATGCGCTCAGGTTATAATGCTGCGCTTCCCTACCTTGATGTATAATATACTATTACTACATAGGTACTTAGGGCTAGATCTAACCAACAACCAAAATCTGGTCAAGGAAGTGAGACAAGTATATAAAGAGACACGAATATAAGGATATTTAAGAAACGTTTACTGGAAAAACAAGTGTATGGTCATCGAGGATAAAATAAAAATCTAGAAAAGAGTTGTTCGACCCATAACTACACCTGCAGCCGAAACTAGAGCAGAAACTTAAAGAAATTGCAACTTTAAGATCAATACGCAGACACACAATGACAGAGAGAATATTCAACCACGAAATATGAAGATAATGCAGCATACAGGAAGTATACACGTTTTTTAAAAGAAGACGAAAGGAATGGAGCGAACACATGGACAGAAACGACTACCAAAAATAGCAAAACCACAGATACCACCAGTAAAACCACCACAGCCTTGGAGACAAAGTTGGATATCATCTTTCGTAGGAACTCCAGCCAAAAGAGGCAATTGGTGTCAAAGATGAACCAGCAAAGGCTACAGAAAGTGGAAAAAGACATTTTAATGAGCACTGATGTTAAAAAATTGCGGATCCATGTCTTATCAGTTATCAGTATTGTAACGGTGCACCCCTGGTGGCCTTTTCTTAGCTCGTGTATGTGCCTACGTTGTGTATCTTTACTAGTTACTGCGGGTGATTTGGCAGGGTTACAGGTGCTTCAACTAAGCAGCCATACTTAGGCTAACTTTTTTATGCAGTTCGTACAGGGGCTGGAGACCTCCAGCTCTTACACCAAAGAAAACAACATCATGGCAAGCGATTGTTCTTTATTAAGACCAAAGTAAAAGCACTACATTACTCTTACAATTATTGCGCTGTTCCGGAGTCTAAAACGGACGTCGGGCGTTCGTTGTTATCTTTCCTAGCGGCAAAGGACTGTCTGCCTGCCGGAATCTTGTTACGATGGGCCTGGCGGTGTTAAGTGCAATAATAGAGAGAGTTGGTACTCAACGCTCGCTTACTAACGAGGCCACAGAGAGACCTCGCGGTGTCGGTTTGCGCTGTACCTAGTGGAGTAAAAGGGTTAAATAAGTGCTCAGCGGTTGTAGCAGTTCTTCGTATTACGCCTAGAACTCCCACATGCACCAGGCTTGGGTTTTTTCTGTCCTCTCCCGTTCTATGCCAAGTGTTTTATGCAACTTCCGAGGCCCCTCCATCCTGCGTCGTGGGGCGTCCCGCCAATGATAACGAAATCTAAATTTCGTTGCTATAGCGACGCGATGTTAATTGGTAGTTTCCCTTCCAAAACCCACGACGGTTTTTAATCCTTTTCTGTCGTGTTTTAAATGTTTCCCACGACGTCTTTGGACACGTGTTTCCTTTGGCTGAAATCGTAAACTAATAAATCTCCCAAACTAATTTAGCGGGCGGTTTAGGGCCTGTGTGTCTCTCAAATTCTCCTAAGCCCCTGGCCATAAATCTAATATAGGAATTTTTGATTATAGCACCGAGGTGCGCCCAACAGCTGTGAAAGGAGTCGGATTACAAACCGGCAAACAAAACGAAAGCTTTCGTTACGTGATATAATTTTTACTTATATTATACATAAAACACATCTATAAACTAAGGATTATCATTGTCCTAGAAATAAAATGCCTAAAATAAAAAGTGTCCTTCCTAAAATAAGATAGCTAAAAAATAAAATATCTGTAAATACGCGACCCTCACAGTATACCTCAGACATGTGGCTGCATAGCATTGCACACTGCGACACAATCATTCAAAGCGATTGGCAGAAGGAAGGTAACTTATCTGTTGAAAATATACCACCTGTTATAACTAATTTGGCAGAGTCCGATTCTGAGTCCGCATTATCTCTATCTGACGACGTAAATAATCCAGATGCATACATGGAAATTGACGAAGCTGGAGATTGCGTGATCGTTTGACTTTTAATTTTTGTTCTATCAGTTTTTGCTTTAATATTGTTATGCGTCGTATTTTGATGCTCTACGAGTAGTTCTTTACATTTAAGTCCTAACTTTAGTGTTAATTCTTTCTCGTGTTTGATTCCCACGCTTCAGTTTTTACAGTGTTGTGATCTAAAATATTCATTTAAAAGCAAAATTGACCGTATAGTGATATTGTTTAATACTAGTTACAAATTCTGCTATACGACGTGATCTAGTAATGTAAAAGATTACAGCG
Organism: Agriotes lineatus; assembly: GCA_940337035.1. Lineage (NCBI taxonomy): Eukaryota > Metazoa > Arthropoda > Insecta > Coleoptera > Elateridae > Agriotes > Agriotes lineatus. The sequence goes on along the minus strand of OW679196.1, from coordinate 165,818,066 downwards.
AAAGATAGCAGAACAAATAATATTATAACTGATCATAACCTTTAAAAATCAAGCTGAAATGTTTCTCACTAAATATTGTTGCCGGTTATATTTATAAGGTATAATACGACATCGGTGGTTTTTTTTAATAAGACGGCATGTATAAAACATTCGAAGAAAAAATCCGTTCTGCCATTTTCTTAGATGTTAGACAAGCCCTTGATAGTCTGGAATAAAGGCATATTTTCAAAATTAAACAGAAACTGCCGAACTACCGCTACCACATATGAACAACATATAATAAAGAATTTACTACTATTATCATTATTATATCTATCGTGTCGATACTTCCTGCCTCATTTGTAGTTTCCCAGGGAAGTGTATTGCGACGCCTGCTGTATCTAACTTGTACATCAGATTTTTCCCAGTTATGGACTTTTACAGACGGCACAACCATTTCAACAACCAGTGAAAAAGCAACACGTGCTTCACAGAAAGTTCAAGACCATCTACTTGTTCTACAAAAATGGTTAGAAAAGTAGCGAATACAAGTCAATAAGAACAAGTCTATGTAGCATCTACACTAAAACATCAACAGTGCTCACCAGTCAATTTCAACAATATAGTAACAGCAACGGTCAATAAAGCAAGATACTTATATCTTCCTCTTGATAGCATACAAACCTGAAAAACCCTTTTCTAAAATGCGAAAAGGGATGGATCTAATAATAAATAGATGCACTGGTTAATTGGAAGAAAGTTTCCTCTCTCAATTGTGCATAAAATGTAAATCTATAGAATCGTTTGAAACTTCTTTTGGTCTGAAACTATGGGGATGCTGCAGCATGCCAAATATGAAACTAATTCCAAAATTCCATTCCAAATTATTGGAAATAATCACAAATGTGGAATGGTAACCAACAAGCTAAACATTCACACTAAACTGAAAATCCCCTTTTAAAGAAGAAATCGTTGGACGTGCAGACAAACATAAACATAGATTCTAAGCACGTTTTAACCCATAGGTTGATCTTCTGTTTAAAGAAGAGGAATACAGAAGACTGAAGAACAAAGGGTAAATCAATTGGGCTAATCCCAACACATCCACGGACATCCAATCAGCTCATGGAACTTAAGTCTAGTTACATATATTATTATATTACCTGTTTTGATTGTTGATATATACTAAGATAGTAATAGTTATTTATGGTATATGTGTTACATCACAAATAATCCACGAGAAAAAAGTTGAACTCTCGAGACCACTAGGCTGAGCGGGGTCTTTTTCCAAGTGAATTATTTGTAATAACAGACGCATGACATACAAGATTGTATCAAATAACTCAATAAATAACAAAGAAGCATAGATTTTGTATTGGCAGCCGTGAAAAGTTATAGTGACTATTCAACTCACTTGCCATCTATCAAAAGCTGACCAATAAAAATACAAGATTTGACGTCTTTGAGCCAATAAAAATGAACTATATTGACAATTTTCACTAGTGAAAATAATTGACAATTTTTACTAGTGGTATAGTTGAATATTTTTTGAGAATTTTCACTAGTTAAAATAATCTACAATTTTCACTAGTGGTATAGTGAATATTTTAAACAAATGTGATTTTTATTAGAAAAAGTCAATGTTAGTGTTCTGTTACTATAGAAATTGCGTAGTTTGTTGCTAGATTTACTGAAAACTAATTTGAAAAAGTAGCTTGGTTCATTGAATAGTCTCTCGAATGCCATTCTTAGTCAAAGTTAAGTAGAATATTTTTGCGGTGGTATCACTACTCATGTCCATTGCGCTTGGGATTAGTCAAACCTAAGCGCAATGGACATTCGTGATACCACAGCAAAAATATTCGACATAACTTTGACTACTCATGGTATTATAAGTGACAAATTGGGAAGTACCGAGAAATCAAATATATTTATAATTAGGGTCATACGATTCGTGTTATACATTTGGCAGTTTTGAAGTGTATTATTGTCAGTCTATGCCAAATTCGAGGTTAGTAGGTTAGATTTTGTTTGTTATTTGACACAGACTAACGCAAAACGTAACCTGCTAATCTCGAATTTAACCTAGCTTGACAGTGCTACCAACAATGCAGTAGTGAGTGACATGGTTTGTATCTCACTAGTGGGGTATGGTTTTTACCTCACTAGTGGGTTATGGGCCACTTTAGAGGTCTAAAATCGATCTAGTAATAGCTTTGTAACTAGGTGTTGGATAAACAAATTAAATAATTTTTAAGTGAAACGGTGGACGCCACATAACTTAATCTATAGGCACGATCCTAAATTACAGTGCAATTTTAAAATCCAATTGCTGAAGTTGACAAAGAATTATGAAGCTCCAAATGCTCACATAAATCTAGTACAAGCAATTTAGATCTAGTTAGGCAATTATCTAAAATTGTTGGTTGTATGAGGTTACAGATTATACATACATAACTGACTTATCATTAAGTACAAAATTAAAAAAATAAAGGCAACTAATATTTTATTGCTCCACCATTTGAGTCAATTACAGCCCTTAATACAATACACAAAATAAATATGTTTGTACTAGATTTATGTGAACATGACTGTACGTCTTGGTACTGTAACTAAAAATGAGGAAAAAGAAAAATGCAATCTGATTTGCGGCACAAGTGGGCTGCTATATGAGTAATTTTCATATACAGTATGGTGCAAATGAAAGAAATAAATTCATTATTTCGTATATCCGTGACAGAAAAATCTTGAAACCCGTCGATTTTTATTTGTAAACGGGCGTTTCGTCAGATTTTCTTTTTAGTGGTGAGGTCATCTGTGTGAGCGTGATGACGTCATCGATGATTTTTTTAAATAGAAATGTGGATCATGCGATACCTCGTTTGAAAGGTCTTTTAATTATCTATCCAACCATATCAACAAGTTTAAGTAATTTCATTTTGTATACTGTCCAACGTTTCAATTATTGCAATATTCATATTTATTAAATACAACTAAATTTAAAATAAATGCTCAAATTGACGACTCTCAGCTATTATACACTGAGACAGGGGAGCAGTGAAATCTTCTCGAACTTTTTCTATAACTTTCGAAGTTATTTGTGCCATATGTATGCGTATGCATTATTTGAGTAGTAATTTTATAAATAATTTATTTTGACAGTATACGAAAATCAATTAATTAAATGTGTTGATATGCTTGGATAGATCGGTCTGCTGGGTTGTCACAGAAGCAGCATATACAACTATCTAATGGGCAATGAAAATATGTTTCCTTACAAAGGAGATGTAGAGTTACACAAGTTATAAAATGTCGTTGCTTTTGTTTAGCACCTTTCCAGATTTGAGATGTGAATGCTGTCGCATCCGTAAATCTGTCGATCACGAAATTTAAATTCTTTTCTTCTCTTATTTATTTGTATTCGGCAACTACTGTAGGCACCCTCAGGGGCTAACATCTTAGATGTCAGTACGGGCTTTGCAACCTCGAGATACGCAAATGGTCCTCCGAAAAGGGGGTTGGGCAAGGGACCGACTACCCCTGGGGATAACAACCCTTATCTCGTAAAAAAACAACCAGTCACGAAACCTATGCAGAAACCTCGCATGTACGGACGTACAAAACGGAAACGACTCAGGCAACGAGATATGGAATTCGAATTAGGTACATGGAATGTCAGAACACTCCTCAAACCGGGCGCCCAAATAAACCTACTCAATTAATTAAAAAGACACAAAATCAAAATCGCAGCAGTACAAGAAACTAGATGGATGGATCAAGGCGTTAGAGGCTGCAAAACACACACGATACTGTACAGCGGCAAACCAAAAGGGAGCAAAGAATTTGGAGTAGCCTTTATTGTAGACAAAGACATCAAACACAGTATACTAGATTTCACGCCAATTAACGTAAGAATCTGTAGACTACGAATAAAACAAAATTCTTTAATATATCCCATTTAATATATCCCTAATAAATGTACACTGTCCCACAGAGGAAAAGGACAGGGAGATCAAAGAAGCCTTTTACCACCACTTAGAACAAGTATATGACGGAGCTCCAAAAAACGACATCAAGTTAATACTAGGCAACATGAACGCTCAAATAGGTAAAGAAAATGAACATCTGGGTACAATAGGGAGACACAGTCTACATGAAATATTAAACGAAAATGGTGAAATGCTGATAGACTTTGCGAGTCGTAGAAACATGGTTATTAGCTCCACATGCTTCCCGCACAAAAACATACATAAAGGTACATGGACCTCGCCGAATGGCAAAACAACTAACCAAATAGACCATCTACTTATAGATAAGCGAGGAGCAACAAGTATATTAGACGTCCGATCAAGAAGGGGAGCATCATGCGGATCAGACCACTTCCTCGTGCAAGCTAAATACAGGTGCAAAATTAACAGACAACGCGCAGAAAAATTTGAACGTGCAAGAAAACTAGACATAGGAAAGTTAAAAGACCGTGAAATAAGGGAAAGGTATGAGGAAGAAGTAAACCAACGCATAGAAGTGACAAATGAACAAGAGGATGAAGAAGAAATTGAAAGCCATTGGAACAAAATTAAAACCATAACCAAGAATGCGGCAGACAAAATATTAGGCCAACGTAAACAACAACGTAAAGAAGTGTGGTTCGACAAAGAATGTGAGGAAGCAATAAACAAAAGAAACGAATCACACAAGAAATATGTACAGCAAAGAACGTGTGAAAGGAAAGAGGAATTTGCTGAAGCAAGGAGAAAAGCAGACAAGACATGCAGAAAGAAAAAACGACAATTCATGAACCACCAAGTCATAGAGATGGAAAATGACTTCAAAGATAACAACTCCAGAAACGCATATGCGTACATAAAGAAGCTGAGAGGGGAATTGAACCCACAAACTACGTTAATGAAAGACAAAAATGGAGATATTGTCGCAGATATTATAAACATCAAACAAATCTGGCAAGAATATTTCCAAGAGCTCCTCGGAGAACAAGAACAAGAGAATGAGGAATCTATAATCTAACCGTTACAACCAGAGGACACAACCCTGGATCCATCAACATACAACGAAGTCAGGCAAGCTATTGAATCCCAAAAGAACAACAAAGCACCAGGATTTGATAAAATCCCCGTTGAATTATACAAGGTAGCGGGCAACAAACTAACCGAACAGCTCCATAGCTTGATAGCCAAAATCTGGAATGAAGAAAAAATACCGCAAGATTGGAAAAATAGTATAATTACACCAATATACAAAAAGGGGGACAAACTGATGTGCAAGAACTATAAGGGTATATCTCTGTTGTGCACAGCATACAAAGTATTCACTCACATACTAAACAAGAGACTACTTAGCTATACAGATAATATTGTTGGCGAATACCAAGAAGGTTTTAGACTAGGCAGATCCACCTTAGACCAACTATTTAGTGTCAAAGAAATCTTAAGAAGGGCATAGGAATTTGACGTTGATGTACACCAAATATTTGTAGATTTCCTCCAAGCTTATGACTCAGTCAAAAGGGACAAACTCTACAATATTATGAATGAATTTGGAATCCCAGGAAAGCTTATAAGGTTAACAAAAGCAACAATGACAGAGACAACGGCATATGTGAAAATACAAAACCAATTGACCGACCCTTTCGAAATTACGAGAGGACTAAAACAAGGCGACGGGTTAGCTCCTTTATTATTTAATATTACCCTGGAATACACCATACGAAAAATGTCAACTCACCCCCTCAACATACTGAGTAATAAATCATCACAAATGGCGGCATATGTCGACGACATTAATATAATGGGGAGATCAATGATGGACGCAAAGGAGATCTACATTGACCTGAAAAAACATGCAAACGAAGTGGGTTTAATTATAAATGTAGACAAAACCAAAGTCCTGACACAAACACGTACAGGCAGAACACTTCAAAACGTAACCATAGGAGATGACAACATAGAAAGGGTAAGCAACTTCAAATACCTGGGAGTAAACATAACTAAAGACGGCAACGGAGAAGCAGAAATCAGAAGAAGGATTAACCAAGCCAATAAAGCCTACTTTGCCCTTCTAAATATATTTAAGTCCCACGATGTCCACAAAAGAAATAAAATCAGTATATATAAAAGCATAATAAGACCTGTAATTACCTACGGCTGCGAAGTATGAGTAATGACACAAAAAATGGCAAACTGCATCGATGCATTTGAAAGGAAGATACTCAGGAGGATATTCGGACCAAAAGAAGAGAACGGAAACTGGAGATGCAGGTACAATCATGAAATATACCGAGAATACAGAGAAACACCCATATCAGAATTTGTTAAGATGCAGAGACTGAGATGGGCGGGACACACCGTCAGAATGGACGCACAAAGAACACCGAAAAGAGTACTTCAATCAAAGATGGAAGGCCGCAGACCAGTGGGAAGACCCCGGAAAAGGTGGCATGAAGAAGTTGCCGGAGACGCAAAGAACATCCTGAAAATACACAATTGGAGAACAGCAGCATTAGATAGAGACAGATGGGGAAGATGCATAAAGGAGGCCAAGGCTCGAATCAGGCTGTAGCGCCATGGATGGATGGAACGACTGTAGGTTTCATATCTTGAAATTTCTGAATAATTTCTTCCCCCATATTCCATACTGGTCACATCTGTCAGGTGGAAAGTGAATGTGTTAGATGCATTCATTGGTTTTAAGATAACGGGCTTTAATTTTGTCTACCTGCAGTAGGTGTTGTGTGGATAGCAGTGAACATATGGATTTAAAGCTATAAGTTACTGATGGCCATATTTTGATGTTATATAGCTTAATGGCAGTGCTCAGTTTTAGATTTCGTAGGTGTTTTAAAGACCAGATTATTTGAGCCATTTTTTGCTTTTAGTGTGGACGCTTCGTTAGGGTCAACCTTGGCTGAAGTGTAATACCTAAATATTCATATTAGTAAAGTCAATTCGTTGATTGCCTATAAATAATCATAATTTCTTTTATATTTACCTCCTCTTCTAAATTTCACCAGCTTACTTTTTGTAGGATTAATATTTAGCTTATTTATTTCGCACCAAGAAATCAGGTAATTCAAACTTGTCTGAAGTTGGTTAAGGTTTTTTTGAATGGCTTTTTGAATGGTTTTTTGAATACAAGACGAGGTCGTCGATATACATTAGACAGCCTGTTTCTGGCATTTTTATAGCGTCTGGTAAGTCCTGCACTAGTGCAAGAAATAAAGTTGGGCTTAGGGAATCTCCCTGTAGTACTCCTCATTCTTGATTTATTAAGTTAGATGACTCTTTCCCATTATCTATTTTAATAATATGATGTTTGTTATACGTCTTAGCCACTTTACAGGCCCTCGTGCTATAAAAGCCATATTACGCCCGCTATCGAGAACCAATAAACAAAATGTTGGTTCCAAAATAAAATAAATTAATTTATGGGGTTTGTTAACACATTTTTTATAATTTTTCACACGTTATAATAGGGCGAAATTACAAAAAGTAAAAACACAGCCTTCTTACTCAAAAAGGATCTAAGTAATGCTATAAATAATAATAATAATAATAATAATATTGCCTTTATTTCCCATATAAGCAAACTAAAAAAAGAATACATGTCAGTGAAGAACAAAAACATAGTTTTTTTTTATTGGGAAATCACAAGGCGCAAGTTCAGGCACAATGCCTGATCTTCCACTAGGACCTTGAAAAACGGAAAAAATATATAGATAAAATGCCTAAAATTAACTTAAAAAACTAAAATTCTGCAAGGAGCACCGCGGGAGTTAACAGCACGCAAAAAAAACTTTGTCAAAATAAAAAAGTAGAAAAGAAAAGTAGTTGATAGATATCCGGTCTAGTGAAGCAGCACTCTTTATTAACTTCGCTCGGTTAGAAGAATATGGTAAAGACGTTTTTTAAAAGAATTTATCGAAGCAGTTTTTAGATCGTCAGGTAGGGAATTATAAATGTTTGCAATTTGGTACCGAAAACTGCGTTCGAAAAGAGCCGTTCTGTGATAGGGTGGCGTGATAAAGTGTTTATGTCTAATATTAATGCTATGCACGTCTTCTCTGAATGATATTCTTTTATATAAATATATGGGTATTTTGTCTGTGATAATTTTATGGTACAACGTCGTAGCTAGTAACTTTCTTCTGCCTGCCATTGAAAGCCAACAGAGTTCAGTTCGCTTATGCGATATATGCTCATATTTTTGTATGCCAAAAATAAGTCTTAAACACGCATTCTGAACTCTTTGAATTCGATTAGCCGTATCCCGTGTAATACAGGGACCATAAATCTCAGCACAGTATGTGAAATGAGAGAGAACAAGACTTTCTGATAAGATTGTTTTAATATTAATTGATAAATATTGCCTGTGTGGATAAATTAATTTAAGATTCATATATGCTTTTTTAATGTAGTTAGTAATTTGGGAATTGAATCTAAAAGTATTGTCAATTATTAGACCAAGATTGCGAGCTTCATTTACTATTGGTATTAGAGTACCACACACAGACAAATTTACACTCTCTTTTAAGGATTCCAAAGGTTTTTTATTTCCAAATAACAACACGACAGACTTTTTGGGATTAAGTTTTAATGAGTGTTTTTCAGAAATTGTTGCAATATCCATTAAATCTTGATTAATATCAGACAGCGCACGTTTACTATCACTTATGTTAAAAGAATGATAAATTTGGGCGTCGTCAGTATACATCAGCATATTGCAGGTTTTCACATATTCACAGAAGGTGTGTGGGTGTAAATAATAAATAAGAGTGGTCCTAGGATTGAACCTTGCGGAACACCCCTAGTAGTAACTCTGGAACTAGAATATTCACCAGCCGACCTCACCCTTTGCACCCGGTTAACTAAGTAATTGTAGAGCAACAACACAGAATCGTTCGAAAGCCCAATGTATTTGAGAATAGACACCAACACAGAATGATCGATAGTATCAAAGGCTTTACTAAAGTCAAGTAAAATCAGCACAGACACATCGTCCCGGTCTCTAGCTGAAATTATGTCATCAATGACGTTTAATAAAGCCGTTGTACAACTATGGCGTGGACGAAAACCAGATTGACATGAAGGGATAATGTTGAATTTATCTAAATGATCTATGAGCTGCATGTCTATTACTTTTTCCATGACTTTCGACATAGTTGGGAGAGTACTTATTGGACGCAGGTCCTTGTAATCAACTGGATTTGGCACCTTCGGAATAAGTATAACAATAGCACTCTTCCAGCATGCAGGGAACATGTTTGTAAATGACGTTTTAAATAAAAATCAAACGTATCGGCAAGCACAAAATTCTTACGGAATCCCTATATCAGTGATTTACTACAGATTAAAGACAAAAAATATGCCTCAGGTCGTATGAACGGAGGACTCCCTCCTGTTCTGCCTAGAGGCATTGAATAGGGAATTAAAAAATGTTTAATAGCACGTTCTAGAACTGGGTACCCATGTGATAGAAAGGAGTTGCCCCATTTAATTTTAGAATACGTGACAATAAATAATATTAACACCCCGTTTAAAGATGACGTTCCGGGCTATGACTGGTATTAAGCATTTATGAGAAGAAACCCGGATTTATGGTTGAAAAAACCTGAGCATCTTCCAAAAAATTGAAAAGATGCTAGAGATCATGAAATAGTGTACAGTCTTTATGGCGCAAGATGTGTCACTACAGAACTAGATTTGGATGTTCCTTGTACAAGTTGCTTTATTATTAAATCATATAACTTTAATTTTAATTGTGATCCATCGAGAGTACTAGCTATTGGAGAAAAACGTGTTGCATTATCTCGCATATCAGAAAAGTCTATAAGAGAATCAGTAACAGTGCTGGCATGCAATTCGTCAGATGATCCACTTCTAACAGCATTGGTTGTTTTCGAAGGGACAGCTGTCCAAGCGAGATGTACTTCAAGATAAGCCTTTCCAGGCACACTGTATGCTGCTTCGAAAAATGGTTGGATGGAAGAACCTCGATTATACCATTGGCTACCCATGTAGAAAATCTTCGTTTAAAACATAACCTTCCTTATCAAGGGGATCTCCTGCGTTATGATAAACAACCATATCAGCATCCGGATAGTAGAAGCTACTATAGAAAAGAACATTTAACTAATCGGCTACAACAGCTAGATAAAGGTGTGTTTCGTCCTATATAGACAAAATGGTGCAAACATCTGGTGAAGTATGGCAGATCATAATGGAAAATTTTTGTGGGCGCTTGCTTAAAGCAAAATTTACTGAACTTCTTAATGAGGTATGGTAAGCACAGATAGAGAATAAATTGTAGGTATATTCTAATTCATGATTATTTCCAGCAGTCAACTCTGAAAGGTTCTCAGAGCATTTCCTCAAACCCGCTGCTTTAAAACTTCTAAAATGAACACCATTCGGTTATTCTACTGATCCACTTCCACAACATCGACCAGTCTAATAAATGAAACTTCTGAAGAAAATGGTTGTGCACCATCTACTTCAACATCGTCAACCACTTCGATAATTGAAACTTCTAAGAAAAATTAGAATTCTGATGTTACCACCCATAGCAACCTTTAAAAAAAGTTATTGCTGGTTTAAAGTATTTGGTTCTTGAAAAACTAAAAGTAGCAGAAGAACAGAAAAAGACCAAAGAAATGCAAAAACTGAAAAGAAAACTAACAGACAAAAGAATCAAAGGAAAGAAAAAGTCAAAGAAAAGACTCAAAAGGGACACATACGTTTGTCTGAAAGTAAAGGTGAGGTGAACTTTGAAGATTGTGTAATGCATTATTCAGAGGATGACAATTTTATCTGAATTACCTAATTGCAGCCAAGTCCCAAAATGAAGTTGAATATTTAAGTCCACAATGAGATCAAATTCAACCAGGTATTGGTAAAACTCTTGGGCGGTTCAAAGAAAACGGTTCACTAAATATAAATATGTTTATATAGTACAATTCCGAAATGAAGATGACGGCGAAATTCTTGTACAAGATTAAGAGTTGAAAATTCAAATAGTTCAAAATTCACAATACAGTTACCGCCAAAAAGTCAGCATCAAATGGGAAAACTATTCAGTTTTGAATTTTCGAAAAAACTTTTTACGGCATTAATTTCTGCTTGTCTGAAAACCTATTTAGATCCTATCATATATACCGAGTGGTTTTTACTTAGTTATAAATGGCGTTTTTCAAAATGGTCAAAATCCAAAATGTGCTATTTTTCGGAAATTAAGTAAGATTTCAGTGAGATGTTTTTGCTTGTGTTAGCTAACTGAACAATCTCAATGCCAGAAAACAACTTTTTTTCATTCACTTTCGAACGAATTTAATTTTCAATTACTTATTTATCAAAATTTCACACACCAAGACTTATTTTAAATTCAAAATTCTTTAGGTAATAGCTATTAACATATCTAGGAATGTTATGAGTATCATCACTGCCGCAGATGTTTTGAAATCCGAGCTCGTAGAGAGAGGATTTTAAAACATCTGAGGCTGTTATGATTATAACATCCGTGATATGTTCAATAGTTTATCGGTTGCTATATGGTTATGGTTGCCATGTAGGGTAATATTCCATTACCCTACAGATAAGTTATGATCTAGTTACCAGCCCACTTTTGTATATGTAAACAAAGGCTTAATATCCTGAAACCGGTAAAGACTTTTAATTGGAAAAAAACAATAGAAAATTTCATTATTCGTCTAGATTTTTTATTATTTACCAAAAATATTTTTCAATGATAATTAATATCTATTTAAATATCTTCTAAAAATTCTCTTCTGTCACTGTTAATAAATTACTGTTACAAAAATCCTGTAAATGTTCTTTTACAGTTGCCCAAATAAGGAGATTTTTATTTATTTAGTTTACATGTTCTAAAGCTTTAGAATTTTTTTTAAATGTTGAGATAAAATTTTGTATTTAGATAGTAAATCACATTTTAAATAACTTTTTTACTTCCTTTTACAATAATCTGTCTGTGTGTCTGTCTGTCTGTGTGTCTGTCTGTGAACAGAATATCTCAAAAACGGAAAGAGGTATGGCGTTGAAACTTCATATATAAGTTTTGTGTACTATGTAGATGAGACAGCAAGCTTTTGAAGAAAATTGCATAACCGGAAGTAGGTGTTTACTCGTGTGATTTATCAGCTTTTTCGATTTTTTCAAAAACGGCTCTAACGATTTTTTTTAACTTTACATTTTTATTACATTTTTAATGTGTATTGATGTAAGATAGGTGATTTTCCAGTTGAATACTTTTAAAATGAGTATCTTTTGTTTCTTTTTGTATATTTTTTATTAACTCCTATTTTAAATAGAACGCCCGGTATATTATTACATTTTTGAATTTAGTTTAAAATTCTAGAGAAAATTTGTCTCTTGAACTAACACTCTATTTTGTACCGTTTTTGTAAAATTTGGAATTTTTGAAAATTTTTGACAAATGCTTAAAAATTTAAAATCAAATTTTTGGCTAATTATAAGATCACTGTAAAAGGAAGTTGTGTGCGTGTATCACACCAGATTTTTAGTAAATGTTTTCCCTGTCTTAGCTAGTAAATGAATTTTTGCAAGTATTTTCAAAACATTTAAAATTTGACAGATAACGGAAGTCACGTCACAACTTTCGTTTGGCCTAATTGTAATGTTTTTCAACTACCTCAGATCGCTAGGGTTAAAAAAAACTCTAAATAAAAATGTTTCCCGTTTGATGCCAACTTTTTGACGATCACTGTATATGACAGAGATATATCTTTGATTGATTTTGCCATGATTTAAACCGTTTTTCTCAACCCAGAAGTGTAAGAGTGTGACCGGAAACTAATTTATAAATTTTTGACAATGCTGGCGTCTTTGAAAAGCATTAGATATAAGTTATTTTAATGAAAACTCTTCTTTCTTTCAATAAAAATAAGCAAATTGTTCTATTTTTTTAAATTATGGGGTAATAGAAATTTAAGTGGATGCAACCATACTATAAAATAGCGCTTTTCCCATTTGTTCTCGACTGTCCCGTCTAAAATCATATTAAGCCTGCTTGTTTTAAATCTTAGTTTACATTTACCCCTTCGTTTTTACATATACAGGGCCCGGCAGAATGACCGACCCTATTTTAATTGTTAATAACTGTAACAAATTTTAAATTTTTTTTTTCAGAAATGTAAAGTAAAAACTTGCCAATTTTGGTTACAATATAATTTATTTATTAAAAATATTAGCACTTGCTCCAAATTAATTTGGTTATTATTTAGTAGTTGAAGGAATTGTTCACAAAACTTAACTATAACCTCCAAATTTCGTGGTAGTAATTGGTGCACGACTTGAACTTTGTAAGGCTAACATTTTAAATCCTTTAAAATACGGCGAAGAGTTCTGTTTGATAGGCCCAACTTGAGGAATGTAATCAAATTGCCCAACTTGATGAATTTAATCAAATTAAGGATTAGGTTAATCTGTATTAGTGTGAAAATGAAGTTTGAGTTTGAGTGATGTTATTTTCAAAACCTAATATTTTTAATAAATAAATTCTATTCTAACTAAAATTTACAAGGTTTTACTTTATATTTTGGAAAAAAAACTAAAAATATTTTAAAATTTGAAACAGTTATTAACAATTTAAATAGAGTCGGTCATTCTGCCCTACTCTGTGTAACTTTATTTGTCGGGTATATGTAAACAGGAAACTGCGCTAAGAGTCCAGTCACTATGTCATTTTTCTTGAAAGTGAAGGGAAATTTGAAATTTCTTTTTTGGGGTATTGGTGAGGTCCAGCAAAGCTTAACTACAAGTTGTCGACCAAAATTTCCTATGTGCTATTTTCGCTATCTTGATAAATAAGTGCGTTTGATTTTTTTTGTGATAAATCGGTTCCCGTTAACACTACATAAATATAATGTTGACATCTTTGTAAAAATTTTGAATGTTCTACAATTTATGTTCTATTACTTTTTCCCGTAGGAGCGATATTTGTCGAGATATCGAACGCGAGTGTGAAAGAGTCGAGATTTTTTTTTCGAGCTTCTGGGCTTGTGTCGCATTTCTCTTTCTATTTAGCGAAAAAGTAGCCATTATCAAACTTGTAGAGGTTAAAAATAGCTTGAATTTGACCTATTATAAATTGATATGCGACTAAAATTACGACTTGTAGAGCTGGCCAAAGTTGTCAAGTTGGCGCGTAATTTTTATTTCATGTATCGTATTATTACGTAGATGACATAACAAACTTCATTGCATTATTGGAATCATTATATTTCATCAAGTAGATAGTATACAGCACTATATGATTGTATATTAATAATAATAATAATAATAAAGGTCTTTATTAAATTATTACAAAATTACACAGAAAAAATATTGACTAAAATGTAATATTGTCTTGGGCGAAGTTCAACTTGATAGAAAAACAGATCTATCCGCTGTTCTTCCACTTACCCCGGTGAAAAACAGAAAGAAAAGAAAACAAAAAAATCCAACGATCTACGCTTTGGCGCCAGGCGAAATATTACGCACAAAACAGCTATGGCGGTGTTTAGTGATATAGCAATTTACTAAGTGCGTTATTTTGACCCTAATAATTAATTCATTGATGTTTATCCATAAAATTTTTAAAAATAGCTTTTTTAAATTTTGACGTACAATAGCCTTTTACTACTTTTGGTAACCAATTATAGCATTAACTTATTCTGTAAGAAAACAATCGCTTGAAAATTTTTGACTTATGTTGAGGTGGAGTCAGCGTTCCTTTAAATCTTATATTTAAAGTATATGTACGTCGGATCTAAACTTTATTTTGTTGTATAAGTAACTCGGTGATTTACTCAAAATGATCTTGTGGAAAAGACATTCAGAATGAAAGAAGCGCCTTCCTTTCATATTAAGCCAGTTTGAATCTTTCAGCTTCTAAGGAATTCTTTCCTACTATATTCGTATTCCAAATATGAGGCGTAAACATAATTTCTGAATTTTCTGAATTCTAGCAATATTAAAGCTACTTAAATGTGAATCATAAACAACGGCACAATAATCAAAACAAGACAAGATTAATGCAATACACAAAACGGTTTTCACATTTACACTTAAAAATTGTCGATTTTGATAAGTTTCAAGGAACTATATGATTTTTGCAGACATTTTGAAATATGTTTAGTAAATTTAAAATTATTATCATTATTCTTCTGTTGCAAATTGACTTCGTCGAGAAGCGATCGAGGCTAGTCTTTCATTGCAATAGTTCTTGTAGCATGCTCTATGGACACTTACATTATCCACTCTTTTCAATATAGACCGATGTTCATCGTGTCCCCTCTTCACGCTCGCCGCTAAAAGAGTTTTCACAGCTTTCACTTTGGCCACGTAAACGTCTCTGATCAAATGTGTTTTACATATGAAACAATCACCCATTGTAATCTCAAGAAATAACACGTTTACAAAATATTTATTTCTAAACCGATGTTCTATAGCAGAAACGTCAAAAATAACAATTTACGTACTGGCTACTTGAAATTTAACGATTCTCCTAATGCAATGAAGTTTATTATGCCATTTATGTAGTAGTACGATACATGAAATAAAAATTAAGCGCCGACTTGACAACTTTGGCCCGCTCTACAAGTCGTAATTTTAGTCGCTTATCAATTTATAATAGGGCAAATTGAAGCTATTTGCAACCTCTACAAGTTTGATAATGGCTACTTTTTCCCTAAATAGAAAGAAAAATGAGACACAAGCCCAGAAGCTCGAAAAAAACCCGACCCTTTAACACTCTCCTTTCGCGTTCGATATCTCGACAAATATCGCTCGTACGCGAAAAAGTAATAGAACATAAATTGTAGAGCATTCAAAATTCTAAAAAATATGTTTACATTATTTTTACGTAGTGTTAACGGGAACCTATTTATCGCAAAAAAATCAAACGCACTCATTTATCAAGATGGCGGAAATAGCACATAGGAAATCTTGGTCGAGAACTTGAAGTTAAGCTTTGCTAGACCCCCCAAACACGCCAAAAAAGAAATTTCAAATTTTTCCTTCACTTTCCAGCAAAGGCCTTATTTTTGGACATAGTGACTGGACTATATTATTAGCACAGAAAAAATGATCTTGCTTTGGGGAAAACTTAAAAAAGGCTATTTAATACATTTTAATAGCAAAAATTGTACCTATTTGTATAATATTTCACCTTAGTAAAAAAACTTAAAGTTGAACTATAAAAAACGTTTTTCTTCAAACGGCACTAAAATGTGACATTATACTGCTTGATTGATGATGCTAAACTGTCACTTCATTGCCATGGAATCTAAAACACTTTATCTGCCGCTGACGAGATCAAGTAATTTTCTTCGAATTTTGTTCACAAAGTTGTAAATAATTTGTTATAAAAACGTTGAAGAAAAAATACTATATGTTATTCGGAGCAAAAGTATCTTTTTCTTCAAACGGCAGTAAAATATGGCATTATACTGCTGGATTGATGATGCTAAACTGTCACTTTATTGCCAAGCGGCAGATAATATTATCTGCCGCTGACGAGATCAAGTAATTTTCTTCGAATTTTGTTCACAAAGTTGTAAATAATTTGTTATAAAAACGTTTGAAGAAAAAATACTATATGTTATTCGGAGCAAAAGTATCTTTATGTGGCTCGGCTGTACTTTTATCTGCCTCGCAAGCTCGGCAGTTAACCCGTCCAGCCACGCCACATAAAGTATAACTTTTGCTCCTAATAACATAATATACTATTACATCTCCCCCACTTGACCCTATCTATAAAAAGTTGCTTAAAGGGTTAATCCATACAGATATTGCACGTCTCTCTTAGTATTATTAATGAATATAATGATAGCACAAAAACTGAACAGTAAATTTTCACTGATTTTCTAAAATTATTTAAAACGCCCATAAAAGCATTTTTAACACTTACAAACTAATGTAATTATATGGGCAATTATTTTCAAGCATGAAGCTTATAAAGCTTGGATTGAGAGGCTAAAAAACCGATGAGAACTTGCAATCGTGCCTAAAATTAAAAGCTGCAAGCTACATACCAAACATAGCAAGGTTAAGTGTTCACATTAATTTTAAGGAATGTACTTAGGTATCCTACCTGCGTTGTGTGTGGAGTAATATTTTTTGTAGATTTGCTTTGGTTTATTCAGAACACTTTTCAAGAATGTATTTATGTTCTCGAAAGAAATATAAATCATGGTGGTACTTATATTTGCCTCTTATCTTAAAAGTGTTCCGATCTCCGCAAGTGGGAAGGCTTTAAAGATTATCTTAGGAAATTTTAGTCCGCGCGGTTGGTAGCGCGACGTTTCCATGGCGATGAGGTGACGTTTAAACGTCAAAACAAGGCCGAAAGTGGTTATTTTTGAGTGTTTTTAGGTGTTGTGCGAATCCACGCGCCGCGTGCGATTACTATTTTGCATTACGTACCATTCCGGCGAATCAATGGCGCAGTTTGTTCCAACTTGGCTCGTGTAAGGCACGATATTCGCTGATTACCTGGAGTCCGCTTGCACGCGCGGTCGTCGCGTTAGGCAACCCGAATGTCACTAGCGTGAATCGATAGCGACCATGAGGGTGTTTTGCAGCGGATTTAATTTATACGGGCAATTCGTTAACTGCCCCAGTTCCGTGGTGGAGGCTTTCATTGATTGTCAGTACGACGGAGCCACCGGTTTGGAGCTGAGTCACTCTTTTTCGGTCGTGTCCCAGGATAATCGCGTCTTCTTGCACGGCGCAAAAGACGCGCAGACTCACCAAATTCAAAAAATTGAGGCCCCTGACCATCTTAACATCCTGCAGACGGCTTGCAGCAATGCAAGGGTTTTATTTCTGTGCAGAAACGGCGCTTTGCTTAAATTAGATCTCAATAAAACCGTCAGGCTTGTACCAACGCTTCTACCAAACTTAATTTTCGCCCAACCAAATGAAAACCAGGATCAAGTTATAAAAATTGCATGTGGTAGTAAAATCTGCATAGCTCTAAGTCAGGAGGGAAAGCTCTACAGCTTGCCAAATAAATTAAGCTATGAAAATAGAAATATCGTGGACATTTGCACCGGCTCTGAGCATTGCCTCATTTTGGACAACGAAGGAAATATTTATAGCTTTGGTCGAGGAAGGTAATAAAGTTGCAAGTTTAAATGTTTCTCATACTTAATATTGTATTTATTGCAGTCGTGGGCAGTTAGGGCATGGAAATTTAGAGGATGAGCTTGAACCTGTCTTGATACAAGCCCTGGCTGGAATCAAAATTTCCAAAATTGCTGCCGGAGGCTGGCACTCTTGCGTCCTTAGTGCTGAAGGCGATCTTTATACATGGGGATGGAATGGAAATGGTCAGCTTGGGCTTTCTAGAGCTGAAGAGGGTGCTGTTTCTGTTATGGCATCGCCACATGTGGTAGACTTTGACGAATCTGACTCAGCTAATGTAATTAATGTAGCTTGTGGAAATCGCCATACAGTTGCTCTGTTAGGTCAGAATTTTCACATCTATATAAACTAATATATTTAAACATACATTTTTAACTATAGCCATTGAAAATGTACCTATAACTATGTAAGAGCATTCACTTTTTTTTCAGATAATGGTAAACTTTATGGAGCTGGATGGAATAAATACCATCAGTTGGGGAGCATAAGTCATGAAAGTGAAAACTTTTATGCGATGACCTTTCTGCATGATTTTTCCTCCCTGAAAGTAACCCGTTTAACGTGTGGCCCTTGGTCCACTGCTGTTATAATTAAGTGAAACTAAACTTTGTTGTCTATTTTGTAAGATGTTAATACATTTAAAGATTTTTTACTGTGTTTATTGTAATTTTTAAAATATTTGCACATCTTAAGCACAAGTTAAAACGATCAGTTGTTAAATATTTCACATCCTGCATCTCTCTTAGAACAAGTTCAAGGAATATAGCTGTTACATTTTTATTAAAAAATGCAAAGGAAAAACCAAACTATAGAACAGATACAAACAAGGTATGTACACAACGAATCATTGAAAATGAACAGGGCTATGCAACCAACATTATGGCCCCACGCAAAATTTTAGAAATATCGGGCTACCTTTATGAAACCGTGAGCATTAGATGAAGTACTTTTTGGATAACATGGTTATAGTTGCCTTCTAAAAACATGTATAATCATTAACCTCTTGTTACCTTAGCGGTGTAGAGGCTTCGGGGCAGGTTGAGCACTACACCGCCAGATGCTAGCGCATAAAGCACCAGCCTAAGGTCACTAAATACATAAAGGTACCGCCATTCCATTCCAAGATTTTGTTCCCCCAAATTAAAAAGAACAGAACATTGTAAGAAAGTGGGAGTGGGAGTGATACAATTGATAGCTTTACCCCAAATTAAAAGAGACAAAAGATATATGTTTGCACAGTTGGCGGTACCTTTATGATTTAGTAACCTTACACCAGCCT
The DNA here is from genome assembly GCA_940337035.1 of Agriotes lineatus. Classification (NCBI taxonomy): domain Eukaryota; kingdom Metazoa; phylum Arthropoda; class Insecta; order Coleoptera; family Elateridae; genus Agriotes; species Agriotes lineatus. Next base: position 165,798,632 of record OW679196.1, on the reverse strand, counting down.
CTACATACAAACAATACACATCTTAATAGAGAAGTGCAACTCGGCATTGGCATTTGTGGGCTATAATAAACCGTTTGAATCCTTGGAACTTTGTTTTTAGAGCTATTGATCATGCAAGATTCCAGTATAGAAACCCCTTGCGGTATATGTATAATTATTTTTTTTGTGTCACTTTGACAGAATAATCCTCCCGCTGCGCTGTCCGGCTATTTAACCTCTCAAACTGACACTTTTTTATTATTGTGCAACAAGTTATCGACATATAACCCGATAATATCGAAGTACTTATAGTATTACTACTGACAACACCACATTACAAGTTAACATGAAGGGCTTCATAACAATGTCCACCTTAAACGAGGTGTATGTCATGAGAGATAGGATCTCTCCAAAATTATTTACCCTGTCTTTAGAATACACTTAAAAAGTTAAACTGAAATCAAAAAATCTGGTGTGATACACTCACACAATTTCCTTTTACAGTGATCTTATAATTAGTCAAAAATTTGATTTTAAATTTTTAAGCATTTGTCAAAAATTTTCAAAAATTACAAATTTTACAAAAACTGTACAAAATAGAGTGTTAGTTCAAGAGACAAATTTTCACATATAATCTCATAAGAGCATCAATTCTTTCCGGAAATTTTTTTGAGTGCGGTCCAACAACGTCGTATTAATTTGCCCGAGTGGGACGCGAGGGCAAATTAGGACGTTGTTGGAATGCACGAAAATAATTTCCGGATATGAATTAATGCTCGAATGCAGATTCGGTAAGAAAATCGTAACGCCACAAACCCTCACAGTTAGGTTGGTCTACCTACAAAAAATTTCCAAGAAATTTTTTTATTGTCTTGGTTACGGCTCGTGAACTAATTTTTCTATTGGTCATTAATGAGTGTCGTACGATTTTCTCTAGAATTTTAAGCTGAATTCAAAAATGTAATAATATACCGGGTGTTCTATTTAAAATAGGAGTTCATAAAAAAAATAGAAAAATACACAAAAGAAACCCATTTTAGAAGTATTCAACTGGAAAATAATCTATCTCACATCAATACATATTAAAAATGTAATGAAAATGTAAAAAAATCGTTAGAGCCGTTTTTGAAAAAATCGAAAAAAACTGAAAAATCACAAGAGTAAACACCTACTTCCGGTTATGCGATTTTCTTCAAAAGCTTGCCGTCGCATCTACATGGTACACAAAAATTATGTCTGAAGTTTCAACGCCATACCTCTTTTTGTTTTTGAGATATTCTGTTCACAGACAGACACACACACAGACAGACCAATGAAAAAAAATATGTTTTTTGGGTTCAGGGCAGGGGCGGATGGGCCATAAGACGAACCGGGAAATTTCCCGGTGGGCCGGCTGTTCAGAGTCCCGCAGGGCCGGTGGCTGAAAGTAAAGTACGTTTTTTTTTCTATAATAACTGTCAAAGTGTTACAATGTTGGTAGATATGTGATTAAAACGCTAGGAAATTTTTATACCTGGTGTTGGTAGAACTTTTTCAAAATTATGGTTATGTCAAAGTTTCTTAATTTGAACTCTTGACAAATTTCTTTTTTTAACATGGAATCATCATCATCATCAATAAAATCGGATAAAAAAAGAAAACCAAGAAATATTTTAAATGCAAAAAAGAAGCAAGCGATATTAAATTATGACATATCTGTCAAAATGACAATCATTTTTTAGTGGAAGAAAAGAACTACCAACATTATTAAAACTAGGGACCCTGCAAGAATGCATCCCCTAGAAAGTTGACCTTAAAAATTATTATAGAAAAAAAATGTACTTTACGTCTAAGTGATCTACCAACCTATCTTCATAAACATGTACTTACCGAAAATAAAGAACCGGAATGAATTTTTCATTTTCTTAACAAATTTTTGTAGGATTTTTGTACATTTTAAAACAAATTTTGATGAAGTTAAACAAGGAGTACCATCAAATAGCTTTAAAAAATTGTGTGAACTGCTAGAAAACTGTTACCCAAATATTACAAAAGAAAATCTGCAAGAAGAATTGGTTAGTTTCGCAAAAAATTGGGATAAATTTAAAGTTTCGGCAACAACAAATGCGGAGAGTAATCAACAATTTCAGACTAATGTTACAGTTATAGATACAGATGAAACTGTTGAAGAAAACAACGATGATTTTGAAAGAGATGGTGGTTTTGATGTTAATAATAAAAAATGTAAATCTTGTCTTAAATGTGCAATTTGCTGTTATTCTGTCATTCAAAAGTACAATATGTACAGTGAGGCATATTCTGCACTAGGAAATGCTTACAAATATTTATTAACATCTATATATATATAAATGAATCCCTATTTCCCTTGGTCGCGCCATAACTTGAGAACGACTGTACCGATTTTATTCATCTTTTCTTTTACGTTTTCTAATACTGTGTAGAAGCTTCCTACGGAATGAAAAATTAAGAAAATCCAAAGGGAAAGCCGGAAAATTGGAAAATATCGAAAGTGTGTTGTTTTTATTTGCAGTCACACCTGTGCTTAATGGTTTGAAGGGTTTTCCCCATAATGTCATAATCCGCATCAGGTAACCGAAAGCGGAAAAGATAAGACACTAATAGTTTATGTAATTTGAAATGCTTTACATAAGTCGTCGCAGTCAGTCAGTCAGATATTCAAATTTGGTTTGTGCACAAGTGATTGTGAAAACAATTCCGTGTCGTTTTATAGTGTCCGTTACAATGCCAAAGGCACGACGAGTTAACATAGGTCGTCGACGACAGTCAGCTGCGCGGGTATCTACTTTACTTGCGAACCGCAATGATGACCAGCGCGCTACGGATAATGAAAATAGTTGTAGCTATTAGCATGTTTTTAAAATGAAAGAAATGGAAAATTCGAATATCGGAAAAACGTTTGCTGAACCCGCTAATAGCAGGCAAATCAATGTTCGGGCAGGACAACGTCTGTCGGGTTTGCTACCCCTTAGAGAGTGAAATGGGGTAAATAAGCCTAAAAATCGATATGGGTGTCGTTATTGAGGTTTTTTGGGACGTTGATTGCGAAAACGGCATTTATTTTTAAGTCCAAGACGATGGACATGATATAAAATTAAAACTCTATAGTGGTTAAACGGGGTTTCAGAGACAAATTATTTTTGTGCAGAACAACGTTTGCCGGGCCAGCTAGTTATCAATATCAAGTGCAATGTGAAAGAAGTTTTTCCAAGTTAAAATACATTAAAAATAGATTGCGGAATTCAATGTCGAATAATAATTTGGATGCTTTTATGTTAATGGCTTGCGAAAATGATATTTTATATAATATTGACTCTGATAACATTATAGATATGCTTATGCTGCAAAGCAAGTTATTAAATAAATTGTTAAAAGAGTAAAGTTTTTATATAATAATTTTTTCTTAAATTTTTGTGTTTAAAGAATTTTTATGAAGTTGTAAGTTCTCTAATCGTTTATAACAAACCTAATTTCTACACTTGGAATAAAAAGACTTTAAACTTTGATTTACTTTTATTTTGTTTTATTTTTTGTTGTATGTGTCTATATATGTACTTGACTGGGAGTCCGGCATTTTTAACTAAAAGAATGTTTTTTGGATAGTAAATGTAATCTAATTCAAAAATCTGTAATAAACCTATGCTCTATTTAATTTTAAAGGAAAAATGCGTAACACCCTGTAAATGTATATTTTAGCCATATTCGGAAATTAAAAAAGGGCCGACAAATATTATTTCCCGGACCGCTAAGATGTTGCCCATCCGCCCCTGGTTCAGGGGACTCTAAAACGTGAAGATCTGTGGAAAACTCAATTTCGAATTTTTGGGGTGAATCCAATACTTTCTTTATTGTAAAAGGAAGTAAAAATCTTAAATGCTGACAGCTGATATGTCATGTGCTCTTGTTTCACATACGATATTGACCTGATCAGCACCAATATGAAAAACTATAAGAGATGGTAACAATACCATCAAGCAAGTTTTATAATTTTCTTTGAAAGAGAAAATATGAAAAAAAATTTAGGTTCTTTGATTCTTTTCGAAGGGTTTGAGATAGGTATACTCCGTTCACACCTTATTTTCAGTAGGGTTTGCCATGGAAAATATCCAATTTTAGCTGTTTAAATAGAACTTCAAATGACATGTACAGATGTACAATTACTTTTAGGTTATAAAGAATTTTAAGTTAAATCTTTGTAAGACTATTTACAAATACAGTTGTCAATTTTACACAGCATATCTAAACATGATTTTGATAACGTTTGTCTCCTTGGTTTTGTGGCTTTTAACATTTATGAATTATGGCCATCATTTAATATACCTACCTACAAACTATTGAACAAACCACGGTTATTATGAACATAACTACTTTAGATGTTTTAAAATCCTCGCTCTAAGATCTCGGATTTCAAAACAACATCTACAGCAGGTATGATACTCACCATTCCTAGAATCCTAGATATGTTAATAGCTATTAACAAAATATTACACGTTAATATTAATAAGGTCAGTAACATTATTGCTAAAATAAAGCAGAAACTTGTAGTTTCCTTTATTATTGGTCTTGATTTGTACAATATCGTTTTGAATTTTTCCATTTATGCATTGTCACTTAAATCACAAATATGTTCAAGGGCTAGTAAAATATAGTTATTTTTATAACGAGCGTCGAAAGTAGCAAATATCATGCGAGTGTTGATTAGACAAGCGTAGCCTGAGTGGATCTAAAACACGAGCACAGATATTTGCACTTTCGAGCGAGTTATGAACACTGTTTTAGACGACCACACATAGTAAATTCTATTTTTAAGAATTCTTTTTATTTATTTCGTTTACAAAATTGATTGTTATATTATTATTGGTACAATTATAAAAAATGAGAGGTTGTTGGGAAGCTTAAAGAGTTTGTTCAATTTTCTTTTTAATGTTGTGCTCGTTGATGATAATACTGATGGTGTGGCATCTGCATTTAATTGAAGTTCTGGTGTTACAAAATGTTTCATTGTGTTCACCGACGTCGATGATGAAGATGCAGAATCCTCTATTGAGGTCAGGATGGTATCAGCTACCTTTATTTTCTTCTGCACCGATCTTTCAATGTAGCCCTCGGCTACAGAAATAGACTTCAACCCCCCCCCCCCCCCATGACGTTTGAGGGGGGTGATATCACCTCCAGCATCTACCAGAATCGTAGCAGATGAGATTCTATAACAATGACCAGTATGTAGCCCTAGTTCTTGCAAGCCGATGTAGGTAGCGATGTATCTAGGATCTTTGGCAATTTTGTTAATTCCAACGACTTGTTTGGTGCATTTTTTTAATTATAATAGTTTAAAAAACGCATTTTAGTTAGGTTTGCTGGTCTTTGTTGCCTTCGCAATAGAAACACTGGGTCCTTGGTGTAATGACCCTAAACTTTTATTCGAGAAATTAGGGAAAATGATTGATGATTGCACTGGTATCCCTCAAGCGACAATTTATTTAAGACAACGTATTAGTATTGCCATCCAGAGAGGCAATGCTGCTACTATCCTTTGAACTGTACCTGTATCACTTTCTTTTGACGAAATTTTTTATTTAACTTAAGGTTATACCTTTACTTAATAATTGTACCGGGTGTCTTAAAAAGAATTACATCTAGTATGCTTTGAATTTCCCATAATGCAATCCAAAATTTTACTTAAAATTGGCAAGACTGTAAGTCTATGTCAAATTCGATGTTAGCAGGTTATGTTTTGCGTCAGTTTGTGTCAAAAATGACGCAAAACCTAACCTGCTAACCACGAATTTGACATAGACTTACAGTATTGCCAACTTCAAATAAAATTTTAGATTGCATTATGGGAAGTTCATAGCATACTAGATGTAATTCTTTTTAAGACACCCGGTATTATTTGTGTAATTTTGTAATGAATTGACATTTAAAACGATTTTGTTTGTTCCTCACTTATAAACATCAATTTATCAAGTCACTGTATTCACCTTGAAAATGTTTCTTAACTGGCTAGCCAGTAAAATTTTATAAACGTGCTCATAGATAAATGATAGCGTGCAAGGCCAGAGTTGTCTTCCTTAGTATGTGTCATATTGATAATTGAGTTGCTTGTCAGTTTGACATTTTGAATAAATGGTAAATTTCTAGTTATTTACAAGTGAGGAACAAATAAAATATTCAACAATACACGCAAGGTATCAGGTTTTACTGCCTCAAAAAGGTGACTGGCTCGTCTTTCGCTCGCCAGTCATATCCTTCTATTTGCCAGTAAAAACTCTCTTACCAAGCTAGTAATGTTATAGTAATTTACGATGCAAGTAACGTTATCAAGCTTTTTACATTACGAGAGAATAGTTTGAATGAACGAGCGACGTCTAAGAAACGGATTAAAATAATTTTCTTCACAATTCTTAGGCCGCATAGTACATAACCTCACTTAATAACGGATCAATCTTTGTTTCGTCTTGATTTTGTTTATATCTATCGGCAATATAATTGACATAATTATAATTACTCGAATCAACTTCCGTTTGACCATCCAACGGTAATCTTGAAAATAAATCAGCATTATTTTTATTAGAATTAAAGTAATAAATATCAAAATTGAATTGAATTCCGCGTTTATATCCAAATATTGAAACTAATGCACGGTGATCGGTATAAAAATCAAATTTACGGCCATACAAATACTGATTAAATTTTTTACTCTATATACAATACTTAAGGCCTCCTTATCGATCTGTAAGTAATTTTTCTTCGCTCGAGTTAACGTTCTCGAATTATAAGTTGTCGGACGTTCAATTCCGGTCTAGTACACGTGTGACTATACCGCTCATATTCCATAATCACTTGCATCTGCAGTTAGTTTTAAAGCAATCTCTCATTAATTTCCGTATTCGATCGAAAGCAATTTGACAACTGTCACCCCAGTGCCAACTAGCATCTTTTTAAATTATATTATACAAAGGATGCAAAATATATGACATATTGGGTATAAATCGGTAATAATAATTCACTAAACCTAAAAATGCTTTGAGTTGATTATAATTTGTAGGTATAGGCGCGTCTTCTATGGCCTTTATTTTACTTGGCGATTTATGTATACCGTTTTTATCTATAACGTATCCCAAATATGAAACTGAACTAACGAAAACTTGACATTTTCCTTTATTTAGCGTTAAAACACTGTCATTTAAAATTTTTTAAATTTGCATTAGCCTTCTTAGATGTTCTTCCCTATTGCTCCCTGTGATCAAAATATCGTCCAAAAAACAAAAAACTCCTTCCAAACCCCCCAAAAGTTGTTCTACTCGTACAACTCTTTGGAATAAACTTGGAGCTGAAGAGATACCGAAGGGCAGTATATTGTACATAAATAATCCACAGTGAGTTGAGATTGTCGTTAATTTATTGGATTCTTCATCTAAGAGCATTTGTTGATAAGCGTGCGATAAGTCTAATTTAGTAAATTCCTGTCCTCCGCTGAATTTTTAAAATAAATAATCCGTTCTGGGTAACGGCTACTTATCTATTTTCAAAAATGGATTTAAAGTGACTTTATAATCTCCACAGATTCTTACTGTTTTATCATTTTTCAAAATCGCGACTATGGGCGTTCGCCACTCAGAATAGTCTACTAATGTTCAGATATTATCTGTAACCAGTCTATCTAATTCCGTTTCAACTTCATTTTTAAGTACGAAAGGCAAAGGCATAGGCTATGAAACGTAGGTGTGATGCCTTCCCTAACTTTTAATAGTTATTAGTATAGTATAGTATATTATGTAACAAGTTTTATAAACGTCACTTTAGTCACGATTTTTTTACTCACGAGCGGAGCGTAGCGCAGCGAGTGTTTAATAAATGAGTGTCTAGACGAGTTTATATAATGTGTTACATACTATATTTTTTCTACAGCCAAAAATTTAGACAATATAACATCATACTATTTCATTAAGATTGTGAATATTATGGTAAATTAAATTATGCTTGACAAACGTCAAAGTTGACTGTTGACAACTAACTTGATTTTAGTTTTGGCTGTGGCTAATAAAGCAAATACTGCCTGAACCTAACTTTAACCCGTAACTAAAACGTCGTTGCCAACTTCAGCCCGTGACTAAGAGGCTCTTTACTCACAGGTTACGAAGGAGTGATTAAAATGCCACTTATTGACATATATGTTAGTATGTTATATGCCGTTTTAGTTACAGGAGTAGAAAAATTTAATTTAAATTTATTAAACATACCAATTTTGCTTGAAAACACCTCAGGAAATTTTTGCATCACATCATTATCAAAATCAGGCAAAGAATTTAACTGAGCGAAACGTAATCGAAATTTGTTAATGAATTCCCTACCAAGTAAAGCTGTTTCACCACCCGTAACTACATATAAATCTAGCATTTCTTGTTTACCATTATATTCCACCTTAGCAGTAAATTTACCTAAAGGAAATATTTGACCGCCAACATAACTTATAAGTCTTACATTTGTCTTCGATAAGAGGTACCCAATAAAGTAAGATTCCCGCATACGTTCAGAAATTATATTTAAAGCGGAGCCTCAATCCAACTCCATTTCCATCTTTAATCCCTCTACATAAATACTAATTAAAATTGGTGGTTGAAGTTTACAAGCCTCACTTAAAATAAACAATGAAAATTCATTATTTTCGGAATTTTCATTCAAATAATTTACAAAATTAGGACGCTTATTTTTACAAACTTTATTTAAGTAACCCTTAAGCCCACAAAAATTGCAAATGTACTCACGATAACAACACACACTAGCTTCGTGGCGTTTTCCTTCACACCTGGTGCATCCATACCTGCTTTTGTTTTGGAGTGGCTTACGTAAAGTGTTGTTAGTCCTGTTGACGTTCCAGGAGCGACCCTTCCTGCTGTTGTATGGTTGTGGTGGCTTTTCCCATTGTTGCTTTGGTTTAGCCCCAAGCCGATGTACCTCCAGTGGTTCTGCTTTCACGAACTTCTGGTTCCATGCCCTGCAGTAGCGGTTTCTGTTTTCATTCCAATCTCCACCCCTTTTTCCAAAGTTAACGATAAATCTTCAGTAAACAAACGATCTTTCACTTTTCCTGATTCTAAGCCCATGACAAATTTATCGCGAAGCACAGTGTTCAAAAACGATCCAAATTCGCAGCTCGAGGTCAGACTTTCTGCCCTGCATAAAAGTGATAACGTTCCACAAATGACACCTGCACCCGTTTATAATGAGTCTTTAACTCATTAATTATGTCCTTATAATTAGCGTCTTCCGGTTCTATCGGCACCAATAAATGTTTTATTAGCTTGTACGCTTCTTCCGACACCGCTTTTTTAATGCCATCCTCCGTAATATTTTATTTGCAATAAAGTATTGTGCCATGCGTTTTTGGTATATAGTCCAATCATGCAATTTCGGATTAATTCCAATCGCATTTAACATTGCACGGGTTAGATTTTCTTCTACCATTTTGCACTATGGTTTTATTCACTTATTTTTAATTAGTTAACTTTCATAACATGCTTTATTAACATTTAATGTACATTTCACAACAATAACAATTTACGTGCATCTTTGGGTACGGACTTGCATGCAGTGCCCGTTTAACATTTTACCTGCTGCGCGGGCTTTCGCCCCAAACTTGCATTTTACATTTTAATTACTTATAGACAATAATTCAACGCATACACTACAGATTCATTATCCATAATCACTACACATGTTCGTGATAATTTGGCTAGAGCCGGAATTAGCTTATTGATCATCCAATTTTTGAAAATTTCGACATTCATAGTTTTATGCTAGTCGCGGTCGTTTGTTCATTGCGTCCAGTAACAAGTTACACCCTTCTAAAAAACAAAACCAGACTCTGCATCCAAAACTGTAAATCTTTTCCCCTCATTTTTATTACTTCCCTCGTCTGAAAGACGAAGAAAGTATTGTAATCACGAAAAAATCACTTTCCGAGATTACTTCAGATCTTCACGTTTCAGGGTCCCTAGATGACGAAAAAGAGGTTTTCTCAATTCCGTCTGTCTCTGTCTATTGGCGGTATAACTCAAAAACTATTTGTCGGTGGAAGATATTTTGCATACACATTATATATACCGGGTGACAATGAGACCAGAGCCATGCCTCCATCTCCGGTTTAATGGCAAGATGGCCCTTGGTAGGTGCCATTTAAAAAAGTGACTTTTTCTTAAAAAACGTGTTTAGCAAATTTTTTTCTTTTATTGAGGGTTTCATTGATAAAATTGCTATTATTATCAGTTGCTAGAGTCAATTGGAACATATTTTTTCAAGTCACAATATTTTTCTGTTTAAAAAAATTAAATTTGGCAAGACTAGTTTATGTAATTTGACTTGTAGATTCCGAAAAACATAATATATTGCGATGGTATTTAGCCCTCAAATCGGCTCTGATTGCAGTACAAGCAAATAGCAAATTAAATCATTAGAGCACAGAGTTGTAATAATGCAAGCATCTGAGAAAATTCACATAAATTGCCAAATCATAATAACACTGGTATAATTCGCCAATGACATTGATTATATTTGAATGGGCACAGAAATATGGAAGCTCAAATTCCGTGTATTGGGTTTAGCAATATAATTTTAATCGTAATATAATAGATTTGCACAAACTAAAAGCCGAATCTAAATTAATTAAGAACTGGCACAAAAAGTTCAAGTTAGACACAGCTTAAAAATGGAAGCGTAGAAAGTAAAGTCATTAGAGAATGGGTAGCAAATGAACATTTTTAATAAAGGTGAGAACAAGAATGACTAGAAGAATAAGGCAAAGAACATAGAAAAGCCAGGCAAGTCATTTATTACATGAAAATACAAGACTTGGGGTTTTGAAGAGATTGAAATAGCAAGAAATTAGATGGAATTCAAATAAGCAAGAAATTAGACAATATTGGTGGATTAAAAAACTAGTCAGTGCAGTGATAAACAATGGGCATTTAAGTGTTATAAAAATCGAGTGAGTGGCACATTAAAAAACATTGAGAAATGAACAATTTCAAAAGACAATAATTCTAGTACATAAGAGATTGTAATTAACTGATAAAATTTTGTTAAATTAGATTATAAGTTATGTTTTTGTACCTGTTGGTATTTCCTACAATTCAAATCTGTAGACAGTGTTTTGTCAATAACGAGGAAGTTAGCTTTTGTTCTGAATAAATTGATGAAAGTGCTTGGTTTTTGCTCTATCTTTAATGATCAAAATTTCATAGAAGGCATAAACGTACATAAAAATAAATAGCACCATAGTGATCAGCACGTGTTTGTGTACCAGCACAATTGGAGGCAAGAGATTCCACGCACTTGAGTTTTTGCGTTCCGAGGCGACTTCGGCAGTTGGCGAATTCCGGCAACTTCAGTTAGCAGCATCGTGGGAAGACATAGGGTGGCAAGTTTATTCCAGCAGCACCACACAGCAAGCCCCAAGCCCACAACAATCCGAGAAGCCCGCCAGGAGTACAGATTTCACCCAGATCTTCACAAGGGGGCCTGAGATGCTACGAATGTGAGGTTAGTGGATTGTAAAATTTCGACTCGCGCAATCGGCGTGAAAATTTGGGCATACCTTAATTACGACCTGGAGAACACGAAAATCGTAACAGTTCCCGTGGGTGGCGAGGTATTTTCCCAGGATTTTCAATTAAAATCGTCAAGTGGAGCCCCATAAAACAAAATGCGAATACAGCGTCCTTTTTAAGAATGCACCAATAGCTAACGATCTGGAAAAACAAAGGAATACATAGACGCCACTTGAAGGCAATTATTCAAAATCTTACCATCAAAATTTGTTCATTTAATTGTTGATAGATCAATTTCAAACGCGAGCTGAAAATAACTGGAACTTGTTGTGATAGATTTGACGTACCAACGGCGCATCACGCCTACATTTTAGACATTCTGCCTACAGTTCAGAGGCGTACCTAAAAAAATTTTAACTAGGAAAGTGTGGAACCCAAGACCTGAGATTTTGAGTTTTAATTTCATGTCTCTGTGTATAATTGAGCTAGCGAAGTTCGTAAACCAGATGAATGGATTAGAAAAAGGGCAAACTACCGTAAGAGTAATTCTCAAATTTGGCGTACCCAACGAAATAAATTAATCAGTTAGTTTGATTTTAGCAAGTGGTAGAACTAAATTAAAAATTGTGTGGTGACTCTTTTTATTTATTACACTAATTATAAACCTACAAATATTATACGTTAAGGGTCATTGCAATATATAGGGTGATCGATTTAAGAAATCAAAGTTGGTATCATTTCCGGTGAAACCGGAATTCGACCATTTTGATTATATTTATCGATCAATCAAAAATTATCTCTAGTATCTTCCTATAAAATTTTATCTAAATCGATTCATAAATAAAGAAGATATAAGCATGGCCCTGGTATCGTTGTCACCCGTTATACCTGGAATGAGACCGTGAAAATTTCAAACAAATATATTCAGGGTGAGCACCTTAAAAAATTATAATTTTTTTGAATTTTTTATTTAACTTAGTAATAGATACAAGTAAAGTAATAATTTGTTCATAGTGCAGGCTTTATTCTTACTAAAAATGGGAGCCAATAGATACAGATTAAATGTTTTATGACACAAAAATGAGGCACAAATTAGCGCGTTACTAAATATAGCTGCGACGCAGGAAATTGAAAGGTCGGTGCTCCGTGGCGCAGGTAGAAATTGCCCAGTCCCTTACAATATACCACAAAACGTTGGGGCTACATTCGCGGTCCGCCTGCCGTTCTAATTCGACCACCGGTAACGTTTTTTTTTAATTTGAAAATTTATTTAATTTATTAGAAACGTGAAGATATTTTTACTCCTAACTTAATTTGATTTTTAAAATTATTTAGTGTCACAATGTCGACGAGGGAAGTTCTGGGTAAAGCCTTTTACATTTTTTAAATTTTGGCTGGGTATCTTTTCAAATCAGTTTCGTGTACCTAGCGAACGACGGACACTACTGCCATTGCTATATCCATGTTTCGTTGAGTTACACTAGAGCCCTTTATAATACAATCAGACGCATGTCGCACAAGTTGTATAAATGTTGCATCACAGTACTTTCGCGTTTACATGTTGGTGGCCATGATGCAACAAAAAACAAAACCCTACAACGTCAAACAGCTCACTCGTTGTGGGTTATATTATCTATGCTCGCTGTTCTAGCTTCTAACCGTGTGTTTGAGTTGCCAACTGTGTTCGTTTTCCTGTGTCTTTTTGCCTTTTATGCGTAGCCTCTCATGTTCTTTATTAAAAAATCAGTCTATTTAAACACTAAGGAATACTTTTTTTGGATATAAGGTAAGCCTAAAACATTGATTCATTTTTGAATGAACTATTTACGGTCTTTTCTGTTTTTCAGATGTCAAAATCTTCGAGCATGACCGGTTGTTCAGCCCCGAATCCTTTATCTAATAGACTTGTCTGTCCGTCCTTCCGTCCGGGACGCTGTTTCAGCAACCAAACCGTAAGAGATAGAGAAAAAAAGTTATTAAAGTTATATGTTTGGAATGGTCATGTCAGCTCAGGAACCGAATTTCAGTCACGTGACACTTCCGGTTTTCGAGAAATCAGAAAAAAGACCGTTTTTCAAATAGAACGCGTATTAAATAAAAATGTTTCAGCAGCCAAACGGAGCTGCGACTCTCTGCGCCTTAAAACGTCGATCGGTTAGGCAACCACTTTGACACCTTCCAGATCTGGGTACAGTTTTTATTTAATACGCGTTCTATTTGAAAAACGGTCCTTTTTGTTTTTTTATATGAGACATTTGTCTCACTGAATTGCTTGTTAGTACTATTAAACGTATAGACATTAACATATTTGCATTTTCTGAAAAGTAACCAATTTTTTGAATTTGCCGCTTTTCTGATGTGATTCAATATGGCTGACTAACATGCTCGTATTATAGAGGTGCTTTAAGTTACACGAACATCACATCGCCTGCATTTTGAAGTTGTATGTACAAATGTCTTCAAAAATTTCATTTTGTCAGCAGCTATACATGTGATTGTTCACATACAATTTTGCGCCCATTTACGTGTTTGTATTTCTATCCCATTGATTTTAAAATTTTGTATAATTTTGTACGAGGAGTTAAATTTGATGAGAAGCTTGTGTTGTGGAGTACCTAGACTATTCGCATAATGTAAGTTGCTCTATATTTTTACCTACTTGTTTCTAATTGTGTATGGATGTATTTCCTGAAGACCAAGCTGCGCTGTTAAAATGTATTTACGGAAAATCTGCATCACCTACTCAGCAGCGTAAATCTATCAATCATATCAGACTCCACGGCATATTCATGAAGCAAATGCTTTACCGTTTTACTATGTTCATCAGCCTCAGAGATGGAACGCAAGACGACTATTACATGGTACCATTATTTAACTTACAACATTTAACTTTTAACATGTGACTTTATACGAATATATAACCATGTACATTAATAAAATTCCCGATATTCATACATTTTAATGTATGTATGTATAGTCGTTAGCCTCTTGTTACCTTAGCGGTGTAGAGGCTGATGCTTTGTACGCTAGCATCTGCCGGTGTAGTGCTCAATCTGCCCCGAGTTACGAGATACAGAGTTGGAGCGCGCCTTTTCGTGCTTGCGTAGCAACCATTATGTATTAGGTGTGTGTCTTGGTGTGTGTTGACCTTGTTACTCTATCTCTTAGGTCTGTGTTTCTAAGTAGAGCACAGTTAATTTGGTGCCCAACTGTGAATGGTCTCACCGAGCCCGGTTCAAATCGCCACGGTTGCTGAAAATTCCGGACCTCGCGGGATTCGAACCGAGGATTTGCTTAATGCAAGCTAAGTGCTTTCCCAACTGCGCTACCCTGCTTCTAATTTTCATTTTATTTTAAGGATTATGTAGAAATTGTTTCATATCACAAGCAAATCCAAACACCTGTACCTTCATCGGGTAGCGATTTTGAGTTTTATCATAGCACTAAGTATACGCAACAATTGTGTGCATTTTGTTCTTTATAAATTTCAAAATTGCCGCTCATTGGTTTCATTGCGCTTCCAAACGCCAGAGGAGCTGTAATCTTTGACAAAAGCTAACATGGGCGTAAAGCATCTATAAAAGTTTAGTTATTTGTGGGTTAGGGTTATTAGACAAGTGTAGCACCAAAAAGCCGTGCTCCCACCCCCTGTCAAACGGGATGCGGAAAGTTCGTTCCCCACATTTCGTTCCCGGGATATTTCGTCTCTTTACATCTCGTACCCAAGCGAGCTCAATAATTGACAAATTATTTATCTCCTAGATTACACAGTGTTGAAAAACTAGTGCAGCGATCGGAATGCAGTTAGAAAAATGAAAGATATTTTAATTATTTATTTATTAATCCGAAAACGGGCATCAGGAATCGGTAATAGTAATTTACGTTACAAGACCGGAAAGTAGTGTTTTGCAAGTATGTAGATTCTAGGCCAGCAGCAGGCGAGCGCTGGAAGCTCGGGGAGACCTCCAATGGTATATTTCATTAGGAGTCCAGAAAATAGGCTTTTCCCGTGCGCGCGTGACAAATTCCTATGTTCATCTATGCCTCACACAGCAAGTCATGCAAGCACGGGTATAGTACATTAAGCAAAAGTCTAAGAAAAGTGATGTTTTACTGAAAATCGTACGACACTCAATAATGACTAATAGAAAAATTCGTTTACGAGCCGTATCCAAGACAACAACAAAATTTCTTGGAAATTTTTTGTAGGTAGACATTACTTCTTTTTAGGGTTTGTATCGTTACGATTTTCTTACCGAATCTGCATTCGAGCATTAATTCATATCCAGAAATTATTTTTCGTGCATTCCATCAACATCCAAATTTGCCCTCGCGTCCCGCTCGGGCAAATTAATACGACGTTTTTGGATGGCACTCAAAAAATGTCCGGAAAGAATTAATGCTCTTATGAGATTATATGTGAAAAAATATGGTTGGTTTGAGTACGAGCGTCAGCGAGTACTTAAACGGCCATATGAGTTCAGTAAACCACTTTTCTAACGTGTTGGATACACTATTTTATCGCATTTCATAAGAAATGTAAAATATTAAATTTTGGCGTAAAGTTGACATTAAATGTCAAAACATAACCTAGCTGAGCAGAATTCGTTTCTATGTACTAAAGCACAATAAGCGGCTCCAGTTGATGTTACGCATTTGGCAGTACTGAAGCGTATTGTTGGTCGCACTGTAATTCTCTGTCAAATTCAAGGTTAGCAGGTTTTTTCTGCTTCAGTCTGTGTCAAAATAGACGCATAACCTAACCTGTTAACCTCGAATTTCACATAGACTTACAGTGCCACCAACAATTTACTTCATTAATGCCAAACATAAACGAGTCGTGGCTGCATGCATAAAAGTGTTGCTAATCCAGAAAAGTACCACATTTCTAAACGATTTTGAAGAAGTTGAAATGTAGTATATTACCAAATAAAATGCCATAAAAACATTTATCTTCTTCAGTAGGATAAGTAACTTATTACGTCTCTCATTTGACATTATTTCCGTTAGGTAAGAATGTTTATTACACCACTAGTGGTGTAATGGCTTTATTACCTAACCGAAATAGTGTCAATTCAATGGCATTGGCCTACTAAAATATTTTTGAAATTGACAGATCTGATATTTCTCTTAATGTACTTTTCTCACTTTTTGGACAGTTGTAGATCAAATTTTGTACTACACATGTGTGATAATGCATCATTAATATACCGGGAGATCAAGAAAGACTGACCGAAAAAACTTTCTTTCGCGCAGGTTATCAATATCTACGTCAAGTTTCTGCAGTAAAGTTAGCTGTTTACCAGCTGTCAGTTTCAGTTTGTATTTTGTAAATTTCAGTTTTCAATTACAGCTGTATGGAGTATTTCAAAGCAGGACCGCGCCAGCATCAATGGCCGCCTGTGTGCAGAGCCAAATTTTCCGCCCCAAAATTTACATTTTTGTTGTAAAATATAAATTTTATGTAGTACATACCTAGTTTAACTGTAACAAATCAAATTAATTTAAGTGAAAAACAGAAATTTAAAAAAAGTTTTATTAACAATGAAATTTACAAAAAAAATAGTGGAATAAAATTAATAAAAAAACAACAAAATTTTAGAAAATTATAAAAAAGCAACTTTCCTAGTTTTTTCTCCGTAAATTCTTTAATCACTAATTCTAAATCGATGGAATCCATCGTGTCGCTTTCTATTGCTATTATAGACAGATTATTTAATCTGTTTTGTGACATTGTGGATCGCATATCATTTTTAATAATTTTTAGTTTGGAGAAAGATCTCTCACGAGACGCAACTGAAACTGGTAACGTAAGTAATATTCTAAGAGCTATTGACATATTTGGAAATGATGCTATGAGCTGATTTTCAAAAATATATTCAAGAATGGACTGGGGCTCTAACTGATGCTTTTCAGCTGAAGTAGGTTTAAGATGTAATTTTAAAGATTTTATCTCTTCAAATAATTCTATTCCATCCACATCTGATTCCTTTCTAGAATCATCAGTTATACGAAGATGTAAATCTTTACAACATTGTAATAGCTCGTTTTCCGTTAAATCAAACATATTATAGAGAAATCCAAACATAGTATCATATCTTGTTATTCCCTCAAATCTGTCTCTTAAAGACGATAAAGTTTGATCTAATATATTAAAATAAACGTTAACTTTGTAATAATTTTTTGGACCATTAATTGGTTCATCACTGTGTTCATAATCAAATTGTCTGGGTTTTCTTCGTGGTCTAACAGACTGAACAGCAGGGAAATTAGGTTCAATACCGAGTTCATCCGCAAGTGTATTAGCGTCAGTAAGAACATTATTGAATTCTTCATCTGATCGAAGAGCTAAGAAAAAATCTAACAAATTTTTAAAATGCTCTAAGCAAGTTTTTATATTTATAGTAGGATTTTGCATCATCGTGCTCAAAACATTAATTTTGATTAAAATATTGTACCAAATAATTGTTGAGCACAAAAATTTATAACTCTGAATTTTTAATGCCAAAGATTTGGCTTGATGTGAAGCACTGTGGTCTTGTATGGATAAACGATCTTCAATTACTTCTACCAATGCATCATATATTTGCCCTAGTCAGGAATCTGGCCTCTCAAAAAACGCTTCTAAAATGATGGGGTGTGCACTCGAAGATATAGTTTAAAAAAGAAATGTACACTATCTGGAATGACCTTGCGGATCTGAATTTGGAGGGCTCCATTCGTTTTGCGATTGCAAAAAATCAGAAAAAAATATTTTCCGTTATTTATTTTATTTCAAAAAATTGATGAATTTTATGCGTACATCGCATTCACAAGCTTAGTTTTGAATATTTTTCAATGAATTTTAAACCAATGGAAAGCTTATTCTTTCTGGATTTAGATGATGTGAAATTAATTACGAAATTATTCTTAACAAATGCTACAGAAGTTGTTTAAGCAAAGCGTACCGGAAACGCGCTGTATATACTTCGGCATCGAGGTATTTTCTAAACTATTACACATAAAGGCATACTTCCAGCATATGATATGTGTAAAAAGGAATGGAGAAGTTTTTGGTGAAAGAATGATCTCTATTGCTTTATTGTTCTAGAAAATACGATTTATTTTCCGCTGCGTGTTTTGAGTTTCACGCGTTGCGCGCTTTGCCGATCACTGATTTGAACCGCGATACGAATATACTGTGCTTGCAAATAATTTGTATGTATTATACTTACTCATAAGTCATACTTATATTACTCTGCTTGGTTATACGTAAATAATGTCATTATAATCACTAAAAAGCAGAAACTTAAAGATTAATTTACTTGAGAACATAAACAAAACCATTAAAAGTAAGTACCTACTCCATGTCCTTCATCTCTTTGTAATAATTTAAGGGCCAAAATATAAAATCATAGAAATAATGCAGTGCTTTCCTCATAGAGCAGCTATAAGCACAAGGAAATTCAAGAAAAAATGGAAAAATCGAAGCTATAACTTTCTTAAAAAACTACCAGTTCACAAAAAATGTTATTGATTATTTTATTACTTGAAAACTAATACACTTGGTATTGCAAGTTAAATTTTATGGTTTATATATTTATAATAATAATTACTAAGTTTTATTTTCCATATAGGCCTAATCTAATAGGTTACAACTTATGATTTCAAAATTTTCAATAGAAGAAACATTAACATAATAAGATCTTTGCCATGTAAACCGTTATACGCCGCCTTACAAGAAAAGCACTGTATACACAAATATGCATTTTTAAAGTAAATTAAAATCTAATACATTGACCCTCACAACAGCAACCTATTATACATTTTAATCCAACTTTGTTACAACTACAGTTCCCAGAACATTTTCTAAATTTACACTTACAAAATACATTTTCGTAAGTTACATTGGGACGAACACTTATAGTTATTAATCTTGGGATAAGCACATTATCCTTTAAGTTCCAACCAAAATTAATTGGGTTGGATATTTCTGGATTTATTGTAGTCGCACCTTTCCAAATAATTATTTGATAAGCAGCTCTCAAAATGTGTTGGTAAAAAGAATCCTCGGTAGGTGGTAAATTTCTAATATCAGATTTGCAAGTGTGAAACAAATGCGCCCGTAACTTATTCAAATCTCCCGTAAATGATGGCCCACCATACAACATTTTGACAAAATATCGTGCCGGATTTAGAAAAGGAATCAGATCATTGATATCGTTTTGAGGATGATCAAGTAATGTTTGTAGTTCTCTATCTCCTGCATGCGTTAAACATTTTTTTACAACGTTGGATTTTCCCTTTTTAAACAGAAAGAATTATTAGAAAGAGTCATTATAAAGTACCTTATCCGTTCATATTACAGAAAAATTTTATTATAAAAAGTTCTTCAGAATGTAACATTATAGCCAGCTGCATTTTTCAGATATATTGGACTTCTTGTAAGAAACCGTGTGTACTTATGCTGCAGCACTTCCAAATTTTAATTAAAAAGGATCACAAAAATGTCCCCATGTTTCTGAAATTTTGCATGGGGTCATTATTCTAGATTCTGAACAACTTTTCTTAATGTTGTTTTGCCATGTTCGAAACAGAAATAGTACTTTACCTGAACAAAAGGTATCTTTAAACTACTGCCAACGCCTCCTTGATATGACGCCGGCACCCTAGAGGCGGGGGTTTTTAAAGGGTTGCGCCTAAGGTACTAAGGAACATTTGTGCCAAAATTCAGGACTACATTTTTCTTTTTGAGGTAGATATCTATTATGCCTGGGTTAACTACAAACACGCAGCGGAAAAGAACGGAGTGATGTACAAAAATAATTCGTATTTTTTACAACAATAAAGCAATAGAGATAATTCTTTCACCAAAAACTTCTCCATTCCTTTTTACACATATCATACGCTGGAAGTATGCCTTTATGTGTAATAGTTTAGAAAATACTTCGATGCCGAAGTATATACAGCGCGTTGCCGGTACACTTTGCTTAAACAACTTCTGTAGCATTTGTTAAAAATAATTTCGTAATTAATTTGACATCATCTGAATCCAGAAAGAATAAGCTTTCCATTGGTTCAAAAATCATTGAGAAATATTCAAAACTAAGCTTGGGGATTGCGATGCACGAATAAAATTCATCAATTTTTTGAAATAACATAAATAACGGAAAATATTTTTTTCTGCGTTTTTGCAATCGCAAAAATAATGGAGCCCTCCACATTCAGATCCGCAAGGTCATTCCAGATAATGTACAATTTTTTTTTAAACTATATCTTCTAGTGCACACCCTATGATCGAATTTATTGTCCCTGATTTCTGACTACCCAATTTGGTAACGCAGGGGCTTCACAGCGTCTATTCTACTAGACCACCGTGTATCACTAAGTGGTTTTAAATTTAAATTTGTTGTGTGTTTTTTCAGAATTGGCCATCTTTTTACCGACGCAGAAAAAAAACAAATAATTCTTGAACTATATCAAAATAACCAGAAGTCTCAAAAGAAACTTTAGCAGCATAGTTCACTACTAAATTTAATGTATGGGCTGTGCACGGCATAAAAAATGCTCGCGGATTTATTTCTAAATTTTTTTTTGCAAACCATTATGTTTGCCGCGCATATTTGCCCCATTATCGTACCCTTGGCCACGCATGTCGTAAATATTTAAATTCAACTTTGAAAGGAAGTTCATTAAAAATTCACTTAAACCCACTCCAGTTGAATCATTAATAGGACAAAATTCTATAAAATGCTCGCGTATTTCAATTTTTTTTTGAGGACTCATTCAATATTGTAAATCTAAAAATTATAGTCATTTGTTCGATATGACTAATATCCGGTGTACAGTCAAGAATGATAGAATAGTATTTACATTTTCTAATTAAATCCAAAATATTATTTCTAATTTTGTTACCAATGACATCTATTATTTCATTCTGAATTTTGTCCCCTAAATAATTTACCATTCGTGTTTCATCTTTTTGTGGCTTTTGAGTCCGAAGCACATGTTCTGACATAACAGAATCAAATTTTGATATCATCTCAACAGCTTTTAAAAAATTACCGTTATTGCTTTCAAATAATTTATTAGATTGCCCGCGTAAAGCTAGACACTGTCGTGACAAATATTGTATTATTAAAATTATTCTCTCAATCACAGCATGCCAGTGCTTTGCTTCTGCATTCAACAAACGTAGTTGCGTCTGGTTTACAGTTTGTTCTTTTGATAACAATTTTATAAGTTCTAACTGATTTTTAACATTTGCATTGTGAGTATCACTTTTTCGTGCCTTGAAATCAATAGTGACAAATGCTGCCAGTCAGAAACACCTTCCTTTTGCGATTTTTTTTAAATTTTGCCAAATATTGTACAACAACAGCAATAAACTGCATTATTTTTTATTGAATAAACTAACCACGGTCTATTAATTTTTTCTCCATTTGGAAGAGAACGGTAGAAATATTTTTTCGAAAACCTTCGACCATTTTCATTAGTTGGGAAATTAAATTGCGTTACCTGAACAGGCCCTCTTTCTACTAAAATTTTTGTTAATGTTGTTGATATTATCTCAGGCCACTCTCCAGGATCATCTGAGGTTGCTGTGTCCTGCTGCGACTGCTGTGAATCTGATGAGCAGCCAAATTTCTTTAGTTCAGAAAGCCTTGATGAGGATGACGTGCTGGCTTCTTCAGCGTCACCAACTTCTCTTCTCTCTGGTTTTGGAGACTCCGGGTCAGATGAAGTCACCTTCTCTTCCCCAGATTCGGAACCTTCCCTCATAATTTCCATTTCGACTTCTTGGACGCACGGCTCATTAATTGGCCCGGAAAGATAACTAGAGCTTGATTCTAATGCTTCCTCTGACACATTTTCTGGCTTTAAATATTTTTCTAAAGTATTGGCCAGTTTTTTCTTTTCTTCTTTTTTTTTGTAGACTTTGTTTTCGATACTGAAAACCCGACAGCCTTTTCGTTTTTCTGTTCTAGAAAAATTATAACAATTTTATTACTTAATACAATTTAAGAATATGTAGGTAACTATCTGTGTATTGATGGATATATGATTAATATGTATGTAGGTACTTACCATATTTATAACTTTTCTTCAACTTTCTTCAAAACACAATCACTAACAAAATTAATTTTCTCTACTCGATCTTCTCTGCAGCCAATTCAAAAATTAAATGACCAAATAATTATCATTGCACCCATATTACCACAGCATTAATGTAAGCATCATATTGTAACGAGACAGACTTGTGGTGTCGTAAATGAGCACGTCGGTGTCTTCTGATGGCCTCTAGTGATCTATAACCCCCTACGTTGTGTACATCACTTTGTTTTAATTTAACAGATTTTATGAATGCTTTAAACAAGTTCTCGTAACTTGTGTACCCTTAGGGTTCTTATAACCTTTGTAACTGCAAGTTCTTCATTTAAGTAGGCTCATACACACACTTTGATGAAATAAAACGCCAAAAACGCTTTATACATTTATTAAAGCAATAAACCCTATACTCTCCTATATAAAACTAAATTTAACAACCAAATTGTTCCCTTTACCTTTCTGCAGTGGGCACAGTCTAATGGGAAATGTAATGCTCTTCAATTTTTGGTGTAATAATAGCAATACGGTGACTTAGTCAGTGCAAGGAAGGACTTGAGAGTTTGTAAAGGAAATTTATCAGTGAAGGAAATTGCCCCGCCGCTCTCCACCTCCACCCCAAATAATTATCATTGCACCCATATTACCACAGAATTAATGTAAGCATCATATAATATTATATTTCTTAAAATCAGCTTTAAACAATTAGGTACTTACCGACAAAAGAGATCGCCGACACCCCGATCAAAAATAATATAAATACCTACTTCATAAATACGATATGTTTCACAGTCAATAAAAGCCGCCAGCCGCCAGTTTTCTGAAAAGTCACGTTTTGTTGCTTCTGATAAATATCCGGCTTTTTTGTAATCATTGCATAAAGATGCATGGAAAGCGTTCCTTCATGTTGGCTTCGTTTAACAATTAGCCGCCACGGAATAAAAACTAACTTCGAGAATTTACATAAACAATAATCCATGTAACCATATTATCAGGTGTTCATTTACACAATAAACATTTTTATACCTATATAGGTACATATTTTTGAACTTCTAAAATTTGTAAAGTAAAAAAAATTGTACATTTTTTATTTTGTTTTTTTGTAATTTGTATATAATTTTTAAACCTTTTTTGGCCGCCCCTGAATTTAGCCGCCCGTGTGCGGTGCACACATTGCACACTGGCTTGGCGCGGCCCTGTTTCAAAGCATGAAAAGAAGAGTAGATTCGTGCATAGCCAATGGTGGTGCACATTTCGAGCATCAATTGTGGTATATTTAAAGCTAGTTGTTTATTATAAAAAAATAAATCAGTTTAAATAAGTAGTGTTCTTTGACTTGAAGTTAGGTACTATAGTTCAGACCCAATCGATGCAAAGTGGGACATTTTTACTGAAGGCTGTAATGAAGCATACCGTATGAATGATACATTTAATTTAAATAATATCCAGATATCCAATGTATGCATGTGCAACAGTTGTATGTTTTTAACTGGTGGTGTTGTAAAGGGCAACCACAGCGTTGTTTATATCAAGTAGTAAAAAATATCTTGAATTGATAATCTACGATAAATAGTCACGTTAAGGGTTAAATTCCCATTAATTGTGAAGAATAATAATTGATGATTTGATACGTAGTAGCAATATAGCATTCTCTACGATCAAATTTGACTATAAGTTACAAATATTCAAATATAAAATTCAAGATTGTTCGATTCCATTTAACGTGGTATTTTACTACGAAGCTAATAAAAAAGTGAAAGTGAGTGTTGTGGTATGCTGTTGAACTGTCTATCCACATAATAGAAGTTTCAAAGAGCTACAACAAGCTTTGTTTTGGTCGGGAGGTGTTTGCTGACTAGAATTTATCCAGTTAGGGGCTGAGATAACACAATCAGGTACAAGATTTACAATCAGAAGATTAGTGCCCATTTCTTATAAAATATTAAGAAGTTATATAGGAAGTTTGGTGCGGCAAATCATTAAAATAATTGTAAATATTTAGAAGAATTAATTTTCTAAATTTAATAGTGATTCGAATACTCGACGTTTTTCGATCATTATAATTTGAAATTTACATTTTGGTATTAGGTTATTTATTAGAATATTCATTTAAATGAAGTTTCGCTATTTAACATTTGATTAAACTAATTTTGGCAATATCTATTTATTTTTTGTAATGTCAGATCAAACTTCGATGTGCTACTAACAAACTGAAAGTATGAATTTAATTTTGTGAAGTATCTGAAACGTGTATTTGATTCACAAAGTCAAATAATTATAATATGTTAAAAGTAATTCAGTCTTTAACTACAAGAGAAAGTTGTTAGTTGAATTACCCATTCAGTTGGGAGTTAAGAATCCCATTGCTTGTAAACTGACTAGTCGAGGCTTTTAAAAAACTATAATCACATGGCATAATTCTAAAGGTCAAATTGATTTATGAATTATGAGATACGTCAAATCCTATTTATTGTATTAAGAAGTACGATAAGTACATAAGTGAGCTATACCTGATAATGTTTCTTTTTAATGGTTAATAAAAGGGTATATTTAATTTGTTATTAATTGTAATAACACCTTAAGAGAGAGTTATATTACAAGGCATATAATATGAGAGCGGCCAAGTCAATCATTTTTGATCTCCCGGTACTTGTGTGCTTACATAACTCGTGCTACACACTCATTTGTAGTTTACATACACGTATATTAATGATGCACTTATCCCACTTGTATAGTAAATAACTGTTATGGACGTGTAATGACCGATAGTTTTCATTATACCTCTGAAAACAAAAGAGAAGGAAAAAAATCTACACTATTTTCGAAACCTATGTTTTTGAACATGAACAAACAAAACCTATATCTTTAATTTTTACTAAATTAAATATTTATGTTACAATTTGTGTAATTGTAAATATTCAATCTTTCAGCAGACACTTCATTTTGTAGAATTGCAGTTGATGAAGTCTAAGGTAAGTACTACATTAGTATTTATTTCTTGGTCTTCCCCAATTATATTGTTTTCTGGTGTTGACGTTGTGCTTTCCATTCTTGAATGACTAAACAATTTACGAGAAACTTCAATCTTTCTGCTTATCGATTCGTCGATGTAGCCTTCAGCCACTGTCGACGAACGCCAATCTCCATGTCTTTTTAGAGTACGCAAATCCACTCCGCCTTCGACTAACATAAATGCTGAAGATCGTCTTAAGCCGTGTTCAGTATATTCTTCAAGATTTTTTAGGTTCAAATATTCAGAAATCTGTTTTGTTATACCACGTATAGTATGGCAACCTACATGTTGAGCATAATATACACAATTGCGATACGCAATAAGTAATCTTCTACTATTCATATTTGTAGGACTTAGATTAATATATTTACGATAAAAACTGCATGGATTAAAGAGATATCTCTCCTTAGTAATTGTGAAGCTTTTTGATTTATGAGTTTTGCCATCTCGAAGAAATACCACAAAAACGACCATTATCTCCCACGTCTTCCAAACTTAAAGGAATCAAGTAATCTCTTCGGCATACACCGACAATATCAAATATTAAAATTACTTCAGTTAATAACCACTTCGCATCTGGTGCTTCAAGTATGAATTTAGTGACTTGATCTGCAGTTAATATTTTGGACTTTTTCGATATGTAACCAACACTTTGTCTTTTCAGAAATGCAGTAGTTTTTGGAAAACTACTAACATTCACATTTTCTTTTACTGCCCGATAACTTTTTGACATTGAAAATCGACTCCATAAAGTTGAAGCTTTCATGCATTTGGTTTTTTCGGACCCTAGAAAAATAATAAACTAAATCTGGTATAAACGGTAAACAGTACGGGTAAAAGTGAGGACAGTCATTGTTGCTCAAAGACCCGCACTTCCAGGTCTCTCAGATGGCGCCACTCGTAGTTTGCTCAAGGCCAACTATTTGTCCCTAGAGATTTAGTTCGCATTGAGTTTGTCTTGCAGTCGTTTATATTATTTACCGATTTCAGAATAGTAAGCCTTTGTTTACATATACAAAAGTAGGCTGGTAACTAAGTCATAACTAAAGCTGATATTATATGGCAAATGCATATTTTGTATAATTGATATGCCGGGGAAGCTTTCTGCATATGTATACTAATTATGTGAAAACAAATCGGTTAAGCCAAGTTTCATTTTGCATATTTATACGTTTTTGAGCATACTTTCTGGATTTTGCATATTTGGTTATATTTGGCAATAATTTGAGATGTATGAACTTTTAAAGATTTTTTTGTAAAATTTAGTATTTTATTAAATTTATTAATACAATTTTTTTGTGCAACTGACATATATACCTTCACTTTCTGCCGCTGGAGTGCAGTGCGCGTATTGAAATAAGCAGAAAAAAGGGGAAGTCGATGTTAAAATCTTCGACTATATAAACATAGACATCCAGTAACCCCCACTTTTTCCATAGAAGCAATGTATAAGGAATCAGCCAACATAGAATCCATTTCAAGAGTCGAACTTCGAGTGCTAGATGAATAATAGTCTGGTGGGGTTAGGGAAAATCTCATTTCTATGTTGGCTTACAATGTCAAGTTGGCGTTCGAAGTCCATGTTTATTTAGTCAAACGTTAAAATGAATTACGTTTTTGAATAAAAATTAGTTAATTAAATATATTCATACAAAATGATTAAAAATTTTATATTATTTAGAACACTTCCACTTATTTAAAAAAAATGAGAGCATATTATGTGCATATATTGTAACTTCGGGTGCTTATACTCAACAAAATGTATGCATATATATGCACATATTTTCGTACATATGAGTGCATATAATTATCAGCTTTAGTCATAACTGTATCCGTAACTGCAACCAATAAACTATTGAACAAACCACGGATGTTATGAATCATAACAGCCTTAGATATCTTAAAATTCTCGCTCTACGAGCTCGGATTTGAAAACATCTGTGGCATCGGCAGTTATGTTACTCATAACAGTCATAACAATCCCATTACCGGACATCGCCATCGCTCTCCTGCCAGCCTTGTCATTGTCATTTTTTGATTTTTTATTTGGATGATAAATTGTATTTTGTGTTTGCGGTGTCGTTATTCTTATCCCATCTAAAATGGTTAAAATTAACTGCTGCGTGTCACACTGCATCCCTGAGAGGAAAAATCGTGAATTATACTCTAGGTGATTGCGTGCAATTCATAACACAAAGTTCATTACCCTCAACAAAAAGTATGTTTACGATAACTTTCGAATATGCGAAAAACATTTTGCCAACGAAGATTTTGGCCCAAATAGAGTGGTAAAAAGAGCAGCGTTACCAAAACTATTTTTGCTAGATAGGTACATACATAACGCATGTAGTTTTGTCGGGTTCAGGCCGACTGGGCAAACGGTCAACTCTATAATCCCGCTACTTAATTTTTACCTGTAAGTATAGGGGTCAACTGAGAAAGAGACTCGCGCTAGGGCCGACACACATTTTTTACATTACACAGGAATGTTTGTACTAAGTACACACAAATCTTAAATCTACAAATAACCTAAATTCGTATCTTTGTACAAAATATTTTGCTTGTTGCCCAGTTGACCCCTAGGATTTACGGACAAACTGACCATTTTGCCCAGTTGGCCTCCTCCGGTTTTGTCGTGGGTCAATATGAAATCCATTTTTAGTGTAGTTGCAGAGCAAGTTCAACAAATTTCATCCATGATAGAGATGGAGCACTCGTATTGTGTGAAGCATGATGGAAATCTTGAGCCAGAATTTCAGGCCTAACCTATTACTGTAGATCATTCAACCGGTATGCCACGTTAATTACAAGATTATTCTTTTTTGTAGCAGAATGTGGCTATTTTTTCCTTGCAGTTATGCCGCAAATATCATAGTCTGTTGCCGCTTTGAACCTCTATTCTAGAAAAACTTTTATTTTCACAAAAAACTCCGCTACCGCGGCGCCTAAATACATTCGGCGCGGAGGTTCTTTGCACCCCCTGCACATATGATAGTTACGCCACTGCAATAAGTACCACTTGCTTCAACTTCTTATGGAAGGGAAAATAGAAGGAAGGAGAGGTGCAGGACGAAGGAAATGCTCCTGGCTCAAGAATATCCGGGACTGGACCGGATTGAAAACACATTCGCTAATTAGAACAGCGAAAAACAAGGATGAATTTGCCATAGTTGTTGCCAATCTTCAATAATGAAGATAAGATAAGATAAGAAGAAGATATTTTTAGGAAAATATTTCAATCTGAAGGTGTTATTTAGTTCTCTCTGACTTGGTAGTTCATTTGCACCAATGGGTATATCTCAAGTTACGACAAACTTCAATTTGATCATGCGAATAAGTTTTTTTTTTTTTGAAACACACGGTATCATTACAATATAATATGTATGCAAAATATCGTCTTCCTCCGACATATTTTTTATTTATACCGCCAACAGACAGACAGACAGATAGACATACAGACAGACAGACGGAATTGAGAAAGTCTGTTTTGCGTCATCTAGGGACCCTGAAACGTGAAGACCTGAAGAAATCTCGGAAGGTGATTTTTTCGTGATTACAATACTTCCTTCGTCTTTCAGACGAGGGAAGTAAAAATGGGTTATAAGTGCTCAACTTAGAGCGCCAACTAGATACATAGATATACAGGGTCCGGCAATTACTGAAATAACATAACATAATAATAAACGTTTATTTATTCAATGTTTACACATTATATGTTACAATAAGCCAAACTAATCTAACGGCTTAACAAAAAAAAAATGAATTAATAAACTGAGCAAGTGAATACAACCACCATAACAGCAATTTATTTTTCAATATAATAGGTTCTATCATACATTTACCGATTTTTATATCTAAATTTGAATTCTTTTACAGTAATGGAATTTTTTATTTCATCATCCAAATAATTAAACAGAATAAATCCTTTTTTACCAGAGTTACTAGTTCTTACAGAAGATGACCAATGTATGTGAAGATTGTCTGACTGCCCAATTAAGTGGTTATAAACCTCCTTATTGTATAAGACGAAAGAATCAAAATACCTTGGAAGGAGTCCATTAACTATCTTGTAAATAAATGTCATGGTTAAAAATTTTAGTCTTTCAGATACTGTTTAAACTTGATTTAAACACACATAAATTTTATTTTCTAAAATTTACGAAATCCAGTCGCACGTTTTTAAATGCAATTTTGATTTAATGCAAGAAGTTTTTAATGCTGCAATCACCAGTCTTTGCTTCATAATTACTAAATTTAATATGTTTAAATTAGATTAAACATATATAAATTTCAGTCCAAATTTACGGAACATTATTCATAATTTAAAAGCCAGTATTATTTCGCAATTAGACGAGTTAAAGACCAGGAAAACTGCAGATCTGCACCTCATGCACAAAACCGACCTACAGCGGCAGGTTCAACGGGCGACCTTCGCTCCAGCAGGAAATAAAACCGCTGAATTGCTACGTTGTTATTTTGTAATTGTAAACGCTTTGGCCCAGTAAACTGTACATTTGAACTTTGATATTGTTACTTCGTTAAGCATTCTTGTTTTGTATAAATACACGTTTATTTTTATAATAAAACCAATCTGCATTTAATGTTTGATTCATTCACTACCCCTATACCAAGACATAATACTGTCAAGACGTGAGGCTGCGTCTCAGGGGTGGTTTACTGTCGTCCCTTTAAGTGCCATTGACTAAGCTGGCTTAAAGCATAAATGCAGTCTCATTTATGCGCTTAAAATTAGGGATAGAACCAGCGCAAAGCAACGGATTCCTGATCCAGTCTCCAGGCATTTCTGTTCAGATACCGAAAACCAGTGCAAAGCGGACAACATACTATTAATTGCAGTATATCTATTTACGGATAGTAAAACTCTCATTCCCCTATTTTTCAGCTTCTGGAGGACACCAGTTTGAGAATTATTTAATAAAAACAACACTGAAGGACAATAATCGAAATGTGGTTGAATAATGGTGTTGTAAATAATTGCCTTAGCTTGAAAAGAAGTCATTTTGGCAATTCTAGTGAAAAAAAAATAGTTTTTTACTAATTTTCGTAACTGTATATTCAAAATGCTTGGTAAAAGAAAGTGTGTTGTCCAATACAACTCCTAGATATTTGTATTCTTTTACAAAGTCAATTTTCACATTGTCAATCAGCAAATCAGTACCAGTCCAATCAATTGCCACAATTTGAGTACTTTTACCAATTATCATAGCTTTTGTTTTTTTAACATTAATTTAAGTTTATTAATATTGAAATAAGTGGATATCCTAGACAATTCAGTATTCATTTTGGCAACTGCAGTTTCGAGGTCCCTGTCACAAGTCAGCAATAAAGTGTCATCCGCAGATAGGTTAATTAGGTCACATGAGTGGTACAGATCAATGTTATTAATGTAAATAAGGTATAAAAGTGGCCCTAAGATGCTTCCTTGCGGGAGTCCGCTGTTAATAGCCCGTTGTTGAGATGTTGTATAGTTAATTTTACTTTTTTGAAATCGATCAAATAAATATTCTTGAAACCATTTTAAAACCAAGTCAGAGCGCCCATAATTTTGTAATTTTGTTAATAAAATTTGTCTATCAACGATTTCGAATGCACGTTTCAAATCAAGAAAAACTATAACAACAAATTTATTGGCATCAACCATTTCTTTAATATGAGATATCGTAAACTGCAAAGCCGATTCACAAGAGTGTCCCGCCCTGAAACCAGATTGATTGGACATAAACAACTAATTGACATTGAAATAATTTGATATTTTCTCAAAAACAGCGGATTCAAGAAGTTTTTCCAAGCAAGGCATATAATTGATAGGTCTATAGTCAGTAACAGATTTAGAACTTACTACTTTTGGCACAGGTGTTATAGTACTTGTTTTGAGGTCCTCCGGAAACTGACCTGTTTCAAGTGATAAATTTATCAAATTCAAAAGAACATGACCATAGCACTTGTGGAAGTTTTTAATAAATTTCGAATTTAATGGATTTAAACAGCTATCTTTATTGTTAGGTTTATTTATCAATGATGTTAGTGATTTCATATCTAGCTTATTAAAAGATTTCATAGAGCTTTTGACTACAGGTCTAATGATATAAATTGGCTTATTTAGGGAATTAGGATGTACAGAATTACTTATATCAGTTATGCTTTCAATGAAAAATCTGTTAAAGAGTGCAGCTTTCTTAGCCTCATTAGTAATTGTCATTTTTTTACCTCCAAATTCAAACTCGACAGCCTCTTCGCAGACGGATGAATTGTTCTCCCTAATTAAGAGTTTTAAAGTTTTCCACATATTTTTTGGATCATTTTTTAAGTTATCAATTTTTCGTTCATAGTATTTAACCTTTTTAAGTTTTAATAAGTTTACAACCATATTTCTTTGGGAATTGAAATCAGACCATAATAGCTATTTATGCAACAAGTGCTAAAAGTCGACGTTTATGCACGAGACATGAAAATTATGAAACGAAGCCGAAGGCATAAACGACTTTTAGCACGCGTTGCATACAATATTTTATCAGCGACCTTAATTTTACGGTCATTAATCCATAAATATCGACTTAACAAAGGTGTGCATCCGTGACAGTTAGAATTTATGTCATAATAAAGAGAGGCCTTGGCGCGCAGACGAATATTTGGGAAACCAATACTGTCAAAGTCAGTTATCAAAGGTAATTATTAATACTACACATTTGACTCCTTCCAAGGTATTTTGATTCTTTCGTCTTATACAATAAGGAGGTTCATAACCACTTAACTGGGCAGTCAGACAATCTTCACATACATTGGTCATCTTCTGTAAGAACTAGTAACTCTGGTAAAAAAAGATTTATTCTGTTTAATTATTTGGATGATGAAATAAAAAATTCCATTACTGTAAAAGAATTCAAATTTAGATATAAAAATCGGTAAATGTATGATAGAACCTATTATATTGAAAAATAAATTGCTGTTATGGTGGTTGTATTCACTTGCTCAGTTTATTAATTCATTTTTTTTTTGTTAAGCCGTTAGATTAGTTTGGCTTATTGTAACATATAATGTGTAAACATTGAATAAATAAACGTTTATTATTATGTTATGTTATTTCAGTAATTGCCGGACCCTGTATATCTATGTATCTAGTTGGCGCTCTAAGTTGAGCACTTTTAACCCATTTTTACTTCCCTCGTCTGAAAGACGAAGGAAGTATTGTAATCACGAAAAAATCACCTTCCGAGATTTCTTCAGATCTTCACGTTTCAGGGTCCCTAGATGACGCAAAACAGACTTTCTCAATTCCGTCTGTCTGTCTGTATGTCTATCTGTCTGTCTGTCTGTTGGCGGTATAAATAAAAAATATGTCGGAGGAAGACAA
This sequence comes from Agriotes lineatus, assembly GCA_940337035.1. NCBI lineage: Eukaryota > Metazoa > Arthropoda > Insecta > Coleoptera > Elateridae > Agriotes > Agriotes lineatus. The sequence continues at coordinate 165,765,616 of OW679196.1, read as the reverse complement.
TATTTTGCATACATATTATATTGTAATGATACCGTGTGTTTCAAAAAAAAAAACTTATTCGCATGATCAAATTGAAGTTTGTCGTAACTTGAGATATACCCATTGGTGCAAATGAACTACCAAGTCAGAGAGAACTAAATTACACCTTCAGCTTGAAATATTTTCCTAAGAATATCTTCTTCTTATCTTATCTTATCTTCATTATTGAAGATTGGCAACAACTATGGCAAATTCATCCTTGTTTTTCGCTGTTCTAATTAATAATAATAATAATAAACGTCTTTATTCTTTTCATTTCTTGTACATAAATATAATGAATATAATAAAAGATAAAAAAAAAGAAGAGAAAAGAAAAGAATCACAAGGTGAAGTTCAGTAGTGTAGGTACTTTACCGTACACCCTGCTCTACCACTTAAACCTTACCAATATATATTTCATTTATACATTAATTACCTAAACCTATAAATTAAATTACAATATAATATATTATTATTCAATGAGGCTGATCATAATAATTACTCACTATTTATATACAAAAGATTTTTTTTTTAAATTAGCGAATGTGTTTTCAATCCGGTCCAGTCCCGGATATTCTTGAGCCAGGAGCATTTTCTTCGTCCTGCACCTCTCCTTCCTTCTATTTTCCCTTCCATAAGAAGTTGAAGCAAGTTGTACTTATTGCAGTGGCGTAACTATCATATGTGCAGGGGGTGCAAAGAACCTCCGCGCACAATGTATTTAGGCGCCGCGGTAGCTAAGTTTTTTGTGAAAATAAAAGTTTTTCTAGAATAAAGGTTCAAAGCGGCAACAGACTATGATACGTGAGCGCCACTGGGCTCTTTTGATTGCGCAGTCTTTCCTACTTTTGAGTAGATTAGAAGTTCCAGCTCTAGTGTGTGTTTGTGATTCTTATTAGATTTCGTAGTGCATAGTGCATAGTAACATACTATAAATTCAAAGTTTTAAACCGCAAATTTCTGATGATTGCCTCAGATGCAGAGGTCATAGAGAGTGCCAAATTACTTCAAACTACGTATGAAACTGATTTCGATGACGGCTTACTAAAGCAAATTGTACAATTTCGATCTTCGTACACAACTAGTATTAAATATTGCTTATCAGTGAAGGAAGTGGGAGAAAAATGTCTGTCTAATCACACATCATTGGCTAACTCTCCATATTTGTATACAGCTTATATCCTACTTTTTACATCGCGTCACTACAGCCTCCACTGAGAGATCTTTTTCTAAATTAAAAATTATTAAAAACTTTTTGCTAAGTAAGATGGGCCAAATGCGCCTAAAGAGTTTTGCATTACTGATTATCGGGAAAGTAAGAGCCAGTACCCTTGGTTTTAATTCACTGATAGATATGTTAGTTTTAGCAAAGTGTCGCAAAGGAGAGTTTAATTAAAGTGCTATACCTATCTACATATTTATATATCTACTAGCTGGGCCGGCAACCGGCCCCCCAAAAATAATTTGTCTCTGAAACCCCGTTTCACCACTATAGAGTTTTAATTTTATGTCATGTCCATCGTCTTGGACTTAAAAATACATGCCATTTTCGCAATTAACGTCGCAAAAAACCGCAATAACGACACCCGTATCGATTTTTAGGCTTATTTGCCCCATTTCACCCCCTAAGGGGTAGCGGCGTTGTCCTGCCCGAACGTTGGTTTGCCTGCTATTTAGTCCAGAGAAATTAGACAAAATAAAAGCAAAACTTCGGAAAAATTCCCGGAAAGCTGGATTTTGGTATGATCCTTGATATTGTGGTTCTAAACAAAATGTCAAAAGTCCTCATCGATCCGAGTGCCGCTAAAAATTTTAAAGAGGGCAAAGGTCACCAAAAACGGTATTTCGTGCATATCTCGTTAACGATCACTTTTACAGAAAAAATATTGATTATAAAATTTGTAGCTTCTGAAATTTCTAACAATAAAGATGTCATGACTTTTATTCGTAAAAGTAACCGTTTTGGAGATAATTCGATTTACAGAGTTGAAACGTGCACTCTTTTCCACACCACCTTCGAGGTAGAGTACAAGGTGCGTTTTTTTCATGTGGTGTCCCCAGTAGGCATATTCCACATTTAGTTTTGTTTGAAAAATGTTTATTTAAAAAAAATTATAGTGAACTTGTTCATTAATCAATTTTGGATTCAAAACAGGAGTTATTAATATTCATCTTCAGACTCTATTTCAATCGGTATGCTTTCCTCTTCATCATCTTTTTCTTCTTCTTCTTGTTCTTCTGTTGTCTTCTCTATTTCCATAGATTCAGTCAGGAAACGTGATGGATCTACATCTTCAGTGGAGTCGCAAGTATCGACGTCATTTATATCGGGTGTTACATTTAAGCAAGTCTGACCAGCTAAAGTATTTTTTTTTTTTGTTCACAACGTTGTTTATAGTGTAGTCATAGTGACGCTCTCCAAAGCACCCTACATTTATCAGTCTACCCAATACTCTACCTTAAAGTAATTTCAGGTTTCTTAAAATTTCTTAAATAATTTGCTATAAACGCTTGAAGAAAAAATACTATAGGTTATTCGGAACAAAAGTATCTTTATGTGGCTCAGCTGTAATGATCTGCCTCGCAAGCTCGGCAGATAAACAGTCCAGCCACGCCAAATAAAGTATAATTTTTGCTCCTAATAACATAATCTTATACCGGGTGATTATAAAGTCTGGATCCATTTTAATGAAAACGAACCCGCAGAGACATGAAAATTTTCTTGTACATTGCGAACAGGATGGGCAGACAGAAACTCTCGCTGTACGGAGCCGAACGCATCCGATTCGCTCCGAAAAGCAACGGAAACTCGACATTTTTAAACAAACAAAAATCGTAGAAAACGAACATAAACAAATGGTTGTAAACAACTAACAAAAGCTTCTACCTGCACATAAACATTCGAAATGTTAACTTTAGAAGAAAGAACAGCCGTGGTCAATGCTCGATTGAGAGGGTTAACTTATGAACAAACTCGAGAAGAGTTTACGAGAAAATTTCGAAAACCTGGTCAAACAAGAGCCAATATTCGATTGAAATGGAAGGCAGTCATGTGAAAATATATTAATTGTGTCGTGTTAATTTGTTTAATAAAATTTATTTTGAAATTCTGACTGTTTTTCACTAAAATGGATCGAAACTTTATAATCACCCTGTATTATAAGAGCCGATGCCGCCGGCCGTCCAGGCGTAAGCAGGCGCGCGCACACGCTGCATGAACGTCCTGCATGCTAGCAAGTGGCGCGGGCGCACGAATGGCGAGACCGCATTTTTGTATTGTTAACGCTGGCAGGGCCGGACGTAGGCTGGCTGCCGCCTTGAGCAAGCATTTTTATTGTTAACCGTTTCTTTACGCTGGCCGGGCCAGACGTAGGCTGGCCACGAGTTCTAGTATACTATTATGCTCCTACACGAATAGCAAGCTGATGTCCCTTGAGGTTTTATGACAACGGAGGGGAACTTTTCGGAGCACATTCCTTCTCTATCTAGACTACAGTGTACTATATATGTGTTTCTTTCTATTTTTATGGGCTCTGAAAGAAGGAAATTCTGGAATATTTCAAGTCGCAACTCCAATGAGATATACATGTCATTGAGGAGTGCTTCTATTCGTTTCAACTCTGTAAATCGAATTATCTCCAAAACGGTTACTTTTACGAATAAAAGTCATGATACCTCTATTGTTAGACATTTCATAAGCTACAAATTTGATAATTAATATTTTGTCTGTAAAAGTGACGGTTCACGAGATATTCAGGAAATACCGTTTTTGGTGACCTTTGCCCCCTCTTAAAATTTTTAGCGGCACTCGGATCGATGAGGACTTTTGACATTTTGTTTAGAACCACAATATCAAGGCTCATACCAAAATCCAGCTATCCGGGAATTTTTCCGAAGAGCAATGTCTAATTTCTCTGAACTAATTGGCGGGTTTAGAAAACGTTTTTTCGATATTCGATTTTCGATCTTTTTCATTTTAAAAAATATTGGAGGGTGGTGGGAGGAGGGTGAAATTTTGGAGGTATATGTTCTGATATGCGTGAAATCTTAAAAAAAATTAAAAAAATAAATTCGTCAAAAAAATTTTAAAAAAATCTAGAACCCGATTGCACCGCCACCTACCGGATCCAATTGTGAATTAAACCATCCAGGGACCCTCTCAAACACACACACAAAATTTCATCAAAATCGGTCCAGCCATTTAGGAGGAGTTCAGTCACGTACACGCGTACAGAAGAATTATATGTATAAAGATATACGGATGAGGCCATAATTATATATAACAGCAATAAGATAACATGAACTACAAAATAGAATGCTTGAGTAAGAAAGAGATGACCATACAACAAAATTACTTTAGTAGGCACAATTAGTTGACATATGTCATAATTAAAGTGAGCGTCAAGCCTACACGACTATGTGCTACTATGTTTATCTCTTTATTACTCAAGCAATATGTGTTATTTTCTTGTTCATGTTATCTCATTGCTGTTATATATAATTGTGGCCCCATCGGTATTTTATTTTTCTTGTGAATTATTTAAATTTGTATTCCTTTTACGTGGTTTTTGTTTTTGTATTTTCCTATGTATTTTTATGTTTCATGTTATATTTTGCGAGTGTTTGATGTAATGGTAAAATCTGTTCTACTTTATGGGTCGTAATCGTGGACGGTTACAGAACTGGTAAAGCAGAAATTGCAGGTGTTTGTAAATAGGTGTTAGGTGGTCAGTCATTATTTCGAACAAAGATCTTTGAGACTGAACAAATCAGGTGGACATTAATATAGAAATTAGGAGAAGAAAATATGGCTGGTTAAGGCATACGTTGCGAAAAAATAAAACTGAAATTTTCAGAAAAGTTTTGATTGGAAACTTTAGAGTTTCAGAAACAGAGGACGCCCGCGAAAAACGTGGAGGAGAACTGTAAAACAAGAGACAGGAAAGACTATAGCACAACTGAGCCAAAGAGCAAAGAAAAATGACAACTGGAGAGAATATACGAATACCCTATGTCCCAATAGGGAATAATGGGATTATTATGATTGTTATTATTATTATTATGTTATATTTAATAAAAGATTGAAACATCTAAATGTGTTTTATTTTGCAGTAAGTAACCTTTCATGTTAAGAAAAGAACTTATTAATTTTCTTTTAAATTTAAAGTGTTGCATGACCAAAAATTACCCCCCTCTTTTTTCTGAAACTTCTTGTCTACAGCGGCTATCATTTATTCTTGCACACCGGCGCCAAACCGTCTTGTTACGCCACTGACTTATTGTTCCTGTATATGTGCCAAAGGTAGTAGGTTTTTCGCTTTTTTATTTCTCTTTATCTCTACCGACTCTTCTAAGAACCTAAAAATATACCAACCACTTAACAAAAACAATCTTGATTGATACACTCATCGTTATTGTTGTGTAAATTCCATCTTATTTTCCCTTTTGCTTGATACAATTAAATTTAATGCAGTGTAAACTTTTACCTGTCACACTGACAGATGTTTTCATAAACAAGGTGCAATCTGACATTCACCTACAGACTTAAGTTAAGACATGACTAGATGTTCTATATTTTTGTTCAAGGCCTACCCTAAATGAGTTTTTTTGGAACACACGGTATAAACAGGGGTATAAAAATAAATTTTAAAATATGATTAAGGGATTACAATAGTTAAATATAACCAGTATCAATTTAAATATGAATTGGGATTATGAATAATTAGTATGAAATTATAATAGAAAATAGAATTTATAATTGAATAAAATGTGGCTAATTGAATAGCAGATGGATTCAAATATAGTGTAATATTTAAAAAAATAAGGTTTGAAGGTAATGACAATTACTTAATCGAATAAATTATTATAAATAGTAGGTAGAAATAAAAATAAGGATATAGAGTGTTGAAAAATAGAAAATGATATCGTTAAGGAATTTTTTTTTGGATTATTAAGATAACAAATTCGAAAAAATGTGGCTGTAATTAATTTGGTGTAATAGAAAAGAATAAAATGAAACCTATTTTAAAATTACTATGTTTGCAGATTAAGGGTTATTTGTATGACTAAATTTGCGTGGTAATATGAAAATTAAATTTAATTGAAGAAGAAGAAGAAGAGATATAAAACTAAGGAAGCTTGCAAGTATGTAGTAAAAAAACTAAACTGGGAGCAGAACTAATCTACAAAGGAGAATAAATAGAGAAAAGTACTAAGTGAAGTTTATTGGAGAATTACATTTGACATTGTATATCAATTGATTTGGATTACGTCGAGCAGTTGATGCTAGGAGAGAATTCCAAGTAAGGACCATTGGTACAGGAAGCACGTTTGAGGGATTTGGCGGATGTAGTGTTGGAGTTGGGTGGTTGCAGCTAGGGTGTATTTAGTTCCATGCTGTGTAGGAGTTTGTGTCCCTGATTCTGATCAGTTTGGACATATTGTCTGTCATTGCAGCTGTTTGCTGTGTTTGGGGACTGAAGCGGTTGTGGTAGTAGGCGGCATGGAACAGATCGGTTGACATCCAGGACATTCATAAGTTCGAGTTAAAGATGGGTTAGTTTAGATATTTGGGTAAGCACTAAAAGAAAACAAAGACTTAGAATGTGAATTTATTATTAAATAATTACTTACTGTTTGATATTGTTGTGTGACTAATGAAACGATCTGGTATTTGTCATTTAATTTCAAATTTGTTTGACATATCATTTGACAGAAGTTATTTTTGACTTGTAATAAAATTAAAATCAGAAAATCAGATTTCAGAAGAAGCAATCTAGATAAAAAGAAGGCAATTCTAAACTTCTGTCAAATGGTACGTCAAACTAGTTTTTTTGAAAAATTTAATCACAAATACTTTATCGTTACATTGGTCATACGACAATCTCAAATAGTAAGCGCTCGCTTAATTAAATTAATTCACTTTAATCTTTATTTTCTATCAGTTCTTATTTAATACCTGGATTAATTTATCTTTTATTAAACCCAGTGCTCTCCTCTGCTGAATCCAATTCGTCTAACTCTGCAACTGATCACACCACAACTGCTCCACTCAAAACCATGGTGAAGACCTCAACTGACAACCAAATTGCTAAAATGTCCAGAATCAGGATTAGAATTAACACGGGAATACAGTCCGCCCCATGAATCAGCACACACAGGCCCATCACAGCATAGATCCAAACAGACCCCAGTCGTAGTTGTGTTTCAGAGACAAGCCACCAGACATCACTTGGCAAGCCCCACAAATATGCTCACTCTGCCAACAACTTCCGTGCGATCCTCTTCCCTTGTAAATCGTTCCTTTGTTGTCCAATTCAATCGATGCAAATATAAAATGTAATATTACAATAAACTTTATTCAGTATTCCTCTTCCTTTTATTTGCTTAGATTATAACCGTTTTAGTTTAGTATTACCACATTCTTTATCTTCCTCCATATAGTCTGCATACCTTCTATCCATTTAACATTTTATTTTATTTCTTTTACACCACGCTAATTTTATCTTAAACTCCAATCCCTCCATATACCAAACATGTTTTATAAACTTTTTAAAAGGATTTATTTATTAATTTCTAATTGCAAAATTCGGTTACAAGATTTTCGTTTCAAAATGTTCACTCCTTAGCGATTTAGCTTATTTTTTCAATCCAACACACTACAAAAGCTTTATTATTTGTTTAATACCTACTATGTTCAATAGCATATTTTGAAAAAGTATTTGTCATCAATTTCCTATTTTATTTTAGATATTATATTAAGTTATAATTTTACTGTTTCTCAATCACCTTCATTTTATTAAATTATAAATTATATTTCCTTTCTTTACTAAATGCATCTTAATAATTTTAATATCCAATTCTCATTTAAATTCATCCTCATTATTTTCAATTACTGTTTTCTTTTAATCTTATTAATCTGAATTTTTTTAGACCCCTGTACCAATATCATAACAATATATACCTGGAATGAAACCGGGAAAATATATACAGGGTGAGCACCTTAAAAAAATAAAATGTTTATTTTTCATTCAACTTAGTAATCGATACATGTAATAATTTGTACATAGTGCAGGCTTTATTCTTACCAAAAATGGACGCCAATGGATACAGAATAACTGTTTTACGAAACAAAAACGAGGCATAAATTAGCGCGTTACCAAATATAACTGCGACGCAGGAATTCGAGAGTTCGGTGCTTCATGGCGCCGGTAGAAATTGCCCACTCCCTTACAAATCCCACAAAACGTTGTGGGCTGCACACGCGGTCCGCCTGCCGTTCCAATTCGACCACCGATAACGTTTTTTTTTATTTGAAAATGTATTTAATTTATTAGAAACGTGAAGATATTTTTACTTCTAACTTAATTTGATTTTTTAAATTATTTATTGTCACAATGTCGACGAGGGAAGTTCTGGGTAAAGCCTTTTACAGATTTTTTTATGATGAGTCACTCCACCTTCTTCCTTGCTTTCTACAGTTTACTATTTTTCTTAGCCTTTTCTACTAATTCCTCCATTTACTCCTGTCGTGGATCTGCTCTCTCCAACCCTGTATTTCCATACTTACTATATATTTTACAACTTGATCCTCCCATCTGTTTTTTGGGCTTCCTCTTAGTCTCCTATCATATGGACTTCTATATGTGATCCTCTTTAGCCCCATGCAGTCCTTCATTCTTTTTATGTATTCATACCAGCGCAATCTTTGAGATTTTGTTATTCTTACTACGCCCCCTTCTTTTAGAATATTCGTTATTTTAAAGTCCGTAAGTCTTTAGGGTTGTTCATCCTCTCTTGCCTTTGGTCCAAATATTCTTCTTACGATCTTCCTTCCATAGATTCTAGAACTGTCTTTGTCTATACTTCTGAGGTTTAGTCTGATGGTTGCCTTCTAAATTCTCATTTTTGTGTCCCTACTTATTCTTTTGCTCAGCATAAAAGTTTTGTAAGAGAGGTTTTTCAACCTCCGATTCAGTAAGAATAAAAAACAAGAATGGACATCAAACATTTATTGTATTGTATGTATTTAAGTATATCTCTCAGCTGCATTTCTACATTGGCGTTCAGCTTCTTCTTTAAACTTTCTGCACCATTCTTGCATACAGTCGTCGCTCATAAATTGACGATGCATTTTAATCGCATTATGCCCTTCAAAGTCTCTCCCTCCAGTCAGAATAAAGCGAATTGCGGCTTATGGTGCGCAGTTTACTCTTGGCGGGCGCAGTAAGTTTTAACTCGCTTTCTTAAGACTGAAGACATGCACTATGAATGCCATAATGCAGCTAAAATATATCGATAGATGAATATAGTTTATGAGCAGTGTACGAAAATGGTGCAGTAAGTTTAAAGAAGAAGCTGAAACCACCCTAAAGGATTGGGTGAGGGACCAGCAGGCAACCTTCTTTCAGGAGGGCACAGAAAAACTCGTGCCACGGTATGATAAGTGTCTTAATAGAAATTGTGATTACGTAGAAATGTAGCTGAAATTAATTATCGTCCCTGGATATTTAAAGTTCGAACTTAAGTTTCTATATTTTTAATATTTATTTTATTACGTCACTGTTTTTCTGTCTATTATCTACCAAAGGTTTCGCTTTTTTCTGGTTTATCTCCAGTTCCTTTCTGTTGGCTTCGTTCATAATTTTCATTATGGCGTTTTTAAGCTTCTCATATCACTTGCTATGACAGCTAGGTCATCAACGCAAGCAACTACCTGGGCGGATCTATTAATAATTATCCGTTGATGTTACAATTCTTCACATCATTCCATTCAGTGCTATGTTAAACAATGTGGTTGATAGTTCATCTGTCCGCCATGTTCCGTGAATTTATGCAAGCCTTCGATTTGTGTAGTTCCGTGGATTATTTCTTGCACTCGTTCGTGACGCACTTCGGGACATAAATTGTATAATTATATAACCAGGTTGTTTTACTCAAGGAGATGAAAGTTTTGTTTGATATAAGATGTAACTGGTGTAGCCATGGAGTACTCGTTAAGACAAGCCTCTGATTGATCACTAATGAATACACTTCAGAGTTTGAAAGTATATTAAAATATTAAATAAATAAAAGTCCTTATATGTAACTGAATGTATGTCGTGCTTGCTGTTTTGAACTGGTAACCTATTATTGGTATAGGCACAAAACACGACGTTTGCATAAAATACTTTGGCGGTAAACAATGTGTGTGAAATCTGACCTAATGATAGTATTATAATGCCACTGTCTGCATAGTAGTCCTTATAGTATTGCAACGTGACTCAGTAAGCCGACACCAAACCTGATTCTGTGTACAAATAATTTAACTGGCACATGTTGTGAACTACTTTTAATATTCTAATTTTGTATCTGCATAATTTCACTTAATTGTTTTATCTCATGGACAAACACTAGTTTGAACATCATCCCTCTTACAACTGTCATAATCTTAAATTCTATGGTTATTCCTCCTTTCGTGAAGACTGCTGCTTTTGGTTCTTTCATTTTCATTTTGACTAATTATCTTAACTTTTTTTGGCCCATTTAATTTCCTAAAATACGACAATAAAAGTTAGTGTTCTGAATCAATTCTCGAAAAGCACCTAATTAAACCATTAGCCCATACATCTGTTGTATTTAGCACATTCGATGCCCCCTTCAGACCAACATTCAGACGTCTGTTTTGCTTTATACAGGAGGTATGGGGCAGTAAAACGCCATCCCCCGCAATAGCAAACAGAACTGTGGTGCTACTATTTGAAATGACAATAGTTCTGTGAGCGTGTTTTGCACCCCTTTTTGTAATCACTTTGACAGATACTGGATCGCCAACGAAATTAATTTCGTCATAGTTAAGAATGTTGGAAGGGGGAATGTCTTTTATGGTCTCATACATTCTTAACTATTTCTGAGTCATTTCATCGCTTAATCCAGGTCGGACACGTGATGTGTTCCGCTAATTTAATGTTTAACTTTGAATTTCTCTTCATAAAACAAGTCCAGTTTCGGAAAGTATTCTTTGAAGCTTTGTTACGGTATTAAAAGAACTTTACGACACCCACCCAAGGTGAGCATCGCACCACGGAATCAGTCCTGAAAAACTGGCACACTTGCCCTGAAATCGGTTCGAAATAGGCTAAGGGGCCACGGCTGGGACGCTCAGGGAGTCGGGCGTGAGTCACACGATACGTTCTGGGCAAGCGCGTGGTGGCATAATATATACAGGGTATGTCGAAATCATGAGGGCGCCACCAAGCCTGTCTTAACCCGGCTAACCGGGCCTGGACGGTTAGACGGGAGCGAAGCATGCAAAATACTCCGCCAATAGGATTACTCAAGAGTTGCAAGGTCAAATAACAATTTCGGGATTGCCTTATGCAAGGATTGTAATTAGGTGTCAATCCGACCGCGACTACGCAGCTGTCTCACCCACCTGCACGCTCAAAGCTTCCTCGTTCCGTCGTACAATATTCAGTACAATGAAGGGGGCGTCTATCTGTAACAGAACATGCACAAGTCGAAACAAAACAATAGTTCCCTTAACTAACCAATCATATATTGAACTTCGGGTTACAATGGGGCAGCAGAGTGCGTCGCCCTATATCTATACTTAACCTATAATTAAGGGCACCAGCTGGCACGCGCGCTCTAAACTTAACGACAGATGTTGAACAGTAGTGAACAGTAATGAACAGTAATGAGCAGTAACGAGCAGTAATAAGTAGTAATGAGTACAAATATGCGCGTCGCCTTATGCGGCGGACAGCGAAGATTTAAATTAGCACTCGCGGCATGAACAGTCTGCAAGTCTGAATGAATGCACAAGAGCAGTAATAAGTAGTAATGAGTACAAATATGCGCGTCGCCTTATGCAGCGGACAGCGAAGATTTAAATTAGCACTCGCGGCATGAACAGTCTGCAAGTCTGAATGAATGCACAAGAGCAGTAATAAGTAGTAATGAGTACAAATATGCGCGTCGCCTTATGCAGCGGGCAGCGAAGATTTAAATTAGCACTCGCGTTCACAGCGGTAATCAGGTTAAAGACACATACCTTAATGCGTAGGCGGCGAGGGACCCTGGTACAGTTGAGTTGCGACAGGCTGCAGTCGTAGGTGGCAGGTACCTTCGATGTTACAACGGCTATAGGGGTGAATGCACAACCGCCTTAATGGCGACGGGAGACGCGTCAATGACGCGTACAACGGGACGACGAAAAAAATGGGCCACTTTCGTTCTGCGGAACAAATCCTCGTAGGTCGAGATGAAGGGGGCACGACCCCTTACTTACGGAAGCAGGAACTGGGCTCAAAAACACCCACGCTACGCCGAAGACAATTCGAAAATTCCGACTCACAACCACCACACGAGCGTTCTCTGCAACGGGCTGCGGACAACTGCCCTTAAGGCGAAACGTTTGTCACATAATTGCTGAAACAGCACTCGACGGGAAAAAGGCTGACGCCCCCGCCAAGGGCGGGAGCGTCGCACGAACTCACACACTATCTGACCACTTGTTCGTTCGACGGCTCTCGGCTGAATGCCCAGAGGAAAGCGCTGGCAAAGGTCACCTTGGTCGCGTCCCCACGTGACTAAACCTTGGCAGCCAATCGCAAGGCGATAAAATGAAACAAGCCAATGCCGGCACCAATGGCATCACGCCTCGACGGCGTGCCTCCTAGGAGATTCGGAATTCGGAAAAACGCCATCAGAGGGGAGCTCCAACCGACGAAAAATACTGCTTCTGGGGCTAAATATGTGCGACATCGTGATTCTGGAATTAGGCGATGGAGCCAAATAAAGAACTAAAAGAGTTTAGCATACGGGCACGCTGCTCTAAAGCCTAGGTGGCTATTTAAAATACCAAAAAGACCTGAATAAAGGCGTGAAATGCAATTAAGCATCTGCGACAGCAAAATGACTTAACAGCTTTTTTCGGTTATTCGTCTTTAGATATTCTTGTACAAGTTCGCTAATACTATTGGAATTTAAAGGAAACCCCCACTTTTGCCAAATTTGAAGACTTTCGTTAATTCGCTCGATATTTTCTTGGCAAAAACTCAGTTTGGATTTCGAGATGCCGTTGGAACTCGAGAAGCTCTGTTCTCCATACAAGTCTTGTTTCAGAGATGCAGAGATGTAATTGTGACATTTATGCTTGTTTTATTGACTATCAAAAAGCTTTTGACAGTGTACAGCATAACAAACTATTAGATATTCTCAAGAACACAGGTCTGGATGGTAAAGATTTCAGAATTATAACAAACTTGTACTGGAATCAGACAGCATTCATAAGAGTGGAAGGAGAACAATCAAAGATAATTGAAATTCAACGTGGTGTCAGACAGGGATGCGTTCCTCTATTGTTCAATGTATACTCCGAACAAATCTTTAAAGAAGCACTTAACGATATAGATGATGGGATCCTCGTAAATGAAGAAAAGTTGAACAATTTAAAATATGCCGACAATACAGTGGCATTTGCTGATAGTCCTGAAGCCTTGCAGAGAATAATAGAAAGCGTCGTAGCTACCAGAAGGAAATACGGCTTGGAACCCAAAGTTAGCAAAACCAAGTATATGGCCGTCAGTAAAAATCCGGCCCCAAATACACAGATTACCATTGACAACAAAGGCATTGAAAAAGTTGAAAAATACAACTATTTAGGAACAAACCTCAACGATCAATGGGATCACTCAAAGGAAATGTTAAACGGCATTGACGACGCTAGAGTAGTATTTATTAAAATGAGTAACGTTTTTAAAAGCCGGGATCTGAAATTAAACATAAAAATGAGAGTGTTGCTCTGCTACATCTTTTCTGTTTTACTTTATGGAGCCCCATTCTGGACACGTACCGAAGCAACAACTAAAAAACTGGAAGACTGTGAAATGTGGCTATACCGAAGAATACTAAGAATTTCGTATGTAGATCATGTGAGAAATGAAGATGTGCTACAAAGAGTGAACAAAAGCCTGGAGATTGTTTTTGAAGTGAAGAAAAGGAAACTAAAGTATTTGGGGCACATAATGCGAAACAAGCATAGATATGACATATTACAGCTCATATTGCAGGGAAAAGTAATTGGAAGAAGAGGTCCAGGAAGGAGAAGAATATCGTGGTTGAAAAATCTAAGAACTTGGTTTTCAACAACTACTACTAGACTCTTTCGCGCAGCAGTCAACAAAGTTACTGTAACCAAAATGCTCGCAAACATCCGGAACGGATAGGCACTTGAAGAAGAAGAGATTCTTGGCTGTAAATGTGTTTATCTTGGGGATCCAACTCTTTTTATAGACTGGGCATTCTATAAACAAAAGCAATAAATAAAATTCTAAAAATGCATTTTGTAGGGGAAATTTATGTTTCTTAAAAATTGGGGTATTGTTTAACATATTCCCCCCTACGCAACTATACCTATATTTCCGCTTGTAAATTACAAAACTGCATCTTATTTAATTTCCTGATCATTTCAATGCATTTTTGTTCTAATTTCCAGCTCATTAATTTCCTCCCATGGTTTATTTTTCATTAAAAATCGTGGTAATGTATTATACAGTTAAAACCTAGGGTTTTTCAGGATTATGGTTCCCAGATCACTAAACAACGCATGCTATCATAATACCTAGTAACCCCTTACACTTGCAACTAAACGTTTTTTAGTTTTCCTGAAATTACAAAAAAAACAGTTGGAATACTTTACCAAATATTGAAGAATATGTCTACTTAGGCTACAGGAAAGTCAAAATGCTGAAATAAATAGATAAATTAGGCTGGCATGGAGAGCGACATGACAACTAGGATTCGTTCTAGAGATCCCAAAAGTGACGATACACTTGAAAAAGGATGGATTCAATGTATGTGTCATTTCGGTGATTACTTACGGGGTGGAAACCATGCATTTAATTATTAGGTCCGCCAACAGACTAAGTACGATTTAACGAACTATAATTTTCTTGGGTGGATAAAACTAAGACATAAAATTAGAAATGAAGAAATCAGTATGTGAACGGAGGTGGATGATATCTTAGACAAAATTGCAAAGTCAAAATGGAGTTGGGCAGCGCATATAACACAACAAGGATCTGTTATAGTCGAAATTGGTATTTACACAATAAAGACGATTTACGACATGTGTTTAACATTCAAAACACTAAACAGTCAGTTACACGATAAGGACGACATAAATTGGGAAAAATACACAGATTCGTTACTCCAATTATGCTGACAAAGTTGCCGGCTAAGCTTCAGTGGAAGGGGTAGTTCATTACGTTACTAATAAGGACAACGACCTGTTAAACGAAATAAAGATGTTAGAATGCCACAGAGGCCACCGCTTTTCTACTTGGAAAATGGAAAACCCACTAAAATTGAAGAGATGGGCTTCTCTTTGATGATGCCTGCAGTGCCCGATGCCAGCTAGCGTACAGCCTCAGTGAACTTACCTTTCGTTAATTTTCTCTAACTCCCCTAAATTCCTTAAAAAAAGAAAGCAGAACACCTAATACAAAATTCGCATGCAACGTGAGATATACGGAATAATAACGTACGAATAATTAATTAAATTAAATCTATTAACTTGGAACAGACATGTGGATTATTTGTACAAACATGAAAACAAATAAAAGAGTTAGTTAGTAGCTTTAACATTACTTGACATCGAAACGGTTTGGCATGAAAAAAGGTTAGATGGTGCTCCAGCTTATTATGGCAGATTGGCGAGAAACTGTAAACATCCATTAAAACCAGCATTAGATTGGCCTGTTCAAAAGCCACCTCGCTCGCCAGATATTACACTTTCGAATTTTCATATTTTTGGGCTAGCTGCAATAGGAAGGGAACACTAGTGGGCACCCGACACAAATTAGTAGAACGTCTTGAAAATGATTTTAATAAGTTAATGAATAAAATCGAAATCCTAAATCGTGTGTAAGAAACCATCGTGATGCACTACCAGAAATACATAGAAGTTGGTGGAGGCCATTTTGAACATTTAGTATAATTCGTTTGTTTTTCGTTTACGTACCCATTAGAATTATTACTCCCTTTTTTGTTTGTTGCGTTACAACAATAAATGTCCGTATTTCTTTTGCAACATACTGTAACTTGTTAAGGAGTTGAAAAATAATATAAGTCTATACAAAACTTATTATCGACAAAAAAAAGCGGTAAGTAGGCCAGGACACCCTGTATAGTGATCAATGTCCACAGCGGTTCGCATCTGTATTTTTTATTAATTTTGGCATTTTCTTTATCATTTGGTCTGATGTCCTGTACATTACTTTCCATTTATGTCAGACCGTTATTTACCTATGCCTTTTTGATTTTTAATTTTTTGTAGTTTTAAAACAATTTTTTATTTTATTTACAACTTTTCAGTTCTACGTATTTGCTTTCTGTATAGTCCTCTTTAATTGTACATTCCACATAAATTAATTTATGTCTCATAATCATGACATTCTTGTCCTTCTTCCGCTCAGCTTTTCTTATACTTGAACTTGGTAGAAAAATCAGAAATTGAACTAAAAAATGGTGAAGATGATTTGGTGATAAGTTGATAGTAAATCAATTAGAAAGTAAAAAGAAGAAGTGACACGGGAAGAGACGGTGAATTTCGTCTCCCTCCTCGTCTAACATATATTTGAAAGAGAAATTTAGTGACAATTCTAGTAGCGAAATGTGAAAGGTTTTTCAAACACGATATTTGGAAACAGCGCATGTGCGCGAATATTAGGGAGTTTATGCACAACGTCACATTAAAGTAACGTTACGTAAAAATAGAAAAATTTGCTTTGGATTGGCTGTAACTTTGACGTCGCTGGGTAACGTAAGGTTTAAAGGGCTGTCATTTTAGCGGACCGTTATGAAATAACTTCCTATTCACACGAACATCGTTAACACGACAAGGCAGGCAGCCCAAAGGCCTCATATATTGTGAGAAAGGTTGCAGCACAGTAACTAGTTATAACCTATTTTTTTAATGTCTCGGTAAGTACCTAATTGTAAATAGCAAACAGAGATAGCACATATAAAAGGTGTGCATTAACAGGCAATTCCTTTCAAATAACAACATACTGAACATGCAAGCTGACCGGTTAATCACGGGAATAAGATGCTTTGCAGGAAAGACACTAAAAAGAAGAACAGAATGCGAAAACGCGACATGGGAAAGAATGGAGCAAATAAATAAGTAGCATGAAAATGTTTTAGTAGATGATGGAATTCAAAGCTAAAGAGTGAAAAAGTTAAACAAGAACTAGCTAATATCAATAAAAAGCTATTTTACTGAAAGTAGAACTTAGACGACAAAAGAGGGTTATAAGTATGAAGGTGCACTTATAGGAGCATATACACTTTAGCATAATTCATTTAAGAAATAGAGAAGTTCTCGATATTCTTTTTACTGTAACCAGTAAGCCATAACACTGAAACAGTATATAGTTTTTAAAGATTATCTGTGTTATATTAACTAACAGTAATCAATAAAAATAGTTTTTAAATACGCAAGCTATAAATTTGTAAAATATCGATGAAAGTGTTTCTTCTTCTCCCTTTTATTATAGGCCGGTGGTCGACTTTAAACCACAAAGTGGTTCTAGGGGCCCGCTTTACTCGTAAGCCGGGTAAGTGGCTAGCCTTCCCCGTCAAAACTGAAGAAAAACTTCCTTATTAGGGGTTAGCGACTAACACAGCGTGGTAACCGGAGAGCGCACGGTATTTAAAATCCCGTTGTAGTCGCTGAGGATCGAACCCTGTACGGCCTTCTGAGACGCATATTTCTTACTCGCTCTCTACACGTTTATTTTCCAATAATGTAAAGATCAATAGTAATTTATTCTGGTTTAAGGTATAACTTAAAATGAAATAGAAACCTCGCCTGCTTCTTAGGAGCATACTAAGTTCTCTATTTTAGCCTTCTGTATTCCAACTTTGGACATAGGCCTCCTCTAAAGCTTTTCATTGGTTTCTGTCTTGTGCTGTTCGCATTCATCCTAAACCTCCTGTTCTTTTTATATCGTCCACCCAGCGCATCTGTGGTCCTCCACGATTTTTTTCCCGTACCAGGCCCTCCATTTATTTATTGTGTTGTGCCATCTATTGTCCGCGTATCTCTCGTCGTGCCCTGCCCATTTCCATCTGAGGCGTGCCATTCTGTCGATGACGTCAGTGAATTTTGTGTTATTCCTCACGTATTCGTTAGTTCGTCGGTCTTTGAGACCTATTCCGAACATTGCTCGTTCCATAGCTCTCTGGGTTTTAACCATTCTGTCAACGTTGCTTTTCGTAAATGTTCATGTCTAGACTCCATATGTTAAAACCGGTAAGATGCACATGTTGTATACTTTGGTTCCCATATGTTGGGGGAATGCTTTATTTTTTAAAATGTAGCTCAGTCTTCCAAATGCAGCCCAGCTAATCCTTATCCTTGTACTCACTTCCATAGTTTGATTTTCTTTGGTCAATGTTATTTCTTATCCTAGGTATACGTATTTATTGACCTTTTCTATTACTTCATTTCCCACCCTTATATTTCTTTCTTCTTCTTGTTTATTTGTCATAATTTTCGTTTTGTTCTTGTTCATTTTTAGTCCAACGGCTTGTGATTTTTTAATCTAGTTGTTGTAACATGATTTGTAAATCTTCATAGCTATTGGCTATCAGTATTAAGTCGTCCGCATATCTCAGGTTGTTCAGTAGTTCTTCGTTTATGTTAATTCCTTTCCCCCTCCCAGTCCAGTTCTTTAAAGATTTCTTCCAGAACTAAGGTAAATAATTTCGGAGATATGATGTCTCCCTGTCTAATTCCTTTTTTTATAGGGATAGGGTTCGTTTCTTCGTGAAGCTGAATCGTAGAGGACATTTTTTTGGTAAATATTATGTATCAGCTGATTATATCTATAGTCTATTTTGCAATTCTGCAGTCCCCTTTTAATAGCACATGTTTCCATGCTGTCGAACGCCTTCTCGTAGTCGACAAATTTTGACGGTGTGCAGGTGGTCGTAGGTGCTGTAGGTGGGTCTAAAGCCAGCTTGCTCTTTTGGTTGATAATTGTCTAGTTTCTTAGATAGTCGTTTTGTTATGATTCTCGACAGTATTTTGTATAATTGTGAGAGGAATGTGATGGGCCTATAGTTCCCCAATTTCGTGTTGTCTCCTTTTTTAAATAATTAGTACCACTTTTGCCTCATTCCAGTCTTCTGGTATTTATAAAATACTAGAATACCAGAAGATACTAAGTTACTAGCGGATAAAATATAAGTGATATAATAAATTAAGTACATTTAGTTAGGTTAAGGGTGGGCGAAAGCTAGTAAGGTCTCGACGAGTGTACTATACCTACTAGATACACTTCAATAAATGTCGAGAAAAGCCTCTGCGATCATCTAAGCAGTTCTCCTAGCAAGTCCTATCCCCATATGCTCGTTGTGCCCGCTGCTTGTAGTCGTAATAGACTGTAGCGAACGGGGAAGGATGAAAGGCGAGTTCTCGGCCCCTTAAAACCTAGACGGTAGGCTAAGGGAGTAACCCTAACAGAAAATCCTGGTCCTGCAAGTTGGGGGTTGGGGGTGGACCAACCCATCGCTTCCCGTAAAAAGATTTCAATGTGCTCTTGATACAGTAACCAAGCCTCGGAACACGAACGGAAATCAACTAAGACGACGATTGGCGATAAAAAGGACTATATTTTTTGGAACCTGGAATGTCCGGGGTATATCAAACAAAATACCAGAAATCATCACGACAATGACAAACTATCATGTAGATATTATGTTATTGTCCGAAACCAAAAAGAAAGGATGCGGTGTGGACATCGTGGATAAATGCATACACATCTAGTCTGGAGTCGATAAAGCAGATAGAGCTAGAGCGGGAGTATCCATATTCATCAATAAAAAGCTGGAAAAATACATTAAAAACTATACATACGTCTCAGAAGGAATACTAACTTTAACAATAAATATATTTGGATATGAGACAGTGATTCTTAGAGTTTACGGTCCAACCGATGATAGAGATCAGGTGACAAAAGACAAAGTTTTTGAGAGATATGGAAGCTACATTAGACAAGCTAAAAGAACACCAAAAATTCTAGTAATGGGCGACTTAAATCGTCGAGTAGGATCTCGGCAAAATGACGAAGCAGTTGGCCAGTTTGGAGAAAGGACAATTAACCACTCAGGAGAAAGGCTAATAGAATTATGTTACCAATACAAATTAAAAATACTAAATACATTCTTCAAACATAAAGAAACACATCGGTATACTTGGGAGAGACCATCATTGCGGCAACAGTCCATACTAGACTACGCAATAACCAAGCAGAATTCGAAATTAAATCCACAAGACAGTAGGGTTAAAAGAAGGGCCAACTGTGACACGGATCATTATTTACTGCTGACTAAACTAGCGTATCCATATAGTACCAGGAACATAAAAATGAATGACCGAAAATGTCAAAAACAAGATCAAGCTGAAGAGGTCAAGGAATTCAAACTATATCTGCTAAATGAACCGTCTATAAAGCAGTTGTACCAAAACCGACTAGATCGAGAATTGAATAAAGTTCATCCAAACGATGATATAGAAATAGAACATGAACACATAAAAAGAAGTATAATTCAGATAGTTAAGGAAGCACTGGGAAAAGTAACCACAAGCAAGAGACGTAACCGACCATTATGGACTACAGAGGAAACAGAACAGTTAATTGGAGAAAAAATATCTTATATCACAACTGGCTAAACAACAGGACAAACGAAAACCGAGACCAATATAAAAGCAAAAATAGAGAAGTAAGAAGGAAAATACGAGAAGCAAAAAACCAATTTTGGAAGCAAAAATGTATCCAAATAGAGAGCTTAGTTGGAGGCTCCCAATCTACCGAAGTGTGGAGAACGGTTAGACAAATGAAAAGGAACATCACCAGTAAAGTGGATCGATTAATTAGTTTAGAGGAATGGGAAAACCATTACACCAAGTTACTAGTAGAAACAAGAGAGGAGTATATTCAGAATGATAAAAGCGAGAACAGCAGAGATATTAATGTAAACATAGAAATAACGGAAAGCGAAGTGAAGCAAGCATTAATAAAAATGAAAAATGGCAGGGTCCCAGGACCTGGAAGAATAGCCGCGGAATTATTCAGGAATGCGGGTGATTATTTTTTAAGCAGTCCTATCAGCCAATAGTAATGAGAAAAAAATTAAAATCAACCAATAGCATCAAAATTACACTAACTATTTGCTAGTAGCATCGAAATTACACTGACTATTTGCTAGTAGCAAATTACAGCGACTATTTTTTCACAAACCATTCAAATCGTTCTTCTGCCGTAACACAGCTAGCTAAAAGTGGAGTAGGTAAACAGCAGTTGTTAAAAATAACAGGACACTCATCTGGAGGCTCCATCAAACCCTATCTACAACTTGAACTGTTTAAAAAATAATCACGCCGAATTACATTCGTGGTGTTATTTTTTTTATAATTTTAACTAGATTAGCACTCATCTTTGTTGCTATTAAGAAATTCCACTCGTGGACTTCGTCCACTCGTGAGATTTCTTAATAGCAACAAAGATTCGTGAATCTAGTTAAAATTATCAAAAAATTATCACCACTTATGTAATTACTGTTGACAACTTCGTAAAAATAATCAGCGCATTAATGACCAACTGTTGTAGAAAGAATCAAACCCCTAAAGAATAAAAAACCTCATACATAACGTCAATGTTTAAGAAAGGAAATAGAAAGGATCCAGGGTGTTAGCGGGGAATAAGCATGAAGAGTACAAATGCATTCAAAACAAACTGAGACAGGATGTTGAATCGAACATTTCAGAGGACCAAAGTGGTTTCACCCCCGGTCGCTCCTGTATAGACAATTTATTCGTACTCCAACAACTAATGGCAAAAATTATCTCTAATGGACAGGAAGTACATCTCGCTTTTATAGACCTAGAAAAAGCATATGACACTGTTCCAAGGAAGAAATTGTAGAAGGCTTTAAGAGAGTTTGGATTTAGTGAAGAATTAATTGAAATTATAAAGGAACTCTACAGCGATAACACTGAGTACGCTAAAATGGGACACAAGCTATCGAATCCAATTAAAACGACCAAAGGCTTCAGACAGGGCTGCAGTTTGTCTCCCCTTTTATTTAATATATACATTGAAATAGTCCTTAGTAAATGGAAGGCATCAGTTGGTGGAATGGAAATTCCTATCAGCGACTAGAACCTGCTCTCTCTACATTTCGCTGACGACCAAGTTGTTATAGTACAAGATGCTTTTGACTTGGAGTACATGATAAAGAGACTATATAAATAGTACAAGAAATGAGGTCTGAGCGTAAGCTTAAATAAAACAGAATATCTGGTAGTCAATTCGGATGCACAATACCAAGTCCTAATAGATGATGACGTAACCGTAAAAGGAGTGAAAAGGTTTAAATACCTTGACGCCACGATCGCTACAAATGGGTTGGGAACAGAAGAGATAAAAACTAGAATAGTACAGAGCAGGAAAATAATAGGATGTCTGAATTCACTCTGGTGGGATAACAATATTAAAAAAAAAACAAGAAAGAATAGAAGTGATGGTGGAGTCCGTGCTATGTTACGGCAGTGAAGTATGGAATATTACAACGGAAATTAAACGAAGGTTAAACGCAGTCCAAATGGACTATCTGCGAAGGAGTGCGAAGATATCTAGACGCGACGGGATAACAAATGAAGAAATTGTGCCCCTTTTTTATAACTTACCTTAGATGGCTCACACGTCTCCGACTAGCTCAATGTACGGCTTTTATTAGGGTTTAACCAATGTGGGCTTTTTTAGTTCGCTTCACTTTCACATAAAGATAATAGTTCATTAACCATAACTTTATTATAAAGTGTTAATTTTAAGATGTTTACAATAATTGGGTATTCTTTCTTACAATTCACTGATTATATGTTATTTGTTAAGGTTTATGCCTTTTTAATTTTGACAAATGTTATGCAATTCCTTACTAATCCTAATTTACCCTGACAAGTTAGAATTTGTTCTAATTAAACGTCTGCATTAATTAATCTATAAGTATCCAAGAGATTTCTTATTCATATTTAACTAATAACCTCTGAGTAGTAAGATGAAAATATAAAGAGCTCTCTATACCCTCGTATTTCTCATTCGAATTCCTTAATCACAATTAATGATCGGTGTTTAGTTTAGCTGATATCATTCCAGGGAGTATAAAAAAAATCTCGTATGATCAAAAGCTTGTTATTTGACAAGTGATTGAAATACTAACCCGACAGCTGCAAACCAACCCAAGTCCCATTCAGGATCAACACTAGGTAAGTAACAATTCTTTTACTTTGAAACTAATCTGTTATCGATTATCATTAAGGCTTATGCCCTTATTTAACTATATTCAAGCTATGACGTTGGTCTAATTCTAATTAACAATATCTAATTCTTTCATGATTAACATACGGTTAATGCAGAGAACCATTGAATTCGGACCTCTTCATCTTCCAATATCAACAGAGAAGAACCCCTCATCTAACCAAAGAAATGGTCTTTGACTGGTGAGTGATTTCCTAACTTGTTAGCAGTTTCTAACTAAGTTCTCCTTTCTCTCCTTATCAACTTGGAGCACATCAATACCCTCTTCCATGGTGAAGATATAATCAACCAGGAGATGCGAACTAGTGAAAAAGCCTAAGAGCTGGTAGCTATCGAGGAGTCTCTAAGAGCTGAATAAAGGAAAACCCTCTATTATGATTTGTATGTATTAGCTTGTTAGTTACCTACCAGTTAAGTAATAACTGCCCTTTTCAGAAAGAAAATGTTTGTGTGATTTATCCTATCTGCCTGAAAAATTATTATGTTTTAATAATATGCTGGATTGAGTAAATAAAGCCTTACTATTGTCTGCGTGTATCCTTTTTAAGCTAGGACTTTTAATTTGCTTCGCTTCTACACAGAGAAGCGTCCTTTTGCTTTTTCAACCAAAAAGGAAGTAGCAAATTTTGTTATTTATTGTTTTTAATAATTTAACCATGAGCCTTCTATTACGTCTGCTTTAGATTTATAAAAAGGGTAGGCAACCCCTTATACTATTAATGCACTTTAAGTTGCCTATCTATTAAGTTTAACTAATACCGAACGGTATCATTGTAGAAGCTAAGATATGTACTGCTACAAAATTAGACGTAAAATAGAAGCACCGAAATCAGTGGTAGACAAAATCGAACGCAAGTCTTTGAAATGGTTCGGACACATGATCCGAATGGAGGAGAACAGATGGCCGGTAAAAATCTTTAAATGGAAACCACCGGGCAGGAAAAAGAAAGGTAGGCCTCGCAGGTCATGGAATGAGGGTATACGTAACGCTATGGAAAAAAGAGTCTTAGAAGAAGATCAAGCCCTGGACGGGGAGATTTGGAGACTGAGAACAGGAAAACGGCATCTTGCTGTATTGTAATGTATACTTATATTTTGTATAGTGTATATTACAAACCTGTAAATATATATATATAGTTAGGTTAAGTGATTAGGTAAGCTCTAGTCATTTTCACTGTCACTGAGGTCTTGTGGTAGTTGGCGTTTTAATTTAATATGTATGTCTTTTTTACTTAGTGAATAGTGTTCGGAGCTAGCGCACATGTTAATATTAATGAAGAACTTTTTATTAATAATTTTGAGATGATCATTTATAGTAGGTATGCGTAGATCCTGATAAATCGTGTCGTTTCTTACGAACCAGGGAGCACTGACGATGATTCTTAGAATTTTGTTCTGTAGCATCTGTAGTTTTTAAAGATGTGTTTTAGCGGCTGCAGCCCATACTGGAGAGCCGTACATTATTATAGATCTTAAAATTTATGTATAAATTAGCACTGAACATAATATTTTTAGTGGAGACTTGCCATTTATTATGGGATATGACATAGCTAATCGGGTGTAGCACTCACCAAGTTTTTTATTGATATGAAAACAGTAAGTAAATCGGCGATCATGAAACACTCCGTGATATTTAATAGCACTGTCTGGCGGATTCCAGTCTACATCAATATTATTGATTTTTACTTTCGGGGGGATGTGTGGTTGCCGTAAGATAAATATTTTGGTTTCACTTTTACTTTCATTTATTTTGATGCACCATTTATTAAACCAATCCAACAGTGATGTTATCATGTTGTGTTAATAAGCACGTATCATCTGCGTACATAGCTACCACGGTGTTATCTGGTTCTGGGATATTGTGTACGAAAATATTGAATAGAGTCGGCCCTAATATGGATCCTTGAGGTACTCCTGCTCTTATTCTTTTGACGTGGGAGAGGGGATTATTTATACGCACTGAGATTGTTCGATCAATTAACAATGTTGTGATAATTCTTATCTGGTAATCCGGTGTTCTTAATTGCAGTAGTTTATAGATCAGGCCATTTGTCCATACTTTATCAAATGCCATAGACACATCCATAGACACATCAAGGAATACAGCTACTGTATGCTTTTTTGCTTCGAAACCTTGCTCAATTGTTTGCGTTAATCTTATGAGTTGATGGTTAGTAGAGTATCCAGATCTGAATCCAAATTGCAGCTTTGGAATTAAGTTATTAGTCTCTAAACAGGTGCCGAGGCGTGAATATAGAATGTTTTCCAATAATTTGGAAAGAGTTGGTAGAAGGGATATCGGCCGGTAGCTAGTTGTTTCGTGAGTATTTTTCAATGATTTAGGGAATAATAAAATGTGGGCATGTTTCCAGTTAATGGGGAAATAACCTAGTCGTAGACAGCCATTAAAGAGAGATGCCAGGAAAGCTAAGGCTTTCCTTGTGAGGTGCTTTAAGATAATATTTGGTACTAGGTCATGCCCGAGGGATTTCTTTGCGGGTAATTTATAAATGCGTCTTGCTATTTCTCGAGGCGAGCATGGTTTTATTTTTCCAACGTTTCTTGGTAAATGTTCGTTAACGCAGTTATTGATTTCTTCGCGAAATTCTCTATTGGTGTTGCGTGCTAGAGTAAATACCTGTTCGAGGTGTTTCGCGAATACATAACATTATTCTTCGTCCGAGTTGTATGTTATATTATTTTCGTTGATGGAGTAAGGTTTAGATGATTGCTTTAGAATTATTTTGGTGGTTCTCCACATTGTTGGATCACCAGGTTGTAATTCTGTTATGTAGTATTTATAGCAGTTTATTCTATATTTGTCAAACTCAAATTTAACTTGACGTATAAGCCTGTTTAGATTAGTTCTGATGTTTGGGTCTCTGGTTCTTTGCCACTGTCTTCGTAGTGCATGTTTCTCTTTTATAAGATTTGTAATGAATAGTGGTATTGCTTCAAGTTGCTTGTGTCTATTGTTATTTTGTCTGGTATTCGTTGTGTTATCAATTGTGTATTTTATGGTTTCGAGAAAGTGGTCTATTAAATTATCTATATCTTCGGTAGAAGTTATGTATGTAGAACATTTGAGTTTGATGTCCAAAGTTTCTTGAAAGCTCTCCCAGTCAACTCGACCATTAATAAGTCTTGGAAGTTTATTAATTGTTGGTGGTTCTATGCTGAATATAATAATCACTGGTAAGTGATCGGAGTCAAGTTCAGTAACTACCATTTGTTGTATCGGCTGAAAGAAGTTTTTCTATAAAACTATGTCCAGAATATCCGGAAGATGATCCATTCGGTATGGATAGTAAGTAAAGTCCTGTGGGGCGTTAACTATCACTGAGTTATTACTTGTGAAATTAAGGAGACGCACGCCGTCAGGGTTGTTTACTCTGCAACCCCATATTGTATTTTTACAATTGAAGTCTCCTATCAGCAGTATCGGTTCATTGTCATTGCATATTGTGGTAATGTCTTCTTCTAACAAGCGTTTGTTTGGTTGTTTATACCCACTGATAATCTTTACTTGATTGTTATCATCAAGACATAGTTTGACTGATACTATTTCCATATTGCTGACTTTGTCTTTTGGTAGAGCAGTTACGGTTAACTGTTTCTTGGCGACGATTGCTACCCCTCCTGGGGCAACAAAGTCTTGACGATCAAAACGAAAGATTGTATACCTTGGGATTTGAAGATTTCCGATTGTTTTGGATGTGTTTCAGTGATATAGCCTATGTCTATATTGTGTCTGTTTAGGAAAGCTGCAAAAGTTGATTTTTGTTTCTTTATGCCATTGGCATTCCAATTAGCAATTGATAAATTACTGATTGTTATTAGATTATTTACTGTCCTTGAGTGATGATAATATTTGCGAAGAAATGAATGATTTTATTTGATCAAAATAGGGCATTATGTAGTCTATGATTGTCTGTATAAATGATTTAAAGTTATTATTTTCTAAATTTGATGATTGCAGGGAGTTTGTGGTCTGCTTTCGATTTGTAGTAACTACATGTGCATAAGATCTTGGGTTTTTGTTGAGAGTAAAAGTATTACTAGCCTGTATATTGTAGTTTATGTTTCTTCTTGAGTTACGTGTATGTGTTTGGTTTCTTTTGTTAATTATATTACGATAATCTTGGCATCCTGTATAATTAGCAGAATGAAGTTCCCCGCAGTTAATGCACTGGGGCTTGGTGTCGGTATTTTTTGGGAATTCAGTGTAGAAATGGTTGCCTGTGCATTTAACGCACCTTGGATCCAATCGGCAATCGTTTTTTGTATGCCCTTATCTTTGGCAACGTGTGCATTGCGGGATATCTCTTGTTTTGTGTCGCGGTTCTACTTCTATTACACAGTGAAACAATCTGTCGAGATTGAAAATTTCAGTTTCTGTGCCATTCTTTGTCAGTTGAATGACGCAGATGAGCATCAATTCTTTCTCTTTATTTTTCATACGCATAACGTTGTTTACCGGATACCTTTCTGTGATTTGTTCTTCCTTTATTTCTTTGTCGGTGATTGCAATGGGTACATTTCTCATTACCACTTCCAGGTTGGATTCCTCTTGGTATTTAATATTATTATCATCATAGTATTTGGTTAAGAGGCGCTAGTTTGCTATCGATGTAAGGTTCATTCTGAGAAATTTGCCTTTATAATTTGTAGTAAATTCGTTTTGTATACCAATTGGATGTCTTTTATCATTTCGTTATATTTATCAGCATAATGTAAATAAATCGGTGGAATTTTTGGTTTTACTGTGGTAGATTCGTTCTCTGCTATATTCTGGCTACTGCTAGGTAAATAATATTTATTTGATTTTAGAAGTGCCTCGCTGTCGAAGACATATTTTTTATTTGTATTTTCGGCGGTCTTTTGTTATTTTCTCCGCTAGGAAGTGAAAAGTCAACATCCATATTAGTTGGTATGGTTTTATCTACATTATTTAAACTTGATATGAACCGTTAAACAGATCGAATAAAAACAAAGGAAACGTACGCCGCCCGAAAGGCGCCCGAAGAACAAAGAATATTACATCTGTTTAACAAACCGCCGCGATCCTACGCAGAAGTATCTTTCAAAACCCTAAAATCATAAAAATAAGTGTCCTTACAACGAATTTCTAAAGTGCAGCAAGATTGCAACCATAAACTTTATTGGAGCCGGCCGGCCAAGAAGGGTGACAGCCAGCGAAATACGCCTCACGAATGTTTGCAGATTAAATTAAGAATTTTTCACTAAAACGCCCTTAAAACAGAGTGCGCTCTGTTTTAATCACACATAAAGGATACCAGAAGATAGGAAAAATTAACCGCTACCTATTAAAACAAACCACAGAGCGCTAGCACATATACAGGTGGAGAAAAAGCAATTTTTCCATCAGGCAGCCAAACACGCGCCCGGGAGAGCGGCCGAGAGTTCAGCGGCCCGAGGAAAGGCATATTGTAACGAAGAAATCAGGGGCCACGACCGAGTACAGCGGGCAAAGATGCAGATTACAAATTAAATTTTAATTAACGGAAGGAAGCGTCCCAGAAAAGCGAAATTGGTCTCAAAAATCTTATAAAAATAGCGCGCAACCGATCAAAGCATAATAAACTTTTTAACACACGCCATAAGAATAATACTTAATTAAGCTTTACGCGGAACATTGCATTAAAAATTCCAAGTTGAGCTAATTTTTACTCAAAACATAGCAAATTGGGTGTCGTTAGAATCGGCATTTCATCAACTATTGATTGCGACTCAATCCAAGTCGATAATTGATCACGCCGCTCAATTAAATGCTATAATTTCAAAATATATCGAAATCGGGCAAAACATCCCTTCTACTTCGACCAATGAGCGTCGAGATCGCGTTGGACAAAGGACTGGCTCCTTTAAATAGTCAGACGCTGGCAGTAAGAAATCACTCAGCCAAGGAGAGTCCACCAGCCGCCACTTCAGCTTCCAGGACTACCAGCAGCCACTTCAGCTTCCAGGACTACCAGCAGCCACTTCAGCTCCAGGACCAACAGCCGTTTCACTGGACTTAGCTGTCTGCCGCCTTCGTGGGACTTGGAGTTCGAGCCACTTTCGCTACCAGGAACCATTC
Source organism: Agriotes lineatus (assembly GCA_940337035.1). NCBI lineage: Eukaryota > Metazoa > Arthropoda > Insecta > Coleoptera > Elateridae > Agriotes > Agriotes lineatus. The sequence goes on along the minus strand of OW679196.1, from coordinate 165,736,129 downwards.
AGCCTTCCATCGCCGACTCAGCCAAGGAGAGTCCACCAGCCGCCACTTCAGCTTCCAGGACTACCAGCAGCCACTTCAGCTTCCAGGACTACCAGCAGCCACTTCAGCTCCAGGACCAACAGCCGTTTCACTGGACTTAGCTGTCTGCCGCCTTCGTGGGACTTGGAGTTCGAGCCACTTTCGCTACCAGGAACCATTCAGCCTTCCATCGCCGACTCAGCCAAGGAGAGTCCACCAGCCGCCACTTCAGCTTCCAGGACTACCAGCAGCCACTTCAGCTTCCAGGACTACCAGCAGCCACTTCAGCTCCAGGACCAACAGCCGTTTCACTGGACTTAGCTGTCTGCCGCCTTCGTGGGACTTGGAGTTCGAGCCACTTTCGCTACCAGGAACCATTCAGCCTTCCATCGCCGACTCAGCCAAGGAGAGTCCACCAGCCGCCACTTCATCTTCCAGGACTACCAGCAGCCACTCCAGCTTCCAGGACCACCAGCAGCCACTTCAGCTCCAGGACCACCAGCCGTTTCATCTACTGGACTTAGCTGTCTGCCGCATCTTCGTGGACTTAGAGCCGATCCATTTCACTGGACTTAGCTGTCTGCCGCATCTTCGTGGACTTAGAGCCGATCCATTTCACTGGACTTAGCTGTCTGCCGCATCTTCGTGGACTTAGAGCCGATCCATTTCACTGGACTTAGCTGTCTGCCGTCTTCGTGGGACTTGGGATTCGAGCCACTTCAGCTTCCAGGACCAGCTAGCAGCTCCAGCCTCTCCAGAGCCTATCACCCTCGTGGACTTAGAGCCAATCCTACGCATTGGACTCTGCTGCCTGCCGTCTTTGGAAAGCCACTTTCGCCAGCCGCCGCCTCCGCCCAGGAGATCCGCACTGCCGCCGACGTTGCCGCCGCCGCTGCTCACAGCCCGCCGCCCCGTCGCCAGTCGCCACCGCCGCCGCTGCAACCGCAGAAGGAAGCCGCCAGCCGCCGCCTCCGCCAAAGGAGATCAGCACTGCCGCCGACGTTGCCGCCGCCGCTGCTCACAGCCCGCCGCCCCGTCGCCAGTCGCCACCGCCGCCGCTGCAACCACTGGAGGAAGCCGCCGGCCCCGCCTCCGAAGGACCACACCCGCTTCCAATCGCGGATGCCAATCCGCCATTTTCTTTTCTTTTTCTGTATATAAATGTTACCTAGTTATAAGCTTATTTGTATGTGTAAATATAATAAACTTTGTTCCAATCAAATCCAGTGTCTAGCTGAGGGTAACGCCCAACCACCCCTTCTTACGCCGACGCCATTGCAGTAACCCTACCGCTGAGCATAGACGTAGGCTTGTTAAACTGATTTCTTGTTGGAGGTGTTGAAATGTTTTGCTATTGTTAGGATTTGATGAGGTTATCTGGCTGCCTTGATAAATTAGTGTAGGTTGTTTAATGTGGCTGCTTTGTGACATTGGGGTTACAGATAGTTGATATCAATGAGGCCGGCGGCCTCTCGGCAGCAGGTGGTTTTGTTGAATAAAAGTGATTAGGGGAATACAAGTAATGACTTATGTTTAATAAATACTTTATCAGTAAGTTAAGGTTTAGTTCAGTGTTGTAATTACACAGCTACACACTGATTTCACAAAATACGTCTGTCCACAATGAATGCTCGCTTGGAACTCTCAATCTACCATAAGGGTAATAAATCGATTTTTTAGTGACTATTTGATATCGCAAGCGTAATCAAACAAGCATCAATGTTGCACCCATTTTTCATCACCTGTGATTAATAATATAATCGATCAACTAACCACATATATTTGTGTGTTTTATACAAAACGAATTACGAGAATTATATAATACTTTGTTGATGTAATAGGTTAGGAAATTTCTTGATCGCGTATCTACCAGGTTGTGCAAGCTGCTTCAGTTGGTCGTATCACGTCTGCTAACTCTTGTTTCAACGGCCCAAAAAAGTATTAATCACAGTGGAAGTTATTCTTATTTTAAGTAAATCTTAAGTAAAAATGTCGGTATGAGCCGTGTGAATTTAATGTAGCTTGTTTGAGATATAATATATTTTATGTTTCAAAAAGCTCTCAGCATCGCCTTTCCAATTTTAGTATTGGGGATTGCTTAAAAAAATAAATAGTGCACCCAAGATTTATAGCACGTTAATACGGAATAAAAAGAAGTTACTTCTTCTCTTTTAAGCCGATTCGAAAACTCAATTTTTTACGAAAGAGACGTGGAACCTAGCAGGCATATACTTTTCTGTATACAAGTTCTACATGAATATTTATTCTAACATATTTTTTTACTGAATTAGATAACATCATTGACTTTTTGAATACTGGTAATTCACAGATCTTCGCTGTCGTGTTGACCGCGACAGACTTGCTACATGCGCCTTTTAGATTCACCATATATCACGCGTGCTCATGCGTCTATGACCAGCAGTGATTTTCAAATTGTGTTCTAAGTTGTAACACGGCCTTTTGCCTAACCCTACACACTACTGAATTATTACGTTACAATGCCCTGGTTCGCTAGCTTATCAAGTTGGTGAGCTATGAGGCTCTATTCACATCGTCAGTGCGGCTAAGGGTAACTAATATTCTTGAGGTCAGCTCGTTGTCACCTGAAATGTGGTACTTACAAATGCAAACACCAATGGCAATAAAAACCCAACAGCTTGCATGAACTAAATGCTTAGAGTTTATTTATTTGTGCGAAGATAAAGTTCACGAGCGCAAGGTACAAAATAGTTCCGCACACCAATAAATTTGACCCGAAGTTGTCGCTTCTTTAGCGTACCTCGATGGTTGGGAGCCCGATCCGTCGATTTGACATGATGCTAATGGAATGATTGCCGGTACTTCCTTTTTATCTGGCAGCGAGCCCCTTGCTCATAGTTGCGCAATGGGGCATTCAAACAATTATTAACAATGTTGTAATTATTTTCTGATCGCGTAGCGCGGTTTCAAACAGACTAACCTGGTTTCACTTACTCAACAAGAAGCCCGGGGACCGCTGGGGTGCTGCGGACGAAATTGCTGCTTCAAGCGTCGTCGATTTGGACACCGCTGGCGCACCTTCAAGGTGCTATTTCACTTTTTATAGCTGTTCTCTACTGAAGAATCACGTCCCCAGTGGTGGGCACACGCAAGTCTTCAAAAACACGGCTTTAAAAGGTTGACTCGCGCTCTTCACTAACTTGGGCTCAAAAAGGTTGATCCGCGCTCTTCACCAACTTTAGCGCGAATTAAAAACCCGCTGTTCTTTGTTCCCCGAATTGCTTGCTTTGCACATCCTCGCACGTTTTTCACTGGTGTGTTCGCACTCGAAAACGTATAGCATGCGGTCACTTACATAGCCATTCATTTTAAGTAAATAGGACATAATAACACATAGTGTCAGGCTTTATTACTATTTGAGTCTATAATAAAAAGGTATGAAATAGTTAAATACAGGTGGCACGAATTGGCCCGTTTCAAAGTCTGGTTGAAGTTTCAGCCAGTTTCACATATTCATTAATGAGAAATTTAATTATCGCGAATTGTGCTGCCTAATATACTGACATGAACTGGAAAAACATTTGGTATACACTACAAAAATACAAAAAAAAAACTTTTTGTTTATTATAATTATGTAACTTTTAAAAATTCTAAGCTGAACTCTTCTCGCAGTAAACACATTCTGCCACACTTCATTATAATTTTACTTAATTTGAACTTTGTAGATGTAAAATTTACTAACAACACTTTATTGTTACTTATATATTCACGCACTTTTTGATAGACTTATAAACTATAGTACAAACTAAATTGACACTTATAGGTACTTACTACTCTTGGAGGAAGAAACGCTTAAATCCTTAATTCATTATCATACTTAGGTAATTAAAATGTTAGCATTAATACAATACTAAAATTTACAAAATTTAATACGTTCACGTTGTTACTACTTACCATCTCTTCTTGGAAAACAGAAATGTTTTAATATCTTCCTCTTCTTCCTGATATAAAATTAGATCCAACTAACGAGTTTCTCAGAAGCTTTTAATTGTAGTACCCATAATAGATCCTTTCTGTTGTTAAGAGGATATTTGTGGGGCCATTTTCTATAAATATACATATGTTAAAATTTAGAAAAATACTTGTATGTTAAGTTTAGTCCTTTACTTACTTCATTAAAGCAATGCTTTACTTGAATCTCGTACTTCTTTTATTTACTTATCCAATTTTAGATTAAAAAATCGTTAGCACCTATAAAAACTTTGTAGAATGATATTTTATATTGATAGTTGTAAGTTTTTGGTAGACAGCTAATATGTGTAATAAGTTAATATAAATCGGGTAATGATGAATATTTATAAACTTTTCCAGTTTTTTCAGATTTTTTAGTGCAATTGTAGTGATTATGTTCAGTTTTGAGGCTGTCGCGTCTATACATTTAAAAAACGTCTCATTATCGTAGCAGTTTTTATTAAAAATTATACAGTGTGTCCAAGATAAGGAGGACCAGTATGGGGATCTCGGTAATGGTAAGAGATACAAATTTGGTTAAATGGGAAGAAAGTTGCACAATTAAAGGACTAAAAAAATGACGTCTAGAAATCCTTGATAAGATTTTTCGATTTTGAATTATCTCAAAAAAACCGAATTTTTGGATTTTCTTTTTTCTTTTTTTCTGGCGTTAATATTAAAGTTAGAGCGAAACTGATTAAACTTCTTTATAGCAACTTTTAGTGGACTTGATGATTAAGTTATCAATTTTTTTATCCGACGTTTCGTCTTCGAGAAACCATTATCAACTTCATTTTTTAAAATACGGTCCTGGTTTTTTGATGCCAAATTTGCAAAGCCCTTATTACTCTAAATTCAACAATGTACCACATATTATGGTTTAATTACGTTTCGAGCTTTTTTCTGATCATCATCAGAAAATTTTTTAGATACGGACCTGCATTTCTCATAATTTTGTAAAAATAAGTTCATGCAGTAAGTTAGGCCTTTTTACATGCCGTTAAAATATTAAAATGCACATCATAATGTCATAATTCTGATACATTAATTTAATAAGCAACCAATAGCTATTAACAATAAACAACAAATAAATGAACAAAAGATAGGCAGAAAGAATGAGAAAACGAATCTTGAAACAATGTAATAGGTATTTAACGTTTTGAAATAGAAGGAGAACTTAGAAGATTGGTTCTTGAAGCCTTTCAAAGTATAACCCCAGTATTGCTGAATAATGTTTTAGATTCTACAGTTAGATGTTATTTATGCATAGAGAATGATGGCAACCTTTTTGATTACCTTCTGTAAATTTTCTGATGATGATCAGAAAAAAGCTCGAAAAGTAATTAAACCATAATATGTGGCACATTGTTGAATTCAGAGTAACAAGGGCTTTGCAAATTTGGCATCAAAAAACCAGGACCGTATTTAAAAAAATAAAGTTGATGATGGTTTCTCGAAGACGAAACGTCGGATAAAAAAATTTATAATGTAATCATTAAGTCCACTAAAAGTTGCTATAAAGAAGTTTAATCAGTTTCGCTCTAACTTTAATATTAACGCCAGAAAAAATAAAAAATAAAAATTAAAAATTCGGTTTTTTTGAGATAATTCAAAAACGAAAAATCATATCAGGAATTTCTAAACGTTATTTTTTTAGTCCTTTAATTGCGCAACTTTCTTTCCATTTAACCAAATTTGTATCTTTTACCATTGCCGAGATCCCCATACTGGCCCTCCTTATCTTGGACACACTGTATAGTTACAAAATTCAATATCCGAAGTAGTTGTTTTTCTCTATATGTACAGGGTGTAACTTAAGTACGTCGAAATATTTCAGGGTGGTAATCCTTAACCAATTTTAAGAACAAAGTTCATATAAAGAAATGTTAAAAAATTCTTCGTTTATTGATATAATTACGTTGAGTTTGAATAAATCAAATTTACCAAGAAAGGACGAGGGATAGGAAAGAATCGATGGGGAGTTCACTGTTTAAAAACAATTGACGTCGGCGTACTTGCCTGACTCATTTGCCCCAGCGCCATTTTCGTCCCATTTGCGCCCCAGAAAAATATCAACAGTAATTAATGTCTTGTTTGAGCTCATGCTTGCAACACATTAATCTTCAGGACACCCGAAATTGAGCGACTAGTGAGGCGGTCTCCTACCTGCAAAACAGTTATTACAAAAACACTCAATTTAACAATTTTTCGCTTAGCTGCCCTAACTTCTATACGTTTCTGTTGGTACTTAATTTTTTGCATTAATTTGAGATTTATTTTAAAACTTTAATACACCGGTATCAAATTTATTGATTAATAATTTATATTATTGTACAGTTTAGCGCATTTAATTAGAGTGTCAGTGACACCTAGGAGGATGATTTGACGGGACGTGAGACTTAAGAGTCCCTGTATATAGGCTACTAAGAGTTGGGCACACAACGGGATACATTTTGATTGGTTTGGATCACTTTTTGCAAGGCACGTGTGATAAAAGTGCCGTTTTTGCATATTTTGTAACATGTTACGACTGATACTTTCACACATGCAAATCTAAATCTTAACTAAATCGGCCGTATATTCCCAATAGTCGATGCTATAAATCCTAAGAATGATCAATACTCTGAAAACCCTTCCATCAAAGGCAAGTTAGCAAGGTTGGTTCCCATAACCTCTTTGTTCGACATATGTCAACTATCTAATTTGGATCAAAAATGTATGTCAAATCAGACTGTTTGCCCAACTCTTAGTAAACTATATACAGGAGTAAACTATATACAGGATCTCTAGTGAGACTGAACTACTAGTGCCTTCTAGCGGTTAAAATGAAGATCACTTTTGAGTTCCGCCATCTTTTTTATACTGACAGGTGAAGTTTAGTTGATCTGTGGAGTTCAGTTACGAAATTACAACGGTTTAAAGACGACGGTTTAAATGGACAATCCTAAAATGAATAAAAAACCTATTCGTGGTGCGATTCAATATTTGTTTTTTAAGAAGCTAAATACGACTGAAATTTTGGCCGACATGTAGCAAACATTGGGTGACAGTGTCCTTTCGAAAGCAACGATTTGTCGTTGGGTTGCACCATTTAAACGTAATGATTTGAGCATTGAAGATGATGAACGACCAGGACCATCAAAAACGGTAACAACCCCGGAAACAATCGATCAAGTGCATGATATTGTTTTGAAGGATCGATCGAAGAAAAATATTGAAGAGATAGCTGGGATCGTAGGCGTATCAACTGAGTGCATACATCATATATTGCACGTAGAATTGGGCATTAAGCTGTCAGAAAGAAGGGCGCCGCGCTTGCCGAATGATGATCAAAAACGAGAAAGAGTGCGAATATCGAGCGACAATTGACAGCTGTTTAACAAAGATCAGGTTGATTTTCTGCGCCACTTTGTTACGGTCTATGAAACTTGGATTCATCACTACATTCCCGAATCAAAACACCAATCTCAAGAGTGGAAACATCATGGCAGTCATCCGCCAAAGAAGGCGAAGACGTTTTCATCACCCGGGAAGGTAATGGCAACGATTTTTTGGGATTCAAAAGGGATACTTCTCATCGACCATCTCACAAAGGGCCAAACCATCAACAGAGCATATTATGCTGCACTTTTGAACCAACTAAAAGCAGCAATTGCTGAAAAAGACCCGGAATGGGTAAAAAAGGTGCCCTTTTGTCATGATAATGCCCCTTCCCATTCCAGTCGCATTGTTCGTGAGAAATCGAATCAACTTCGCTTCCAGGTTATCCTCCACCCATCCTACTCGCCAGATCTTGCTCAAAGTGACTTTTACCTACTCCCGAAGCTCAAACTGTTCCTTGTCGGAAAGAAGTTTAAGGCGGACGAAGAAGTAATTGCTGCAACGAAGCAATATTTTGACAGCATTGAAGAAGATTATCACTACAAAACAGGCATAATGGCACTTCAGCGTCGCTGGTCCAAGTTTGTTGAAGTTCGAGGAGAATATGTTGGAAATACAAAAAAAAGCTCTAACTCATGTCTTTCATTTCGAGTCTCACGTCCCGTCCCGTCAAATCCACCTCGTAGTTTTTCAACATAGTTTTATCGGAATTAAACAATATAACAACTAAACTACCTAACTTTTTATATTTTATATAATTTTCATTTACCTTTGTAATGTATGCTATTTAAATAACGTTAAGTTATTATTTTCTTGGATTGGCATGCGTGGTGCGCACGCCGCGCGGGGCAGTTTATAGTTGGCTGTGGAACCAGAATGTTCACTTATTTATGTGTCAACTAAATAAAGTATTAATAAGTTATTGTTGTATATTATTGGCCACCTGGTCACAACAGTAACAAAAGTGGCGACGAGGATTAAAAAATAGAAAAAGCAAGAGTGTTTCAAGAGTTGCAAGAGTATTTCAATTCAAAAATGGTTGAAGAACAGCAACGAGCATCTCAAACAAGTTTAGTGGGTTCGATTCAAATTTTCGACCACAAAAGTTCGGACTTTCAAGTGTTTACCGAAAGGATATCGCAATTTTTCATTGCAAACGCGATTAGCGATGAAAATAGAAAACGCGCGATCCTTATAAATTCCTTGTCAGAAGAAACTTACATATTGGTAAGAGACATATGTTTTCCGAATACTCCCGATAAACACAGCTTCAAGGATTTAATAAAAACTATTAGTGACCATTTGTCCCCGGTAAAATCGTATTTTGGGGAACGATTAAAATTTCTGAACGCAAAAAGACAAACTAGTGAATCCGTTTCGGAATGGGCAGCTCGTGTAAAAAGTTTGGCTTGCAACTGTAAATTCGGGAATGAGCTGGACATTTTTATGCGTGATGTATTTGTGACTGGCTTATGTGATAACCAAATTATGGATAGGCTGTTTGAAGAAGATGCTTCCAGTGGCAGCTGTACATTCACGTCGATGGTCAAAATTGCCTTATCAAAAGAGTCAGCCCTCAATGAACACCTGGGCAGGAAAGAGTCAGCAGATGTCCACTATCACCAGCACCGTTCCGGGAAGAAGCCGCTACCAGTAGCAACCTCAAGGTCATCACCTAACACAGCAAAGTGCAATCGTGAAAACAGGTGTTTAGTGTGTGGCCTTAAAAATCATAAATCGAGTGCATGTAGGTATAAAAATTTCGGTTGCCACAGGTGTGGTCAGAAAGGTCATTTGAAGCCCATGTGTACAAATAGAAACTTTTCAAATAACTTTTTAGAATCAGAAATTGAACAATCTATTTTCAGCATTGAAAGCAATAATTTTGACGTTCAAAATAATATGAATTTTTGCGATCCTATTTGTATAAACTTATTGGTGGAAAATAATATAATCAAATTTCAAGCAGATACTGGGTTTGCTTACTCTGCAATCTCAGAGAACGCATACAATATTTATTTTAAAAATAAAACTTTGTATAAAAATGATCTTATTTTAAAAGATTATTTTGGTTTACAATTTAAACCCATTGGTTTTGTTAATCTTAATGTGTGTTATGAAAATAATTCCTATATCTTTAAAACATATGTTGTTAAAAATGGTGGTCCTCCCCTGTTGGGACGGAAACATTTACAAATATTAGGTTTAGGTATTTCTAAAATACTGTATTCAGATCATCAGCATTATATGGAAAATTTATTTGTTAAATATAAGGAAATTTTTGAAAATTGTTTAGGTACATTCAATAAATTTGAGGTAGAATTGAAATTAAAAGAAAATGTTCCACCTAAATTTTGTAAAGCGCGGCCAGTTCCGTTTGCCTTGAAACCAAAAATAGAAGATGAGTTGGAAAGATTGGTAAAAATTAAAGCTTTAGTTCCAATAGAATTTTCAGAATGGGCACCACCCATTGTTCCAGTTTTAAAGCCAAACGGAAGTGTACGCCTATGTGGTGATTTCAAAATAACGATTAATCGATTTTTGGAGGATAAAATTTACCCTTTGCCAAGAATTGAGTATCTATTTACACAACTCAAAGGTGGTATAAAATTCTCTAAAATTGATTTATCGGAAGCTTACCAACAGGTAAAATTAACCACAAATTCTATGAAATTGTGTACAATCAACACTCATAAGGGGTTATTTGCCTATACTCGTTTACCATATGGTATCAAAATAGCTCCCGCCATTTTTCAGAATATTATGGAACAGATTTTTGCTGGTATAGCAGGAGTAGTGTGTTTTTTGGACGACATTCTTGTTACTGGGTGTAATGATATGGAGCATATGCAGAGCAAAGGTTCCAAGGCCTGAGACAATTACACAATTAAAATCATTTTTAGGAATGGTAAATTTTTACTGTAAATTTATCAAAAATGCTTCGAGTATTTTGCAGCCACTTTATCAATTGTTAAGAAAAGATACAACTTGGTGTTGGTCACGCGATTGCGAGATAAGTTTTAACAAAATAAAAGACATTTTAGGGTCTTCTACGGTTCTGACTCATTTTGATCCGAAAAAAGACATAAAATTGACGGTAGATGCTTCGAATGTCGGATTAGGGGCTGTAATAAGTCATATAGATGATAATAAGACTGAACGGCCGATAGCTTTTGCTTCGCGATTGTTAAATTCAGCGGAATCAAAATATTCCCAGATTGAAAAAGAAGCGGCAGCAATAATCTTCGGTGTAAAGAAATTTTTTCAATATTTATAAGGAAGAAAATTTTATCTATATTCGGATCATAAACCGTTATTGTCCATATTCGGTGAAAAGAAAGGTATTCCGATTTTTGCAGCAAATCGTTTGCAGCGGTGGGCGCATATTTTATCTTCTTTCGATTATGAAATTAAGTATGTTCCTACAAACAAAAATATCGCCGATTGTTTTTCTAGGTTATCGGCTAGTTGGCTGTGGAACCAGAATGTTCACTTATTTATGTGTCAACTAAATAAAGTATTAATAAGTTATTGTTGTATATTATTGGCCACCTGGTCACAACAGTAACAAACTTTTAAAAAATGAGAGAGTTAGTAGTGGACAGGGCGTATAAGTTGCTATCTTAACAAAATACAGAGGTTGTATCATTTATAACTGACACGCTGAACAAATGCGCTAATCTGTACAATAATATGAATTATTAAATGAGGCGCAAATAAATAGAAAATGACGGTGGGCGCAAATGGTTTAAATACCTGCAATAATAAGGAAAATGAAGAATTCGGGAACACTTGTTTACTTACCTGCATCAACGTTTTTTTTTCTTAAAAACGGCTAAAAATTACTACCCTGAAATACTTCAACATTTACTTAAGTTACACCCGTGAATATTAATTCTGTCAAAACTTTACGTGTAACTTAAAATGTGACAAAAGGTTTTATAATAAATTGAAATCCGCCATATTACTAATTTTAAAAATAATTATTGCAGCAACAATGAATTGTAAGTACCGATATTGAAATGTATTTATATATTGTTAAGGTTATTATGACAACTCAAAACTTCTGTCAACTGACACTTCAAACTAGTTTTGAAAATTCAATTACAAATACTTCATCGTTACATTTGTCATACGACAATCTCAAATAATAAGTACTTCATTAATTAAAATTAACTCACCTTACTCTTTATTTTCTTTCAGTTCTTATTTTAAATTACCTGGATTGTGTTACCTTTTATTAAACTTAACACTCCCCTCTGCTAAACCCAATAAGTCCAACTCTGCAACTAACCACGCTACAAAACTGCTCCGCTCAAAACCACGGTGAAGGCCTCAACTGACAATCAACTGCCAAGATTGCCAGAATCCGGATCCAAATCAACACAGGAACCTAGTTTGCTACAGGAATCAGCATCTATAGCTTTACCACAGTATGCATGTAAATAGACATCAGCCGCAGATGTGTTACTTTTAATGTTCAACTAAATCACATGTATGAATTCTGCTACAACCCAGCACCAAGAATATTGACCAGAGGCAAACCACCAGATATCACTTGACAAGACCCACAAACCTGCTCACTCTGCTAATGATGTCGATGCAATCCACCTCCCTTGCAAAGCGTTCCTTGTTATCCAATGCAGTCGATGCAAATGTAATTCCACAATAAACTCAATTCACATTCCCTTACTTACTGAAGATTATAATTGTATTAAATTACTTTACTCATCACATTCTAGTCTTCATCCATCTAGTTTTCTCATAGTCTTCTTTTAATATTTTAGTTTTTAGTCTTCTTCATCACGCCAATTTGTATGTAACTTTAACCCTTTTATTATGCAAAATATTTATTTTAAAACTCTTATAAAAGGGTTTATTTCTTAATTTCAAATTTTACAAAACTGTATTACCTCATTATCGTTTCAAAATTTTTTTTCTTCAATAAATCAAATAATACTATCTCTTTAGCGATCTAGCTTATTTCTTTCAATCCAACACACTATTAAAGCGTTATTATTTGATTAATACCTACTATGTTAAATAGTATATATCGAAAAAGTATTTGTCATTAACTTCCAATTTCATTTCAGATATTAAATTAATTAAGTTAAAATCCTACTGTTTCTCAATTAGCTTCATTTTCAATTAAGTTATAAATTACATTTCCTTTCTTTTCTAAATACTTACATCTTAATAATTTTGATATCCATTTCACATCTAAATTCATCGTTGTAATTTTTAATACTGTATTCTATTAGTCGTATTAATCAGATTTTTAGACCCCTGTATCAATACCATAATAATATATTACATACGACATCAGAGACCAAATAATTGAACTTTTTAAAATGTAAAACAAATCTCAGCATTCACGACTCTTTAAATAACTCAACCTTCGTGGAAAATAGTAATTTGTATATTAAGGCACTATAAAGGCCTACTTGCTAGACGTAAGTCTCCCCAAAAATAATACATACATATACAGTGTGGTCCATTAAGTGTGCAACAAATGGGAAATTTTTTTGTTAGTTGTACAATCGAAATTTAAATATTGCCAAAAGTTAGTGCATGTTCAATAACCATATCAGATGCCCTTAGAATGGCTTCAAGTCAAACAATATACAGGGCAGGACAAAAAATATGAAATTCGTTCAAGAACAAAGTTACCTTATTTCAAACAATATAGCAAAATTTTATTGAGAAAAGTTGTTTAGAATTAAAAGTTATGCTCAAATACAAAGTCACGGCCTCCTATTCGAATTTTGATTCATTTTTGGAAAATTTTGTATAACCCCCGCATGATACATATTTTTATTATTTTGATTTTATATGTATTTAAAGTAGCCACAACCACATCCCTTTTAAATAACTTTTAGCAACTTGAAGCGTATTTGTAGAATTTACTTGGATTTATATTTTTTTAGGTAAGCGTCCACTTCATGTTTGTTGCAACGATATTTAACAGAACTTTAGAATTTCGCAAATATTCTTTTTAACAAGGCAAATGCTTTACTAATAATAATTTACATATGAAAAACTCTTAATAAAATCAGAATAATAAAAATATGTATCATACGGGGATAATACAAAATTTTACAAAACAAGAATCAAAATTCGAATAGGAGGCCGTGACTTTGTATTTGAGCATAACTTTTGATTCTAAACAACTTTTCTCAATAAAATTTTGCTATATTTTTGTCCTGCCCTGTATATTGTTTGACTTGAAGCCATTCTAAGGGCATCTGATATGGTTATCGAACATGCACTAACCTTTGGCTGTATTTAAATCTCGGTTTTACAACTAATAAAAAAATTTCCCATTTGTTGCACACTTAATGGACCACACTGTATACAAGGCACTGAAGTTTAGCTTTTTATCACGAATGTGGATATAAGGCAAATACACCACATGAGGGATAAAAAGGAACTTCAGTGCCGCAAGGTACATTATGTTTTCTTTGATATCGAGAAATCGTGAAATTATAACATTTTAATTTTAATCAACTTTTGTAGATTATGTTGACGTCGGTTGACGTTTATCTGTCGCCCCGCTACCTACAAAAAAATTGTAAAACAATGGATTACTTGACTGCCGATTCTCCTATTCTAATTACGATTTCGACGTTCTTCACTGCCTATTTAAAATAATATTAAATGTTAAATTGAGAGCACACATTTTATTTTTTTGCATGAGAACTGCTTCAATATAAAATTTTCTGTCTAATTTTTCGTCCATCGTGTACCTACTGCACTTTAAAACTTAGTGTTCCTATCAAACGTGTGATTTTAAAAACAACTGCTTCATATACTCTCTTGAATGTACACAGTGTGCCAGTTTAAAGATTCTTCATTTGTGGAGTGCGTAGAAAACCTTAAAATAAGAAAATTGAGTTTCAATGTTCGTATTTTCTTATTCTAAAGTATACCCTGTACACTCCATAAGTAAACCTTCTCAAACTGCGACTCTACATAGTTAAGAGACAATATAATTAGTTGATTTTTGAGCCAATCAGCATGTCTTCAAATTAGGACTTTGGCTAATAGGACCTTCTACAACGCTAACAATACAGCTACACGCTATTACCGATTTGCTACAAGCTAACTTGATTTGGTTTCACTTGTCAAATAAAATAATTTAGAAATGTCAGATGATGTTTCTAGGTTATGTCGTGCGTAAGGTACATTGGAGACAAACATTAGTATTGATAGTGAAGTAATAATAGTTATTTATTGTATAAGTGTTTTAGATGGTGTTTATCCACGCAATAATGTTTAAACGCGAGAACGCAGTTCGAGCTTTTAATTTTCGTAAGTGGATAAAACGCAACTAAAACACGAATGCAATACAACGTTTTATCCAACAATTCAATAAATATCTAAAAAACATACGTTTTGTATTGACAGCCATGAAAAGTCATAGCGACAATTTGGAAAGTACCGAAAGATCAAATGTTATACGTTTGGCAGTACTGAAGTGTCAGTCTATGCCAAATTCGAGAGGTTAATAGGTTAAGTTTTGTTTGTTATTTGACACAGATTGACGCAAAACTTAACCTACAAACTTCTAATTTGGTATAGCTTGACAGTACTACCAACAATGCAGTAGTAAATGACATGGTTTTATTCCACTATTGGAATAAAGTAATTTCATTATTCCACTGGTGGATAAAGTGGTACTTTAGACGGTTCATAAGTGTGGATAAAGCTTCAATTATAAGGTTATTGTTGATAAAATAGCATTACGCTCCTTCTGGTATATATTTTAAATAATTATATTCTCTTCTTAAATATACAGTGTTTTCCGATTGCTTTTCACCATGTATCAATTGTGTTTCACTATTTGTCAAATGTAATTCTCATTTGTCAATATTGAGTGTTGACAAGAGAGAAAATCATTTGAGATAAAGTGAAACACAACTGATACATGGTGAAAAGCAATCGAAAAACACTGTAATTCGTAGTACGCCTACGCCTATTCTTAATGAATATCATTTCGTTATAATTCTAACGAATAATAGTAATCAAAAAATCATCGATAATAAGCGTACTACTTATTACATTACTCCCTGGGAATAACTGTCGTTTAAAAATATAGGCAACCCAAAATACTTACCAGAGAATTCTGTAGTATCTAACTTAGTACAGAGACAAGAACAAATCACACAGTTTGATAGTACGTAACTCGAATTAATAGCGGTTGTTTTTCAATATATTCGTGAGTTTATTTTCATTCATTTGGTATATGTGAGTCTTGACAGCTGCAATATTAATTGGCGTAAGTATCTTGGGTTGCCTATTTCGAAAAGAAGAGCCTCATACCTTCCCAGAATATACAAAACGTCCCAGTTTTGAGGTCCTTTATTTAGGAAACCCTAAATTAATAGGCGTAACTTGGAAACCGCCTTCTTTTCCAATGCAGGTTTAAAAATGTTGTGAAGCCTTGATTTTGCCAAGTGATACCCCACCCCAAGTTACGCTCACGCTTAAAATAGAAAAACCATGCCCGTATTTTCTAATAATTTTAAGCCCATACAAAAAAACTCTTAAAATTGAGGCAGGCTCTACATACAGGAGAGAATTGAGTCTGCCGTTTAAAAATAGGCAACTCAAAATATTTATCGCATAGGCAAGAACAAAATGGACAGTTTCACAGTAAATGAATTAGTAGGTAACTGTTGTCTTTCCAAATATTCATATTTTTATTTTCATTGCTCGGGTATGAGCGATTCATGATAGTTGCTATATTAAGTTGACTATTCCCCTCAGATAATATAAACCAATCCCATCAATCAATTTTCAAAATTTGAACCAATTAGAATCGAATACAGCGAATATTTTGCACTAGTGCAATACCCGGGTATTTGCACAAGTGCAATAGCGAGTATTTGCGGGAAGAAAAGCAAACCAGCTAGGTACACAAGAAATTTCAGAAAGAAAACTGAAAACTCTTTAAAAATGAATAGTGTGGTATACAAAGGATGACATTTCTTCGAGGAATAGTCTTGCAATATTCCCCGCGTGCATTCTGTATAATTAGAGTATTTCTCTCGAACGCTTCGCGTTCTCGAGAAATACTCGAATATACAGAATGCACTAGGGATATAACTACTGAATATCGCAGCAACCTGCAATACGTATATGAGTTTGTCCGGTTTTAAGACGATATGATCGTATTTTACCACGAATTGGCCTGTATATACGTATATACTGAGATAATTTTTTTCTTTCATCAAATTATTCATATTTTGCTTTACAATATACAGCATGTCCCTGAAATCTGTAGACATGACAAATCTACATATATCATTGGGTCTAAAATAAGATGATTTAACTTGTAGATATATATTTAAATGTGGTTCGTTAATCCATGATTCTCTTTCAAAGTTCTTTTGCCTTAGTTTGTTTATAATAACAAAACTCTTGTATCAAATGATATTGCTTATTACGATTACTATCGATTAACCATTAGTGGAAGAAATAAGGTTGCCACGACACAGATAAGACAGTAACTTTTTAATAGCAGCAATTTATTCTGTGTCTTTGTAATGTTTGATACCCGGTACGATTTAGCCAGAAAACAGTTTTGGTGACTGCTCCATGTTTATTTGGAAACAGATAACACTATTAGTCCACTGATAATAACCAATGTCATCTCATAGAGGGTATCATCCAAATCAAAGTAAGCATTATATTGCTGAAACTAAATCAAATTTTTGTAAAACAAATTTGAACCAGAAACTGGCTTAACGAAACACATTTGAATATAAGTAAGTTGAGAGAAATCGTTTTATTTTCGGTCCAGGAATCTGTGGACAAGTCACGTCTACACATTCCAGAGACACACTGTATATGAATATACGTTGTTAAAGATGACATTAAAGTTATTGCCCGTACGGTGTAAGATATAGGTTTTGCTAATTTCAGGATTCAATTGACTATTCAACACTATAACATATAAACCAATCCTTAGCGATATCGCTAGGTTACGTAAAACTAAACACTAACAAACTGTGTGAACAAAGTTTGGCTTGCATTAAATGTTGTGTTTTGGAAGTATTCTGCTGAATTTAATTGAGGATGAATATTAATTGTTGGATTATTTTTCAATAAAGTTAATCGTTATGTATTAATATTGTTAAATAGTCGTCTCAAATACCACTCGAAGTGGATAATTTTTTGAAAATATTTTGCCATTTCCATAGAAACTATTGCAAATTTCACTCAAGAAAATCACACTTAAATATCACTCGCCTTCGGCTCGTGACATTTTTGATATGATTTTGTTTCGTGAAATTTAAACGCAATAATTTACATGGAAACGGCAAAATATTTGTCAAAAATATTTCCACTACTTGTGGTATTACCCTTGAATATTTTTTTGTATATTTGAGCATCAAAATAGTTGTCTACAACTTGTGTAAAATCGAATATTACAAACGAGTTATATTAAAGCTCTCGACATGGTCGAGAGCTTCAAGGGAGCAAGTTTATAGGGTCTAAGACAATTCACCGTCGCCGATGCGCCGTAGGTATACAATTCGAATTCGAAAAATTCGACGTTGGAACTTTTTCCGTTAGCGGATAGTGTTAAATGAATAGAAATACTACTCTCACATCATTGTAAATACAATTTTTAAAAGATTAAAAACATGTGTGTCACATGTGTCCACCAATACACTCGCTAGGGTTAAATCTTTTACAACGGCCTACTGAAATTACGTTGTATTTAAAAAGACAATACATTACATTACACACATTACATTTGCAGTAATATGAGCTAAGTTCTCTTAAATTTATTTTTAATTGAATTAGTTAATTGTGGAAAACGAAAGCAGATTTGTCTTCCGCAAAGTTCGTGTTCAAATATTTTTCAATTTGTAGTGTGGTGGAATACTCAAAGAAACAACATGAAAATTACAGATGATTTCTTTATTATTTAAGCATGTCAAAAATACAGATATTCGCGACAGCGAATCGGGCCGACGGCTAATCGGGTAGATCGCGAATTTGACCTACGGTGGTGAATCGGCAGCGGCCAATTGACGACGGTGAATCGTCTCATCCCCGAGTTCATAATAGTGGTAGATTGACGTAAGAGTTATGTACAATATTTTTGTACGACGGAGGTTATAACATTTTAAGCCAGTTTTATTTGATTATTTCAGAAATTAAATTACTAGGTACTGTTAGAGATTATTTGACAGATGGGTGCGGTAAAATTATTACGCACTCATTTGAGTGTGGTAATACATATTAACGATACAAGTTTGATTATGAGCAGCTTAGCGAAACGAGTTGGCAATCAAACGAGTTTCGTTAAGTGTATTGTTCAATATTTTATCTTCAATCAATACTGGTTCAATGTATTCTTTGTTTTGTAAAAAAGAGTGCCGTAATATCTATCACAGCACTGAGTGCGATAATATCATCTATAACCGCACTGATGCAGTAATACGGCTCTTAACAATATTGGACTTAATTGTGTAAATACCTAGTCTGTAACAACACCCATGAAAATAAAAATATTAAAACACTTGTGAGATGAAACTGTCATTATGCCATCAAAATTTACAATACCGAAGTACAAAAATGGTTATTTGTCTACCAAGTGCGGAATAACTGAGTTGCCACACGTCAGACACAATATTTTCCATATAGTCAGTTTTCATGTTAATAAACGTTTAGTACCTTAATTCTTTACTTTTTCTAAAAACAGATATAAATATTTCCTAACTAGTTTAAAAAGAGTGAAAAATTATGTCATTTTTAATAAAATTTTTAAAACCAGAAAGGAAATATTCATTTCCTAACTAGTATTTTAAGAAAGTGTGGAAAAGCATGTCATTTTCTAACTAGAATGTTGTATGACAATATAACCTGCAATATCTAGAACAAATAATTTATGCAACAAGTTGCAAGATTAGTCGTAATTGTTCAACGAGCAAAACGACTTGTACAAAACACCCGTATTTCGCAACTTGCTTCATAACTAACTTACCACATCCAAGTGAAGGCGTAATATTTCTGCAGCACATAAATGGGCGCGTAATATTTTTACCGCATCCATGTGTCAGACAATTTCCAACAGCATTGATTTTTTATTTCAGAAAAAATGAAATAAAGCTGGCACAAAATGTTCATACAAAAAATATTGCGTAAAATCGATTACTATTATGAACCAGTAATAACTTTGGGAAAGCTCCTGCATAGTATTCCATTCACAAACTTGTTATGTAAATAACTAATTTGTACAACCGTGCCGAAAAGTTGACCTTTGCGAATGCAATTGCGGTTGCGAAATTCATTTTCGCGGCAGCTACTATTATGCATCCGTTGTTATTAGTAACGACTGCGAAAACGAATTTCGCAGCTTCACTTCCGTCAGTCATTGTCAACTTTTCAGCACGCTTGCTCAAAAAATGTTATGTATACCACGTTCGCGAAATGTTTGGCTTCCTCGGAGTAATTAGGGGGACAACTTAATCTTGTCCGCCAGTCATTTCGCGGCTAGGTATCCAAATAACTTTTTTAAATAACCTAAAAGCATGGGAACTGTTGATTTTGAAAACAGGTTAAGTAATATCCAATTTGAATCGTGAAAGTATCAAATCTATATCTCAAACTGTATTGTCAACGGCTTTTTTATCTCATTTTTATCAGCGACGTTGTATATATTATAAAGGAGTTTTATACCAATACCGACTGAAAAACAGGGCATCAGCTATTCAGCTGACGTCAGCACAAAGCGACCGAATTGGCCTATGAATTTATTTCATTTGAATTTACCTACTCCGCCTCGAGATAAGAAGCTCTCATTGGCTAATTCGGCCGTTTATTATGCTGACGTCAGGCCGGATAGCTGAGGCCCTACTTTTCAGTCGGCCGTGATTATACCCATTGCTGAAATGGTAAATGGAAGAAAACCGAATTCGCCATACTAATGATATGAAGCTAGTGAAGGAAGGGTAAAATAAAACACAGATTTATATTTCACAGTATAATAAATACTGGTATACTTCAGAATTACATTATAAATATACAATGTGTATTATAATTTTTGTTTTTGTGGTTTTTAAAATATTTTCTGAAAATAACAATTTCCCACAAAGCAATGTTCAAACATCTATCTCAAATAAGACGTGTTATTCACACAGATACAAACATGCCATGGTGTATTCCAAGAAAAAATGCTAGTAAAAGTGAAAGAATCATGGAAAACTCGGTGAGGGTACGCTCCGCGGCAACGTACGTAACAGAATTCGAAATTTGACATCTACACGCTAACCGTCCGAGATGCGTTGCACACTTTTACCAGCCTTGTTCCTTCACATATCAAATACAACCAATGATATATTTTAAATGCTAAAAGGCAATTGTAGTCACATTTCATATAACACGTGATAAAATCTGCACATACTCCATTTCTGGAAATGGCTTACATGCTACAAACAATTTAAGTTAACTCTAACATATTGTCAAAAATGGAATAAGTAGTAAACCAAATTTTACAACTGCTCAACAGTTTCGACTTCGACGGACCCGCGAACTCAGACTCGCGAGCTGTCGGTGGTTTGCTTACTCTAACAAAAACCGAAAGGAAACGAACGTGTGATATTGGTTTGTTTGATACTTGTTGGATATGAATTGGTAATTGGTCCCAGTTGATAAACGGATTTTGTGGCTGTTGGATTGGTAGGTTACGGCGGCATATTTGAAATGTCAGAAGGGGAAAGATCTAGCAATAATACGTGCTGAAATTTTGAACTTTGTTAATCTGCGGCATCCTCGTTAAGTCTTTTGATATTTTCAGTCTCATCGCTGTTTACCGATCACAATGTTTAAATTCTTTAATTTCTACCGATACTCGCGTTTAGAATCAAGATCGTCGCTAAAGCAATCAAAGTTCGAATTGAAGAAGACACTTTTTTGGTGTATCAAGTGCTAATTTCCTCTAAATTAGAATTTAAAGCTTCCGCAATAAAGTGTCGCACTTTATACATGCTACTAAACGATTGTAAAAATAAACTTTAAAAATTCATAACAGTCACTTAGGCACTATAACTAAACTAGTTTAAGTGTAAAGCAAATTCAAGCGCAATGAAGGAGCAAAGAAACTGGAAATTTTGTATGTATTTGAAATATGCCATTGATAACCCATGTTTGAACCTGTTTGATGAGTTGCTACCTCATTTGTGAAGAGCTGTACCTACAGTAACTACCTGTATTACGTTACGTCCTACTCCTTACGCTAGGTTAGTAAGTGCCATCACCAGTTAGTGTGCATCTTTACAAAAATCTAAAGTAGTGGATATATCCCAGTTGTACTGTAAGTGTCGTATGGATATATTAAGTATACGTCTCTACATACGTTACTAGCTATGTAAATGGAAAGTGTACAGGTGAACCGTGAATAAAATAACATGAATGCGATAACTATATTAATATAACACACATGGTGGGTGTACTCTCTGCAAATAATAACTAACTACGTATAAAACACCTAGTGCTTAAAAATAATAAACAGAACACCCACTTAAGAAATGCCTATAAATCACCTCTATCGTACTCTGCAACAAAAAATACATATAACTGACGAAGTCGTCGGAGCTCTTCACAAATGCGATTGAATGTGGGCAATTGTCGACTGTACTATTGTTCGATATGGTTGCTCGTAACACAAAGTCACTGTAAAACAACTAAACAAGTGGCTCAGAGGTTCAACGTTTCAGCAGGCACACGACAACAAGGTGCGCTACGGGTCTATTTACAAGGATACTGGATCAAGCAACTTAAGTAGACTCTGCTCTATAAGTTAAAACTAAAATTAATTAACAAATACGTTGATTAAACAATATAAAAACCAGTTGTGTGTGTAAAAAAATATGTAGGAATAGCAACTAGAAGTCTTATAAAGTCTCGTGAAATGCTAAAAACGTGGAATGATAACCTAACTTACGAACATAGACCCTGGTCCTTATTAAACGAGAAATACTGTCGCAAAACCGCGGAAATCCTTTCTGTGTAAACGCAATTTCTACGCAACACTGACACCGTGGGAGAATCGACACCGGCCGCCACGCCCCGACTTGAACGTGTTCAACAAAAACACTGCCTTTCTGTGTAAACAATTACAAAATTCTGTACGTATTTCCGAAAATTAAAATACTTTTATATTACGTTATTAAATCACCATCAAGTTTACAATTGGCTACTACGGAATTAAGCAATACTATAGGTTCCTCGGCAATTGAAAAGGAATGTGCTCTTGGTAGACATCGATTTATTTCATTTGAAACTTTGACAATGTCAATGTCAATATGTTACTCAGAGTTTGAAACTAGTATATCTTTGTACGCATTTGATTTCTGAAGTGTTCCCAAAACTGTAATAGCAGCTTTGCATTTGAAATAAAAGCTATCAAACGTTATTATGTTAAATAATGTTCAAATCCGCATTTTCATATTATAATTACTTTAAATCTCCTTTTTATCAGAATACTATAGATTTCTAATTTCGACGTCTTTAAACCATGAGATCTAAATTTGTTGGAAATTTCAAAATTGACGGTCACTTCCGTGTCAGTAGTGTAAATAAATGCAAATACAGTTTTTAAAATAGCAAATACAATAAAAATTCTAAAACTATTATCACCAATATCTAATTGGTCTAAAAATATGCACTTAATCATGTCTGGTACAACTGAGCGGAGCCGAATCAGCTGCACCGAGTCGGCGCCCACCAACTCGGCGCCGTTTACAAACTCGGCTGGCACTCGCCAACTCGGCGCTCACCAACTTAGTGCTCACCAACTCGGCGCCAGGTTAACTCGGCGCCGGGCTGTGTTCAGACTGGTTTGCAGTAAAATTATTTAAAATTCGTGGTAGTATAATCAGTTGGCCAAAAGGTGAAATTGATCAGAAATTAAAAAAGGGAGGTACCAAGGTATGAAGGTGATAAGTGAAACACACTGTATAATACTTAGTTTGGTTTTACTTTTCTATAGAAAAATATAAACAATAAAATTTGGTAATCCAGTATTGTAATTTTCA
Organism: Agriotes lineatus; assembly: GCA_940337035.1. NCBI lineage: Eukaryota > Metazoa > Arthropoda > Insecta > Coleoptera > Elateridae > Agriotes > Agriotes lineatus. Next base: position 165,712,688 of record OW679196.1, on the reverse strand, counting down.
TAACAATAAAAGTTAGTAAACACTTATTCTGATATTTTGAAGTTGCATAGATATATTAAAAAAGTACATTGCAAATCTATAGCCACAAAACCAGCAACTTAGTGCCGAGATGGCTGCGCCGAATTGTCCCATTCCGACTTAATTATGGTTATAAATGAAGTAACGAAAATAATTGAATATTTCCTTTCTTAATTTTAAAAACATTTCATGTAAGGCCTTATAAAATGCTCAATTGATCGGAAGAAATTGTTTGAGACCAATACTGAATATCTTCAATTTAAATTATACTAAAGATACATGGAAACTAGTTCAATATATCATTATACGAGCCGTCTTAAAGCTGTCTAAACAGACTATTATGTGTAAAATTTAAGTCATGTAAGTCTTATTCCTCCACTGCAACTATTTAACAGAAAATTACTACCAGTCAACGTGAATACGTATACCTAAAATTTCTTTCAGTCAAAGTTTCATTAGTTACTTCTATTGAACAGCGCTTTTGCATTAACCATTATTTACGTTATCTCTACGTTCAAGTTCGAGGGTGCGGGGCTAGTTGGAACTTATTAACAACGAAATTTGCTGGGGCTTCAGATTACTGCAGTAAAATCAACGGTAAGGACGCACACTAATGCGAACACAATTAGTTTTGATTATGGTTCTTTTGTAAAGCAACATGCAATAAGTTCTAGAGAGATATTTACGTACGACGTGTAGAAAAATTAATTTATCTTATGCGTATACTTTATAGTGTTGTTAAACATTTACGTTTTGGACCACGTCTCTTAAAACAAATTGTAGGTACTTAAATTTATACAAAATGTTCGAGAACGATGTCTTTACAACAGAGTATCACATTTAGAAAAATAATAATGACGTCACTAATAGAACCACTAATTAATAATTGCACAATCGTGGCACACTCGCGAATTTGCAAGTTTTTATAAATTTATGCTTTTGATTTTATAAAGTAGGTAATTTAGGTCTTTACGCACTACATCTTATTTAAGCCAAGACGTCAAATTTTATATATAAATTCGTCAAAATTGTAGACGTTGCGAACTGGCAAGCGCAAAAGTGTTACACACAAACATTTAAAAATACAGTGTTAAAAACCTTAGAACTACTTAATTCAGGAAGCTCACAGCTTCGCAAATTACTGAATATATTACAGTAAAGTTAAAGCAATCCAATGATCCAAGCTTGGGCCCGAGATCACGACTCTGTTTCTATAATTCAAGTTTCTAATTGTTGCGAATGCGAATAAAAAATCTGGCACATACTTGGTTGGAATGTTTAGTTTCAAGCGCGCGCTGGCTTCCAGCCGCCCCCGTTTTGATTTTACGCCGTTTCGGTAAATTGGGGGCGGGTAGGAGACGCAGCGCGCGCTTAAACGATATGTTTCAAACACACAATATTATTTACAATATACTGCTGTATTGGTCCAACTGAAATATGCGTTACTGTAAAATCTGGCTGGGTTTGATAGTCGGCTTGGCAGTCCGGACTTCGACCCCCGAGAGATCCCTGAAGACGACTCGAGGATCGAAACGCAGACTCGCCGACTGAGCTAACTGTCGGTATCGGTTTGGTTGTGGTTGGTTGCGTTCTGACGGTTGTTGAGGGATGAAGCGCTTAACTATACCTGATCAATCTTTTCTCTCTCGAACAAAATAACTTCCTTTTCAAATATATAATAATATATTTATCTTATATGTACTACTTAATGTTGATGTAAATATATATGTATGTATATACCATCTAATTGCACTTCATTGTCATATGAAAACAAAAACCGCGGCGCGAGCTCATCATATCCACGGAACGAGTTGAGCGGACGCGATGGTGAATTCACGCCGAACCTATTAATATTTATATCAATTAACTACCTCTAATTGTTTTAATTTTATATTATAATATTTTAAGATATTTTTAGAGAAAATATACATCAAAAATTTTGAATAAATCACAGATAGATATAATTTTCAATTCTGGGACAATCCCGAGGGTTTTCGATATATCCACATCAAAGCAGTCTGTACGAAATACGGATGAATATACATGACTTTTATACAGATTTTGAGGTATACGCAACGCTGAAGACACATACAGAGTACAACACTGATAATATATTATAGTTTGGTACATGCCGAAACACTTAACAGCGAACATAGAACATGATGAATTTATACATTTTAGAGTCCAAAACACTTAATATTATACGGATCCGCTGCTTTGATGCTACCGAAACACTAAGATTAAACGCGCTATGCTAACCAACGGAAAACAATAATTGAAAAATAACGACTAATCAACAAACACCGTCATCGACCTCGTTTTTACAACAACCATTGGTTTCCAGCACGGGAAACGCTTCAACAACAATTAAATGGAGTACTCGCTTTCAGTATAAAAATCTCGCACTTACTTTAGGTAGGTGTCAGTCTTGAGCCACTTCTGATTCTGAGGCACTTCCTGTCGCAGATTCGCCGATGCCGTTCCGGTCCACGTCCTGCAGGACGTCCCGGAAGCGCACCAGCATCTCGGGTTTAAGATTTTCAGGCTTGGCCAGCTCCTGTTTCAGGTATATCCGCCCAGGCGGGGTGGACTTCCGCTCCTCTTCCCTCCCGTTGCGCTCCGGGGACTCGCTCGAATCGTTCGACAGCTCGATGGTGTGCACCTCCGAGTTTTCCCGCTCTAACCTCTTGGGCGACGCGTCCATCACCTGTCCTTGAAAGTGCAGCACCGACGAGCTCTCCTCCTTCGCGGCGCTGAAGTTGAGGGGGCTCGGCGGTTTCCTGTAGTTCTCGTCCCCCGAGCTGTTGGACTCCGACATGTTCGGCTTCGGTAGCGGGGTGAGGCGGCTGTTCCGGCACAGCTGGTCCAGCAGAGCTTTGTTCGACATATTCTCCGGGGAAATGTTCTTCTCGTCCTTGGCAGCCTTGTCTTCGTTCCCTGGAACGCCCGACTCCAAGCTCGACCTAATGATCCCGTCGAGAAAAGACCCGTTGGAGCCCGTTCCGTCCAGCAGCGACTCCGCTATCTGACGCGCGCTCTTCGGAAGGGCCGCTGCAGAACCGGACGCGGACGGCGCCACGTTCGGATGCGTCCGCGCGGACTCCTCCTGCAGCTTGTGCATCATCTGCGACGCGAAGAACTGTTCGGGGTTGGGTGGAAATGACGAAGTCGACGGATTTCTGCCGTAGTCTAAAGGAATGTGGGAAAAGCCTGGATGCGGCCAGAACGGAAATGGCGGTGGATTGTAGCCCATGGGAATACTCGGATCGAACATTGGAAGCTTCATTCCGTTTGGAGAAGTAGGCGGAAACTTTGGTTGAGGAGGTTTCATCATCGGTTTCATCTTGTCCACGGCGGCGGCCGCCACGCGTAGGTCGTTTTGCTTTAGGGAGGCGAGCTTCTCATCCACAGGATTTGGTTTGGGGTCGCGCTTTCTGGGCCTCATGAGATGCCGCTCCTTCACTTTGTATTCTAGCGTAGAGTGAGGCACACCGTAGTAACTTCCCGCTCTGTGCACGGACATCTCCCCTCGTTGAACGGCCCTTACTGCTTCTACGAGGCTGTCTCTGTCATAGTTGCGATACTTCCCCCGCTTGGGCCTCGTACCTTTTCCTCCTGTGGAGGATGTGCCCGACGTCGAAGCGCTGTGTGGTACTTTGGGATGAGATGGTTGGTAGGGTCTACTTAGGTCTGGCTGGGTTTTCATTTGTTGCATGCCCCCAATTGGCGGTGTAAACCCGGTTCTTTTGTAGTCCATCTCCATAATGGGTGGCAGTCGTAGAGGCTCTGGAGTCTGCTGGAATTTTTGACTAATGCTCTTCGCTATAACATCTTTGACGTCTTTCAACGTCATCCCTCTTCCGGGCAAGATTGGGGGCGATCCAGAATCGCTAGTAACGGGCGGGGAGACGATGGCTACAGAATCCGTAGGACTTCTGTAGAAATCATTACCATTCTTACTGGTAGTTGGTTTAAAGGACGGAATTTTAAGTATCACATTTGAGGGCGACTCATCAGTTTCCATGTCCGATGACTCCGATTTACACTTCTCCACTTTCGTGATTACCGAATTTGACGGGCTCATCCGCATCATCTTGTCGGTTTCTCCGTTGTTGGGCTGGTTGCGGCATTGCTCCTTTACTATCTGGTCCTCGGCCATCATCCTTTTAACGAATTCGGGCAGAAGCGTAAACGGACTCATCTCCCTTTCCGGCGGTTTTTGGCCTGCAACCGAGTTTAGCAAGATGTTCTGTATGTAAGGCCCCACCGCGCTGTGTTCCAATCCTGCCAACGCGTCCGGTCCTTCCTTGCCTCGCTGGAGGAGGGTCTTCAGAGCTTCCTGGTTCTCCAGGTTCGAGAACCTCAAGATGTCGGCCATGGATATGAGCGGCGCCTGCAACGCCTTTTCCACCTCCTTCTCCTCCTCGGCGCCGGACAGTTCCTTGTCGTCGTCGATGACCTCCTCTTCGTCGATCTTCAGGGGCGTCGAGGAGTTCAGATGCGATTCCCTCTCTCGCTCCATGGCGAGTTTGTAGACTTTGTTTCGGAGCGTCGACCGAGGGATGCCATAAATGACTGCGGCCCGTCTCGTCCCTAGCTTTCCGGACTGGATGTCTCTGAGGGCCGCCTGCAGTTCGTCTTCGGTGTAGGTGCGTCTTCCTGCAATTGCGGACATGCGGGGCTTCGCTCTAAAATCAGAACTAAAATTATAGCTGTTAAAGATGTTGTCCTCAGTCATACAAAAAAGTCTAATAAAAAGCGATATGGGGTGATGAGTGTGTGTGTGTGTGTGTGTGTGTGTGGGTATGTGTGTGTGTGTGTGTGTGCAGTATTTAGATCATTCTTAGATTTCATTTGTTATTCCAAATTTGTCTTCCTTTTTATAATCAGACGTAGTATAATGTTCAGCATTACATAGGGGTCGCCAATACAATGGTCAGTATCACGTCGGGGTCACCAATATAATGTTCAGTATCACACTAGAATCGCCAATAGAATATTCCGTGTCAGGATAGATGTAACACACTATCAATATTAAGTATTTGAGTTAATATCTAGGAGCAAAATTAAATGTGTGTTATGTTGAATGTTTATATACAGCATTGCGCAATTTCCATGGAGTTATCTAAGCCAACTCGACAACACAACTAAAACGACAGTACCTATCGTTTTAAAGTTATGGAACATTTTGCACTCTTGTAGTTCAAAGAAAGACACCTAGTGTCCAAGCTATTGCCATTCCTCACCACCTACCGATGACATTCAACACTTCCTCCTTTAACCGAATAAGAATCAGTGTCCAATAAAAAATGGACGTTAAAATCGGAATCGACGTTTAAACCTGAGTATAAAAAAGATGAAAAATAAGAATGATCAATATACCTACTTAAATCTCTCCAGGAGGCTACAAGAAGAAGAATAAACTTCCCTACAAAAAATTTATTAACAGAAAGACGTTCTCTGGACTTCGCTATTACTAACTGTGGAATAAGATCACTAAATCGTACTACTGTTGTCTATTACAAATAATAACATGAAAATGAACAGAGATAATCGTTATAACAAATAGTTTAAAAAATTGTCACTTATAATACCATGAGTAGTCAAAGTTATGTCGAATATTTTTGCTGTGGTATCACGAATGTCCATTGCGCTTAGGTTTGACTAATCCTAAGCGCAATGGACATGAGTAGTATTACCACCACAAAAATATTCTACTTAACTTTGACTAAGAATGGTATTCGAGAGACTATTCAATGAACCAAACTACTTTTTCAAATTAGTTTTCAGTAAATTTAGCAACAAACTACGCAATTTCTATAGTAACAGAACACTAATATTGACTTTTTCTAATAAAAATCACATTTGTTCAAAATATTCACTACACTACTAGTGAAAATTGTCGATTATTTTCACTAGTGAAAATTGTCACAAAATATTCACTATACCACTGGTGAAAATTGTCGATTATTTTCACTAGTGAAATTGTCAATATAGTTCACGGTAATTGGTGCAAATAACAAAAATACTAAATTGTGATTGTTAATAGTTAACATGAAAGGGGTGAGTTGAATAGTCACTTATAATACCATGAGTAGTCAAAGTTATGTCGACTATTTTTGCGGTGGTGTCACGAATGTCCATTGCGCTTCGGTACGATTAGGACGAGTGCGCTAGCACGAGTCCTAATCCGAAGCGCAATGGACATGAGTAGTGATACCACCGCAAAAATAATCTACTTAACTTTGACTAAGAATGGTATTCGAGAGACTATTTAATGAACCAAACTACCTTTTCAAATTAGTTTTCAGTTAATCTAGCAACAAACTACTCAATTTCTATAGTAACAGAACACTAATATTGACTTTTTCTACTAAAAATAACATTTGTTAAAAATAGTCACTTGAATACCTTCTAGGAAGATATATCCACTGATATTTTTTTGATTGGTCAAGAAACGTCAGAATTCTGGATTTTCATTGGTCACTTTTTGACAGATGACAGGTGAATTGAATAGTCACGTTTATTCTCCTTCTTACACTTTCTTTGGTGTAAAGTAAAAAGGGCAATTATTTAAGTTTCTCACAAAGTAATATTTGCCAAATGCATTTTATAAATATCATCGTATAACAGCAAAAAAACACTGAACGTCAGACAAAGTCAAGGTCAAGTGCATCATTAGTATTCAAATTATTGAAAAACCAGTGGCAGTGATTAATATTACGTGGAAAATCTCTCAGTAAAAGCTTATGGGAACTTTATTAGGAAACATGTACATGTATTTTTAGAGAAGCTTGTTCCATAAGAGATTTTCATAGATTTGGAAGGGTTTTTCTCTAATTCCACAAATGTTGTCTCTTATATTTCATTAACAAAAAAGTACCTTCTATTTTTCTAAAACTTTGTGTTTTTCTAAAATGAGATATAGTACAACCACAGTGGATAATAAATGTAAACAATCGTAAGTTTTTGACTAGTATTATTGATACATACGAAGCAATGAATTTAATTGCCACCATTGCGAAAACAATCGTGCAATGAAAATAACTGTCACAGCTACTTTAATAAATAAAATTTGACAACTGACACTTGAGTTGTCTGTGACTATGCTACTACATACCACACGCACTTGATAAATTTAAATAGCCACACTGTATTTCTATTTTAGTGTTCGGGTTCTTGAGCAATTTAAATAATTTCCGATAAAATTGCAGAAATTATATAAACGAGCAGGTCGTTAATGCAGCGTTGCCCTTGTCCCAATTCATTTTTCTATGCGTATGGGAAATTCATTGACATGAATTTCTAATGCGCACTGTTACGCAGAAACTACTAATAATTAATACATACAAGAAATTTACATTGTCGTTCCAAAGGGTAAGTCGTATTACAATGACTGCCTCAAGGTTTGCATCCAAATCTAAGTGAAAAGTGCAAATATCACCAACTTCCTTTGTGGGCACTAATGGGACCTAGTTTTTACTGTAAAACGCTTGGACTGACTGTTGTCGCAAAGAACGTCAAGCTGTTTTTTTCCTAGCGTTCCCAGAATGAAACACTTAAATATTTAACATGAAATACAAGGAACTACAACGAGCAATCCCCTTTAATTACAAAAATTTCGACATTTTGCGTTTGTTTGATGAATCACAAACAGGGCCAGACAGTTGCTAAGTTATTTCGGAGATAAAATGTTAACCCAAAATGAGATCAAAGTGCAATACTATCTGCACTACGCAACAGCCACCATAGGTTTGGTGCAGCATCGAAAACGTAACAACAGAGGTGACATTCGAATTTAAAAATAGGCTCTTATCAGCGTCCAAATATTTTTTTGATAATTTTAAAGACTATGACCTATCCCACTGCACCATGCATTGACTTTTCGTAACTGTAGCATTACGAGTTTTTGCGTATCAGCGCCGAGATAATTTGGAGTGCAATTAACTGAAATCATTGACAAACAACTGGCACTCATTAAATATGAACACAAAAAATCAGTCTGGCAAGATTTGAACACCTAATGTGAAGTGCATGTGTATGCGGCCACCACAATAAAAAAAAAAGCTTCCTGAGGAACACTTACACATCTATGCGGTTGCACCAGCACAAAAAATGGGCCCAAAATTATTTTGCAACGTGCATTCGCAAACACAGACGTCAAACAAAGTTGATTCAGATATAAAAAACAAATAGACCATATGCAATGTATTCAGGAGTGATTGACCTCGGAGCCTTTTTGCAGATAACAGCACCACTTTCTGAGCGAACAACATAACTGCTCTTATTTTTACGCGAATACTGCGAAAGGATGGCCCGAATTATGATATTTGGGATTTACGGGACTTATCTCAGTCGCCACAAGATTTATTTACGTTGCTTAATTTTGGTGACGCGCCGGTTATATTTAGAATTTCCTTTGGTTGGGAAGATTTGGGCGAGGTCTTCAACCTACTACTGTTTTATCCATTTTCGACAACTGCATGCAACCGCAAGCAGGAAAAGTTGTTTGTGTTTACTCTACGTGCGCCTCAAACCGCTAAAAATATTCCAATTTTTTAGGTCACCCCACAATCGAAAGATTCCACAGAAATGACACCCTCACTCATTTTGCAATTTTATTTGTATACAAGATAGCATAAAAATGTCAAGTGTTTCCAGTTTGTTGAAAAAATGATTTACAATGGTAGATTAGCATGGCCTGCTTGAATAGATAACATGCCTTTTGACCGATAAAATTATTTGTTTCTCGGAAAAAACATTTCGCTATTTTAGCACGCTTTTAATGCAGCTCTTTCATATGCAGTTGACCTCTTTTAGATTAAGAGCAGCGGGTTCACTTTTATTCTTTGGAGCAATCGTGTTTGATTTAAAGACAATGGCATTCGAGCTCTTGTTGTTTAATAAGTTTTCCTTTTGTTTGGCCTCTTATGAAACGCCCAGCTTCAGTTTCTAGGTTAGAATTTTAAGTGCTCTCCTATTTTCAGTCAGACTCTTGCTCAATTATAAGAGGTTGCAAATCTGAGCAATAGTATATAAAGACTACACCACATCGGGTTTTACAATAATGAGAATATGAATGAGATCGTAAACGCAAGGCTTAGATTTGTATTATACGAGGAAATGGGGTCACACAAGATTAGGAAATTCGCTGTGTCCTTGTGTTCCTTATTTGGCATTTTCTCCTCCTGTTTACGACTCTATTTTCACGTTTTCGCATTCTTGCCCAACTGCTGACTTAAATAACTGATCTAGTTTGAAAAAGTCGCGTTCAACTGTTGAAATGAAAAATCAGATAAATTGAATGGAAAATGTTTGCTATAAATCTGAAGAAAGGGAGGGCTCTTTTAATGATGGCATCATGTTTATGATAATTCTAGGCGTCCCTTAATGCAAACGTGTGGTTAAAAAATATAGAGATAACCAAATGCCTGGAGCAGAGGTATACACCATATAAAACTAGTATTAGACACCTGGTATATAAATGCGGTGGAATGAGAATTAAATTGGTTGATCAAATATTTGGTTCTCTATTATTTTCGGATAATGGACTAATTTTCGCCCAAGATGAATAAGATACGGTATACATATATGGTTGGAAAGCTTAAAAAGAATGTTGAAACATGGGCCTGACTTCAACAAAATTTTGACAAAACACAACACCAGGGGGATGGAAAATTCGCCGTCGCCAATTGGCCGTTACTGATTTGCCATCACCGATTCGCTTCAAGTCAAATTCGCCATCTACGATTCGCCATCGGCCGAATTCGGCGTCGCAACAAGCTGTACTACTGAATTTTTTAAATAATAAAGAAATATTTTGTAATTCTATCTCCGATTAATTTTAATGATCACATTGTATCCCTGTGTCGAATTTTAATTCTTTTAAAATTTTCTAATAATTACAACACCATCCAATTATTGTTTCTAGAACTTACAAGTATTTTTTTCTATTTCAAAACAACGTAATTTCAGTTGGTACAGTGCATTAGCAGTAACATGGGACACATGTTATTATTTTTTCTTGTATTTTATCTACACTGAATTAAAAGCAGCATTTTTATCAGTTTAACACTTGCGAATGTTCTGACGGCGAATTTTCCGGCGGAGAATTGTACCTAGAGAGAATCGGAGAAAAAAAATCGGCGACAAGGAATCTCCGTATTGTCCTAGACCCACAATACTAGTGTATCACTCATAACACACATTAATGACTTCGTGATAAACAGTAAAAGAGGGATAAGGAAATGTGGGGTATTTAAATACCTGGGTTCCATAATATTCGACTCAAGTAGAATAGAAAATGATGTAGAAAGTAAAATAGCAATGACAAGATGCAGCATTACAGCTTTCTATAAAACAATATGAAACAACATTATAAGAAAATGTACTAAAGGACCATATTTTTAATTAAGAAGTATCGAACTGGACATTTAAATGATAACATATTAGAAACGTCATGGAAGAAGAAGGAATAGGATATGGAGACTATGAATACTAAAGAAAATGGAAATTAAAAACGAAAATTTCTCAAATATGGGAAAAGTTAAAAAAACGATCCGAATAGCAATTTAAACTTAACTTCGATCTTGGAATATGAATAATCCACTGCAAAATTAAAACATATGGTTTAATAACATTTTTAATTTTTGGTTTAGTATGATTTTCTAAACCTTCATTGCATAAAATTATAAACTCAAATAAAAACATTGTTAACTTAAAAAGATGTTATTTACAAAACACTCAAGAAACTGACATGTAAACATTTCCTTTGTTTAAATAAAAGTATGTTGATCTGTCATAAAATCTTAAGCCAATGCAATGAGTTGATTCAAGATTTGTCAAGTAAATAACACTTGGCAGTCCCAAGGTTTCTAAAATACTGTAAGTAATTTATAATATTATAACATTCAACTTTAGTATTTAAAATAATAGGAATACTGGTGTCATGACAGTATTTTTTGCTTTATCTGATTGACCCCTGCTAGCATTCTTGAACTACTAAGATACCACCTAATTGGAATTTTTTAAATTATATTCCTGATAAAATGAGTCTAGCTGCATCCATACATCATAAGATAACTGCACGAAGTTCATGAAGCAGATTGTAAGCTATTGTAAATATTGCAATAATTCATACACTAAACTGCCATTGCTTTGAATAAAGATCAAGAGAAGTGAATCAACCTAGAGCTATAAGTATCAGAAGAGTAATTTGAAGAAAATTAAATTAAAAAATGTGCACATTTTCAGGTTTTCAAACCTCTTATCAATATAAATCCATCAATATGAAAATAAACAAGAAGCACTGATAGTGAACATGAATACAGTGATGCAAACAAACTTATGTATAGATAGAACTGGACGAAAGAAACTAATTGTATAAAAAATAAAAAGAAGACTTGATCAATTATATTTACTAATTTAGATGCAAACGTATATAAAAACTAAATGTCAGAATATCTAGGACTGAGTGCAGTGTTAAATATAGAACTTCGCTTAACATTTTTGTAATAAAAATAATACTCCAAACAATTATTTACACTTTAACCCTAAAATACTTATGGGAGCCAAGACATTCCAGCTAAAAGATTGAAATGGTTATGCTGCTTCACAGAAGTCACCATCCGGTGTAAAAGAATGGTGACATTGACCTTTAGCAGTTTCAATGTTAAAATACAAGTGCCACGAACACGATTATAATTTTAGCGAGACTCGATAACCTATCGCTTCCAAAAATTAAAAGGCTTGAAATTGTCTTTGAACAGATGTAAATACTTTTAGTTTCCTAACTAATACCCTTTAGAAGAGTTTTTGAAGACACTATTACGAATCCAACAGTAACGACTTAAATTTGTCTTGGGCTGAATTTTGAAAATTTGAATAACTAGTAGCAGCACTTTTTGTTGCTGCGCTCGTTCTATATGACGTAACACTATTTATTTAGTATATTTGTACAAATGCTTTGCTTCAATAAATGGTGTTGCCAGATGCCTGTATTTGGCTTTGAAAATGTTAAATATGTTCTGGGATTTATTAGAATTGTTAATGAAATTAATTTATAGCGAGAATGTTAAATATTCGAATGGACTTCGTTTGCAACAACAAGTTTTTCTATTTGTTCTGACTAACCTACGCTGTATAAATGTAGCACATGAACATCGTATCAAGAAACTCATACTAAATCACGGGCTAAAATTGTATTATACGTAGAAAGAGTATTATTTTTCACAAAATTTCTTTGAATATTTCGCTATATCATAAATAAAAGACTGAATGTTTCGAAAACAAATCTATTTCAGTTATTCAACAATTAAATCTAATCAGTTGCGACACCTGCATGTTGGTTTTACAAAATTTCATATTCTAAACCGTATATCTGAGAGATATGGGAGCTTAAAATATACATTATAAAGTATATGAAAAATTAATCGTGGTGGTATAGCGTCACAAAAGTTGAATTTAGCAGAACAACGAACCACGGTTAAACGTCACGTCAAAAGATGGTTTTATTTTCACTCGGTACGTAATAAACGAATGAAATCTGGTATAGTGATAGAAATGAGTAGGTACCTAGCTTTAACAGAAATACATCCCAGAAGAATCAAAAAATTCCAGGAGACAAGCCCAGTAACGAAAGATATTAAAACCAAAATGATGGGTAGAGAATAATAGTAATTTATTATACAAGACGATAAAGTTAAATTTTATCCACGAGTGAATCGTTTAACGTCGAGACGAAGTCGAGACGTTAATGATTCAAGAGTGGATAGAAATAACTTTATCGTCGTGTATAATACAATATTTTTTTCTATAGCAAGAACTTTAACAATTTCAAAAGAAAATAATGACAGTCAATCACATTTCAAAATGTCAGTAGCTAGATTGGGTTGCTACGATAATACGAAGCTGTCATATTTAATTTAAACAAAAGTTAGAAAATTAAATTACTTTATCTATCCTTGATGTTAAAGTGCTACTTTATCTACCCTTGCTGTTAAAGTAAAACTTGACCTTTTGTTTTGAGTTGATAAAAGCACACTTTAACATGTGCTATAGAAAAAAAACTTTTAATGTAAATTTCGTCACCATTACAGGGTCAATGGAAGAATGCTTGAGTAAAAACTTTGACGTTTGCTAAAATCTCAGTATATTAGATCCTAGGAACTCCAGTTATAAGAGGAAAATCCCCAAAAACTGTTCACAAGCACTCTCTGACAAGCTGAAAACATTTAATCCAGAAGCCTTTACAAAATGACTTAGGCAACTCTACCTGGGACTCACTAAAACTAAATGTACAAACGAATATTACAAACTAGGTATGAAAGAAGAAAACAAAAATGAACTAACTAAAGACAATAAAGAAGCTGACGAGGAAGAATATCATACAATGCAATTTAAAAGCTGCAAAAACTGTCCTAGATGTCGTTACTCCATAATATTTAAATATCACATTTACTAAGAGGCATATCCTACACCTGCTTAAGCCTTTAAAAATATTTACTCACATTACTTAAGTATGTAAAATATCTATTACGAAATACTCTTGCACAATCTCGTTTAGACACATTTATGTTGACAAATTCTGAGTCGAACTTACTAAACCGAAATATAAATGATGATATTGTAATGGCCATGTACAGCATATACTGCGAAAATAAATAACCCCTGCGAAGAAGGCTGAACGATGCAGTGCAGATATCCTGGAAGAGAAACTTCCGGTGAATTTTCTGACCGTCGTATCTCAGCACGAGGTTCGTTGTAAATCGCCAAATGACGAGTGATTGACAACATCCGCTGGTGCAGTGTCATTACGGGCGACAGTTAACGCAAGTACGACAAATTAAAGCGCCTTGCAGCATTTTTACACTGCAGAGGCGTCGAAAACGCTGCAGGGATTCCTATGTCACCAAACGGACGATTACCTAGAAAGAGTCAAAACCAGATCATCTCCGAAGACACAGTGATTCCTTTAGCGCAATCAGAAGACTGAAGCAAGGTATGAACACCAATGTAGACAAGTCGAAGAGCATTCGCTGACGCTTCGAGACATAACGGCAGTTAACACATTCAATGAAAGGGAATTTCATTCTACTAAGTCGGAGGGTCTATACATCCTTGACTGAGGCAATAGGATAGAAGTAAATATTAACACGATTGGGAGCAAGAAACGAAGAATTTCTTACGTGGTTGTCCACTGAGCTCTTTCTTGATATCGGAGATTTCACTGTTAGCACTAGTTATTATCGAGCATGTGTGCTTATTTGTGCAGTCATTTGTATATGTGTAAATTATATTAAATTTAATGAAAGTGTAGTTGTTATCCAGAACATATTTATTATTTCTATTTACGTGAATGTAAAGCAGCAACTAAAATATCATTAATGATTTGGGCCAAATATGTGGATTATTATATTAAAGTGATATCTTTCAAATGCTTCAATGTTTCTTAATTAGTTTTGTATTTTTCTTTTAATTTTTGAAATGGTGATGTAAAGTTTAGTAATTATTTTAATTTTTTAATCAAAATATATTTTTGTTTGCTAACTTTGATAAATAAAATAAGTTTGGAAGAAGTTTTTTCTAGTCGTGTTTATATTATAAATATGTGTCATTTTCCCGATACCTCAAAGCTTATCATTCAGATTTAATTTTTTTCGATTTTTTCCTATCCACCTTAATTCGCTTTAAATTTAAAAATGCAACCGTGTGTTTTAGACACCCATTTGAAGCTTGATTACTTGATTAGAAACTGAGCCTGAACACGATACGTTCTATTAAAGTTGTATTAGTAACAGATTTTTAATAGCACTTTATTGAAACCGAAAGCTTGACTTGCTATGTTTTCAGTTTGTGATCCGAAAAAAATCACCACAAATATTTCTGATATCAATATTGATTTCCATTCAATTTGGATCAGAGGCAAGAGCTTCTGGTTTTGGGCCAGAAAATGGCAGTTCAAACTCCATTAACTCCAACAGTCATAAAAATCTTATGTCGACTCCACTGTGATTCTCCAATTCGGCTTTGGCAACCGTGGGGTGTTAATACGTAAACCTACTCAAAAACCAGCGGAAATATTAAACACGAGCTTAGAACGACGACGATACAATTTAAACGAATTTTCTAAAGACTTTAACGTTTGGATATCAAAATTTGCTAACATTTCCTTTCCTCATTGTGAACATAACATTTTTACAAAATACTAATCTAGAATGATCGATTACAGCTGGTGAACGCAGTTTCAGGTAAATTTGATTCAATTGTTTTTATTCAACAATTATCATGGAAAAAACTCATATTCTTTTGAAAAATCTCCAGTTGTTTCTTTTATTTCACGAAAATTAATAGTTGGAAATAATATACTTAAGATTTGTGTTGCCTTATTTAAGAATATAATGTATAGGGTATAGGACAATTCGCCGTCGTCGATTTGCCGTTGCCGATTCGTCGTCGCCGATTCGCCATATGCACAATTGACTGTCGGAAAATTCGCCGTCAGAACACACGCCGTCGGCGGATACAATTTTAAATTAATAAAAATACCCATTATTCACAATGCATGTTTTACATATTATTATTAATACGCTCATTAGGGTTGATAGTCCAACTGTAATTACGTTGTTTCGAAATAGAAAAATAGCATTTGGTACTTATAATAAGTCGAACGCAGTAAGTTCCAGATATTTTTCGAACAACAATTGCATGTTTTTGTTTAATAATTAGAAAGAAGTTAAAAGCATAAAACTTAACACAGAGATAAAACGTAGTCATTAAAATTGATCAGGGATAAAATTACAGATTATTTTTTATTAAATAAGTACCTACTTCAAAAATGCAGCTTTTCGCGACGCTGAATCCGGCCGACGGCGAATCGGGTAGATGGCGCATTTGACCTACAGCGAATCGACGGCGCATAGAAATGCTATTGTTAAATTGTGACCATGGTAACAACATGTGTACAATGTACAATCAAATCATAACTTCACATTTACCTTCAAATGTTGATTACTCTGTTAGAATACATAATACATCTATAGGTATATGGCTGGCTAATGCTTTAGTGTCTATTTTATCTACTGACCTTTTTGTTAAAGCATGTAGGTGTAATTTTGAATTACCTTGTACATAGGCCATTTGTGGGTTTTAGGACCCATAGGATTTTAAACGAGTAGAGCATTGGGTTCGTCAACAACCTCCAAATTCATATTCTTCTAGATCAGTATTGAATTCAACCGCAGTGTCTACTTGTGGTAGTTTCTGCTTTTTTCTAGCTTACCTGAGGCTGTTTATTTCCCAAATGCGCTAAAAACCCACAGATGGCTTATAATTTAAGAAATCAAAAACTTAGCATAGATTACATTATCATTAAGATTGTTGGTGAAACAGCAATGAGGATCGTATCAGCAATTAATCATCTTGCAATCTTCTTCAGTTTATACAAGTGTAATGGGAACTTAAGGGGGGGGGGGGGAGTATATATCTTGTATGTATTATAAGCGGTTTCTGTTTTTACTCAATCAAAGACACCATCGTTAATAAAACATCGTCTGCTCCAGGGAAGCTTCAAAGCTGGCTGATCCCTGATCATTAGCAGCGCCCCAGGGCTACTTACTTAAAAATCTGCTTGCTATCCAAGGTGGGTAGCCTCATGTTGGGGGGCATTTTGTTCTCTACGGGACTACTGCTACTGTTCGAGGCTTTTGAGCTGAGATCCAGGGGCTGTTCTCCGGCCTTTTCTTCGATTCGTTCGGCTTGAAAATTCCGGGCCATGTTGGCGAGATACCAGTTCGGCGGTATGAGGCTGGGGGGGTAGAAGGACAGGGGCGGCGTGTGGGTGCCGGGGGGGTTCCCCGAGAGCGCTGCGACGGCGGACGCTAAAGCTGCCATGGAGGTTACGTTTTCTATTGCGGTCATGTTGTGGTTGTTGTTCAGCAGCCCCGTCGGCGGCGTGAGGGTCGGGGGCGCCTCGGAGTCGCTGTGGCTATCACTTGATTCTGAGTCCGACTGCCGGGGACTCTGAAAATGTTGGGTTTGATTATTACTGGGAAATGGTGTACTCATCTATCAATATCTAATTCCAAGAATAATAATAATTATTATTGTTAGCGCCATAGGTCTAAACAGGCACTCCATGGAACACCAGACCAGAAAAGCTGGCCGATGTGTCAACGTGTTTTAGTGTTAGAGTGTTGTATTACAAGCAGTTTATTATTCACACTCGATACATTTGCCGAAAACGTTATAAAAACAATTGTGATTTTGAAGAAAAGAGTGCTGTACTCTACAACACTGTTCATTGGATGGCATTGCTTATGCTATTTGTGTATCGAAAAATACGTACAGCTTTTTGGTTTTGTATACAAGAAAATGTATCTTTGCTGGTAGAACAAAAATTACTCGAAAAGCTTCGTTATAACGATAAGACTACATCTGAGTTTACTGTTTCTGTTTTGAGGTAGTTTTGAAGAAAATAATCTTATACACATTACCGCAAAATGTCATATCATTATGTTGACAACAGAGAAGTAAGAAAACGAACACTTCACTAATACGTGATTTCAACAAGACTGTGTCACGTACTCACACCTACAGAGAATTTTGATTATCTATGAGCAGTTTTCAAACTTTGAATGTAGAAATATAAAAATTGTTGGCGATGATTCTGGTGCCTCTGTAACTATTTTATTTCTTAATTTATACGTTAATGTTTGTTTTGTGGAAAAATCATTGCATATTGGGCACACGTTCATAGCAACTTTTCGACTAAAAATAATCCCAAAAACCTCCAGATACGCTATGAGCATCCTATTGTGAAATATGTAATGTATATTTTTTACTTCATAGACAGTAGGGATGTCCCATTTTCGATGTCGTGATGGGAATGTTGGCTATTATTAGAACCTTATTAGGGATATCGTAAATAAGGTTATCACTGTATGAAAATTATTATGAAGATCATGAAGGACAATTTATCGAGGCCTGAATATCATTATGGATTTCATGAAAAAGTACATGTCGCCGCCTAACGATCATGTATTTCATGAAAAAAATTGAATCTCGGTCTAAAAATTGTTTTATTTTTCATAGAAATAGATCTATTACTGTCTGAAAATCATCATGGAAGTAACGAAACAAATAAATCACAAGTTTGATGAAAACATATGTATCAATATCTGAAAATTATTATGGATATCATGAGAAAAGACCTGTTACTGTATCATATATTTCATTATAAAAGATCAGTCAATATGTGAAAATCATTATAGATCTGGCAAGGAAAGACTCATGTGTCTGAAAACTAATAAAACTTATCAAAGAAGAGCCATTAATCAATGTCTGAAAATTATAAATTTTGTAAATGAGATCCATCACAGTCTAAAAATAATACATTTTGTTAGAAAATATATATGGTTATATGAAAATGACGTACGCATTTCAATGGAGAAGATCTATCACCGTCTAAAAATTATTTTAGATATCATAAAGATAATCTATCATTATTTAAAATCATACAATCATTATGGATTTCATAAAGTAAGGTCTACCACTATTTGATTTCGTGAAAAAAAATCTAAGACCGTATGAAAATCATATACTTCAATCGTATATATCAAATTCTGTCTGAGAATAATTATGGACTTGACGAAAAAAAGATAAAGTATTATTTGCACATAATGATATTGACTTTTATTATCAAAAAATTATTATGGATATCATGAGAACAAATCTAGCACTACATTCCATTAAAAAAGATGAAGTAATGCATGAAAAATATTATAGATCTACTAAAGGAAAAATTGCGTGTCTGAAAGCCATATATTTCCTTTCAGGAAAAAATCATTATGGATAATTTATTATTGTCTCAGAATCATGTATTTGATGAGAAAATATTTATCGCTATATAAAAAAGTATGTCTTACGTGAGAGATGATCGACCACTAGGTATATGAAAATCATTATAGATTTCATAAAGCAAGGTCTAGCGCTATTGAAAATCAGGGATTTCGTGAAAAAAATATCTATGACCGTACCAAATCATATACTTCAATATACTTTAATCAATACACTGAAAAACATCAGTTAATTTATTAAAACCATTACACATCTGATAATGAAAAATGTAGGTGTTTAAAATCATCGATCTCACCAAAGAAGATCTATCAACATCTGAAAATCATTACAGATTTTATAAATACGATTTCTTACTATCTGAAAATAATGTATTTCATGGAAAAGTATTTATTCCTATATGAACAAAAAATATGTATTCCATAAGAAAATACCTATTAATGTCTGAAAATCATTGTGGATATCGTGAAAAAAGATCGACCTCTGCTTGAAAATTGCGAATTTCATGAAAAATACCTGTTGTTTGAAAACTGAGATAGATTCCACGGAAATAATGTATAACTGGCTGAAATTTATGGATTTCAACTAGACGGTGTCATGGACCCATACCTACAGATTATTTTAATGATCTATGAACCACGGCGTATATATTTATTTGGCTGAAAAATCGTTGAAGGTTGGGTACATGTTAATAGAAACTTAAAAATAATTCCAAAAATCTCCAGATGCGCCATGGATATCCTATTGCAAAGTATAATAATCTGAATATATATTTTTTTACTTCATAGTAGGTAGGTATCTCATTTTCGAAACGAGTGAGAATCTTCGTCATCATTGAAGCTAGAAAACCTACATAGTTTTTAAATATCATGGCATACTAGATCTATATTAAACCAAACGTTACAAAGTGTGAAACTGAAATATTGAAATTTTAAAGATATTCGATTTTTGTTTTCTCTATCGCATTACTTCCGAAAATTTGGTTCCAACTATTACTTTTAACACGAACAATAGCAAAGATTCCACCATGTGAACTGTCGTATAAATGTACAGTCGTGTGCAAATAAATCTGGGACAGTGTTTTTTTTCATATGTAGGTTCAGTTAAGAATTGAAGAATATCTCCATGGATTTCCTCTTATCAGAAAGAGTTACAGATTTCATTATCTGTTAAAGTTTAATGTAACTCTTTTTGATAGCAGAAAATCCATGGAGTTATTCTTCAATTCTTAACTGAACCTACATATGAAAAAAACATTGTCCCAGATTTATTTGAACACGACTGTACATCAATAAAACATATTTCCAGATTTTATTGTTTATTTCTGTTGCACATCATGTTTAATTCACGAAGAAATTCAGCCTTATTTACTTATTTCTATTATTTGCGCAACAATAGGACAGCTTAGTGTTGCCGGTGCACTCGACGTACACCTATTCAGGAAATGAGAGCTTAGTATCTGCTGGTTGTAAATCCATCTGTTCAACTTGTTAAATACCTGATGCTATTCAGATGCATGCGTTGATTTGCACGAGATGGACTATAATAACATTATTTTTTTATAAGAGATTGCCTTATTCGTAAAAAGTGGACGCATTCTTAATCATTATTATAAAATTTATATTTGAAAATATCAATAAACAGCTTTTTTCCCATGTTTTTATATGTTTTTCATTACTTGCTTTGAATACTTTTCCAAGCTCTTCTTGTTCTGTTTAGAAATCGTGAATGTACTATCATTGGAAAGACCTTGCAGAGGGAAAGACCGATAGATTAATGAAAACAATTAGAAAAGTTAATCCAATAGCATGACAGAATCAAGCAAGACATAATCGTGTAGAAAGTTGGATTTACACATTTATAAACACATCGCACAACGGGGAGAAAAATAGATCTGCAAAAAATATAACAAGACGAGCACAATGTTCATTGAAGCTATGTGTTTTCTTTTATTGTAACTTACTTCTGCTTCTTCAGATTTTAAGTAAGAGCTGGTTATACTGAGAGAAGGCATCGTCTTTCCCGTCAACAACCAAGGAGAACTTTTTATTTCATTTGATTTTGAACTTTGTAACTACATCGAGGATACCCTGCTTAGTCGCTCCTTAATTTCTTACTTTGCAAATATTTCCGACTATTACATAAACATAAACGAAACGACGTGCGAGAAAGTTACGATTATTAAATGAATCACAATTTACGATCCGATAAGCTTAAACGAACTTGTTAGAAAAGCGTCGTAAAATTTACAAGCAGTATGAAAATATTGTAAAAGAACGAATGCATGCAATGAAAGTTTTAGAACAGCATTGTTGGAGAATAATTCCTTCACTGTTGCCAAAACAAACTTTATGGCAACAGTTAAAGAGAAAATGCTGGCAATTAGCGCTGGCCGCGAACTGCCGTAATTGATATCAGTTTAAATAACAGTTTTCATTAGCTGCAAAAATCTAATTATTTGCCCGCAGTAAAGTTCACAATTTTATCGCTAACGTGATAACCGGGAAAGTAAATTAAACGCCACCAGCCGCACGCTTATGCAGCAATAATCTGCAAAACAATGTAAGTAATCAATGAAATGCCATTCGCGATTTTATGGAGACGTGTAGGTTCCAGCGCATTTGGTGCGTTCTTAAACTGGACTTTCTTCGGCGGCAGGAATTTTCCGGCCGTTTTCCAGGATACGCCTGAGACTGCCACAGTTTTTCTGCCCGTGAACGCTAAAAGCTACTTAATTGGGAAGTAGAGCCGAACGCAGATTGCGAAATTCCAATTCACATGTGGACAAGGCCGAGCATTTCTTGCTGAACAGATAACTAGTGCAGAAATGCCGCTCGTGCAGGCGATTCATTTCGAATTTGCTGTGAATTGCACCTCCTGTACTAGCAGAGCCTGCGTCTATTTACTATGTCGGTCTGCGTTGCATAACTTGGGTGATCGCACTCAATTATCCTACGGATTCTTCGCGAGGATGCAGCAATGCACAATCGGGCACAGGTTCAGCTGCGCCGCTTGGTTGGCATTTGTGCACTGTTCTCATTGCGAGTATGAAGCTGCATAAGACACCTGCTGAACGATAAATTTCCCAAGGAAGATGTTTTCTCGTTTTCATAGTTTTCCTCACGCAACGCTCGTATGGTATTTAGAAACGAATACGTATTCTGATTGTAAAACGTTACGGATATCTAGCTAAAGTATTATGTATATCATGAAGAAAAATCTAGCAAATCATAAATTTAATGAACATATTACGTGTCTAGAAATCATACATTTCATAAAAAAAAAATCTATCAATATCTGAAAATCATTTTACGTAACATGAATAGGATTTATTACTCTATAAAAATCATATATTCCAAAGTAGCTATCGCTATATGACAATTATGTAGGTATTTCATTAAATATGACCGTCTACCACTGTGTGAAACCAGTTACGGAATTCAAGAAAAAAAGTTCGTGTACTATCTAGACATGAATTGGATGAAAAATTCTTGATATCATAAAAGAAAATGTCTCGCCGTAAGAATATACTTCACCAGAAAAGATAAATCAATGTATGAAGATTTCGGTAGAACTTATGTATTTCATGACAAAATATATATTGCAATATTAAGATTGTATATTCTATGAGAAGAGATCTATCGATGTCTGAAAATCATAATAGATTTCATAAAAAAGATCTCTTAGGTATTGTCTGAAATTCTTTATAAGTTTCATAAATTAAGTACCACTCGGTAAAAATCATGGATTACATTAAAAAACTCGCCAATATTTATTATGATCAAAAATTATTTTCATCCCGAATGGCTATGGAATATTTCCCAATTTACGAATCCAACTATAAATCACTTATAAATCAAATGTCAAGGTTGACATTTAAGTATAAACAGAGTTGCATTCATAAATTAGGAAATATTCCATAGCCATACCAGATGAAAATAATTTTTGATCATGCTTCATGAATATCATTATAGATTTTATGAAAAAGGTATACTGCTGTTTGAAAAACATGAATTTTACAAAAAAAGGTTCTAGCGCTCTATAAAACAATGAATTTCATGAAACAAGATCTGCTGCTGTCTGAATATATGGGATTTCATAAAAATATTGAATTAATGTATAAATATCATAATGTATTTCACGAAAAAAGAGCTGATATTGTATAAAATTCAGAGATATTATGAAAAACCTTAACCGATGTATGGAAATCACTACGGATTTCATGGTAAAAGGTTTGCTACTGTCTAAAAATCGCAGATTTCATGATCAAAGATCTGCTACTGTGCTATTCTCTGAATGTCATAGATTTCATGAAAAATGTATAACGATCGTTACGAATTTCATGAAAAAGATCTACTGCTGCCTGAAAATTGTAGTTTACATTGTTAGGATCTGCTTCTTTCTAGAAATCGGAGATTTCCTGAAGAAAGATCTACCACGCTTTGTACGTAATTAATTTCATGAAAAAAGTTAGCCAATGTAAAGGGTGTTTTTTTTTAGAGGGATACAACTTTAAATTGAAATAAAACACAGAAAGATGTTTTTAATATCCATGAAATTGGCTTTATTTGAAAGATAATTTTATGGCATTTATGTTTGAATATGATTTCGGGCATGTGACCGCCGCGGCTGGCGTGTACATGACGTAATCTGAAGGTCCAATTTTCACACACTCTTCGCAGTAAATCAGTAAATCGCTATAACGCGTCGAAAGTTGGCTTCCAAGTGTTCAATTGTTTCCGGTTTATCGACGTAGACATGCGACTTTACATATCCTCAAAGAAAATAATCTAACGGCGTCAAATCGCACGAAAGAGGTGGCCAGTTAACAGATCCATTTCGTGGATCCATTTTGTGGATCTGTTAACTGGCCACTTCTTTCGTGCGATTTGATGCCGTTAGTTTATTTTCTTTGAGGATATGTAAAGTCGCATGTCTACGTCGATAAACCGGAAACAATTGAGCACTTGGAAGCCAACATTCGACGCGTTATTGCCGAAATACAGCCTGATTTACTGCGAAGATTGTGTGAAAATTGGACCTACAGATTACGTCATGTACACGCCAGCCGCGGCCGTTACAGGTCCGAAATCATATTCAAACATAAATGCCATAAAATTATCTTTCAGATAAAGCCAATTTCATGGATATTAAAAACATCTTTCTGTGTTTTATTTCAATTTAAAGTTGTATCCCTCTAAAAAAACACCCTTTATAAAGCTCGTTACGGATTTCATAAAAAAATCTGCTGCTGTCTGAAAATCGTGGATTTCGAGAAAAAAATTAACCCATCTATAAAAACCATTACGAATCTCATGGAGCAATATCTTTCAATAACTAAAAATCATGGATTTCATGACCAAAGATCTGCTACTGCCTATAACTCGTGAATTTCATGAACAAAGTTCTGCTACTCTCTGAAAATCATGGATATCATTCAAAAATAACCGATGTATGATCGTTAAATATTTTATTAAAAAAATATCTACTGCTGTCTGAAGATCATGGATTTTATGACAAGAATCTGCAACTGTTTGAAAATCGTTCATTTCACGAATACAGATCTGCGATCTCTGAAACAAAATAACCCATGTATAGGCCATTCACTAAACACAAACTAACTATTTCTTTAAGTTGGCATACACATACAATTTTTGTGCTAGGAATTCTGTATCTTGTTTCGCAAAGGTTTCCACACCTGCATAAAGGCGACTTTGAATTTAAAAATGACAATCAATGACAATTAATAAATCTCATTATTTCAGTGTCAAAGTACATATTATTCTAGAAATTCTTGCCTGAACTTCCATAAAATGTAATAAAAATACCTATTAATAAACACTACATCAATAATATCCAACAGAATATTTGTTTAACATCCTTAAAGGTAGTTAATTATAACAATTATGACAGATGATAAATATATGTCACACCCCTAACCTATTTGTTTTAGTAACTTTTTGTAAGTACATTCCTAGACAAAGATTAATTTTGGAAGTACACTCATGAAATTATAGAAATCAAAGGCCACTTTGTGCTTTTATGTTTACTGAACAGACTATAGGAAAATCATTATGGATTTCATGAAACAAGATATACTGCTGTCTAAAATTCATAAATTTCATAAGAACATTAACGGATTTATGAAGATCGTTACGAATATCATGAAAAAAATATTTACGGCAAAATCACGAAAATCACGGATTTCATGAACAGATATCATTAATTTCACTTTTTTAAATAACCTATGAATGAAAATAGTTACGGATTTTATGAAAATAGTTCTACTGCTGTCTGGTAATCATGGATTTAATGAACAGATATCTACTACTCTCTGAAAATCGTTAATTTCATTTTTTTAAATAACCTATGTATGAAAATCGTTACGGATTTTATGAAAATAGTTCTACTGCAGTCTGATAATCATGAATTTCATGAACATATATCTACTAATCTCTGAAAATCATTAACTTCATTTTTGTAAATAACCTATATGTATGAAAATCGTTACCGGCTTCATGAAAATAGTTCTACTGCTGTCTGATAATCATGGATTTCATGAACAGATATCTACTAGTCTCTGAAAATCATTAATTTTATTATTCTAGAATAACCTATGTATGAAAATCGTTACGGAATTCATGAAAATAGTTGTCTGCTAATCATGGATTTCATGATTGCCGCAGTCTAAAAATACTGGATATACGATTAATGAAAAATGTTCCACTACTCTCTAAAAATCATAAATTTCATAAAAAAAGATCTGCTGCTCTCTGAAATTTTATTCAAAACTGCGATCATGGATTTTACCAAAAAATTATCCGATGCATAAGTATTATTACAAACATTCACCGACAAAATATCGTTGATTTTAAGATTTTCATTATAGATAATTTCAAAAAAAACTGGTGTGATACACACAAAACTCCATTTTACAGTAATCTTATAATTAGCCAATTATTTGATTTTTAAGCATATATGTATATATACAGAGTGGTTAAAAAAGAGCTACATCTAGTTGGCTGTGAATTTTTGGTGTAAAATGAAATATGCCGCTCTCGCGTAATGGCGTAATGTTGTTATGTGGTAGAAATAACATAACCTGCGATTAAAGAATTGTCATATGGGTTCGTGCCCTTTAGTTTGTTCTGTGGTGTACTACAGTATATTCGTTTACTTTCAAAGTGCATGTTAACGAATTATTCAACAAAATGAAAATTGTTACAAGTAAGACCCACTTAAAAGTGATTAATTCTTTATTTTTTTACAGAAAAAAACAAAAATACTACTAGAATTATGTTTCAAATAATAGGGAATATTAAAGATCGTGGTCCTGAAAAGGGCTATTTATTGCTCCTCTAAAGTAAGTGCTCGAAGTGATTACCATTTTGTTGAATACATATTGCCACACGACGTTTCATGTTGTCGAAGATATGCTGCAATGTGAGCGGTGTTATTTCGTTGCATTTAATTCTAATGCGATCCATCAGCTTCTCCAAGTTATTAATTATTTCTTTGTAGACCTGGTTTTTAAGATGTCTGAAAATGGAGTAATCCAATGGCGTAAGATCTGGTGAATTTGCTGCCCAAATTCCTCTGCTCAGTACTCGGTTGGGGAAAAACTCTTCAAGAAATTCCAAATTTTCTCGAGATGTGTGTGCCGGGGCTCCATCCTGCTGGAAGTAACCTCCATTAAATTCATCGGGGTGCACTTGATCCAAAAATGGCACTAACAGCTGTTCTCGGTAACGCTGACCGTTGATGGTATCATGGAAGAATATTGGTCCTATTATCCTACGACGTGACACGGCTAACCATATTCCAACTTTAACCGGATGTAAAGAAGCCTCAACATGATTGTGTGGATTGTCAACTGACCATGTTCTGTAATTTTGCTTATTTACATATCCACTTAAGTATAACCCTGCCTCGTCAGTAAAGAAACTTAAATCTAGAACGTCATTGTAGTGTAAGTTTTCTTGAAAAAAGTTACAATATTGTACCCGACTAGCATGATCTCTTGGTTGGATTCCATGCACCACAGACACTTTGTACGGATGCATGTGCAGTCGTTTCTTCAAAATACCCCGAACACTACTAATACGAAAACCCGTTTGAGCTGATATACGACGTACTGATGTTTGCGGAGCCTCCACATTTGCAATGACATTTGGGTCCATGCGCGGTCTTCCAGAAGATTTGCCTCTTTCTACGCTTTCTGTCCTCTGAAACTTTTCCACAACGTGGCGAATATGGTGTTGCAAAACAGTATCTTCAACAATTCTATATTGGGAAACTGCAATCGGAACTGTTGTTAACATTCGGCATAGGAATATTGCCATTCCCCATTTATAAACTGTCCCGATCGGAAATATGCCTCAATAATGAATATATTTTCTTGTAAAGTGTACATTTTGTTGTTTATACCAATTAATTAGTTATTATTCAACGTGAGTAGCCTTCTTGTCAAAAATTGATGTTTAATTAGTGACAGTTCTGGCTAATTCGAGAAATTTCAAAGCCAACTAGATGTAGCTGTTTTTTAACCACTCTGTATATATCCGGTATTATACTACCACACGTGCTTTACCGGTTCTCAAACGTCAAACGTCTCTGTTAAAGGCATCTTCTTCTTGCAAGCAATATGAAGTCATTGATTCTCTTATTCCGTTAGTCCAGAATCTTCTGGGTCGGCCAGCCAAAAATTCTTTTTGGCCATCTCTGGTCGTTTATTCTTAATAAATGTCCGAACCAGTTGAGGCTTCGTCTGTCGATCCTATCTGTCACGCTGTCTTGGGCATCCATTCTGCGTCGTATCTCCTCATTTGTTACGTGTTCTTGATACCCCGGCACTTCTTCTAAGATAATTCATCTTGACCGCTTGTAGTTTCCGTTTATATTCGCTGTTAATGGTCCACGTTTCGCAGCCGTAACACAGAACAGATTCCACCATTGATTTTCCCATATGTTTCTTCGTCTGTGACGATATGCTTTTATTCCACCATATTGAGTGAAGGCAACACTTTCCGGCTGTTTTCTATACGGGATTTATTTCCATCTTGGTCTACTCCACTTTTTGTTAATAATGCACCCAGATACTTGAATTTATCAACTTGTTGAATTTCTTCATTGTCATTTATTAGCACTTGAAACCGAGCATCGCTGTTTATAACTAAATATTCAGTTTTGTTAATATTTATGTTAAGACCCCATTGCAAATAACTTTCTGAGGGTCTTTTTAACATGAACTCTAGGTCGTATGAGTCCTGTGCGATTAATACCGGATCGTCAGCAAAATTAGGCGTGAAAAGGTAGTTGTCCCTAATGGGTATAACCCAGATATATAATACACATATATTGCTAGTAGGGCCTCGGAACGCTAGAAAACATTACGGCGCCGACATAGTCTCACTTAGAGTATAACGCGTCTCGTGCGCATGCGCGGGAATTCGAACTCCGCCTTTAGAAGCGAATTTTAAACTTGACCACTTCCCCATTGGGCGGACGACGCCGCCGCCCTTGCGCACCGCTCACCTTTATACATTGAAGAGTTGGTTGTCTGTCTCACTTCCTTGGCAAATTTCCCGCTCATAGCCGCTAGCAATATAGTAAGTATTAGATATATGGTATACCCATGTTTTTTACCCTTTTTTCGAATTTCGTAACACAGCTTCTAGATATATGTTGAAAAGGATAGGCGATAAATTGCATCCTTGTCTCAGTCTTTTGGTAGGGGCAAATGGTTCTGCTAGTTGTCTTCCATTTCTTACAAATGCCTTATTATTACGATATATTTCTTTTAAAATGTTTATTATGGGTTTATCGATATTCATTATTTCCAAGGCTTCCCACAGTTTGCTTCTAGGAATCGAGTCATAAGCTTTTTGAAGATCTATAAAAGCTAAATGAATGTCTTCCACTGCTGCTATTACTTTCTCAGCTAGCTGCTGCAATACAAAGACATTGTCTACACAAGATCTTCCTGGTGTAAAACCGCTTTGTTCATCACTTATTTTACCCTCCAGGTTATTTCGTAATTTTGTTGTTAATATTCTTCCAAATACTCTGCTGAAGGTGCTATTAACACTTAACCCGCGGTAGTTATTAGGATCACTCTTGGATCATTTTTTGTGTAGAGACACTATCTCAGACTCTTTCCACTGAGCAGGATCTTTGTTTCGTTGAAGAGCATTTGTCAAAAAAATTTAAAAAATACAAATTCTAGAAAAACCGTACAAAATAGAGCGTTAGTTGAAGAGAAAAACTTTCTCTAAAATTTTAGGCTGAATTCAAAAATATAATAATATACCGGGTGTTCTATTTAAAATAAGAGCTAATAAAAAAGAAAAACAAAGAAAACACAATCTCTGAAACTTCTTTGTGGCGTGAATTCATAATTCATTTTCTTATATGGGTATTTCGCCACTCTGCAAATTAAAATATTAAATAACGAAAATATTAACAACGAACGTTTCGAGGGACAATCTGCCCTCGTTATCAACGAATAACAATTAAAACTAACAAGAACTTATCTTTTCTTTCACTGGAAGAAAAAACGTCAATGTCAGAAAATTCATTGGAGGTTGGTCGTTTTTTCTTCCAGTGAAAGAAAAGATAAGTTCTTGTTAGTTTTAATTGTTATTCGTTGATAACGAGGGCAGATTGTCCCTCGAAACGTTCGTTGTTAATATTTTCGTTATTTAATATTTTAATTTGCAGAGTGGCGAAATACCCATATAAGAAAATGAATTAAAGAAAACACATTTTAAAGGTATTCAACTGGAAAATCACCTATCTCACATCAATACACATTAAAAATATAATGTTTAAAAGAATCGTTAGAGCCGTTTCTGAAAAAATCGAAAAAAAACTGAAAAGTCACAAGAGTAACACCATACTTCCGGTTGTGCGATTTTCTTCAAAAGCTTGCTGTAGCATCTAGATAGTATAAAAATCTGATATATGAAGTTTCAACGCCATAACTCTTTTTGTTTTTGAGATATTCTGTTCACAGACGGACAGACAGACAGAAACACAGACAAACCAATGAACAAAAACATGATTTTTGGATTCAGATCTACTACTGTCTGAAAATTATTGATTTCGTGAAGAAGGATATGCTACTCTTTAAAAATCATTGTTTTCATTTAAAAATTAATCGATGTAGGAAGATCGTTACGGATTTTATGAAAAACGATCTACGGCTATTTGAAAATTATGTACTTTATAAAAAGGATCTGCTGGTGTCTAAAAATCATAGGTATCATGAAAACAGGCCTGCTACCCTTTGATAATAATCGATTTCATTAAAAAATTAACCAATGTCAGGAGATCGTTATGGATTTCATGAAAAAAAATCTACTACGATCTGAAAACCATGTATCTTATGAAAAAAAAAACTGATGTATGAGTATTATTGCGAACTTTACAATCACTGCCAAATTCCAGGTGCCCCAAAAAGAAGTGGTAACTTTTCCGAATTGTCTCAACAGATGTCGCTTTATCTAAAGTACAGCGACCAAATACTAATCAATTTTTAAATTGAGTTGGTATCACTTAATTTAAAAATTATAAGTATTTAGTGGCTGTACTTTAGATAAAGCGACATCTGTTGAGACAATTCGGAAGAGTTACCACTCCTTTTTGGGGCACCTTGTATTGTCGATTCTATGAAAATCATACAGATATTTTGGAAAAAGTTCAATCATTATCTGCATATCATTATCAATTATTTCATGAAAAGATCATTGTCGGAAAATAATGGAAAACAGCAAATATCACGTTTCAAGGTGGCAGAAGAGTCTCATAATAAAGTCAGCAATTCAGTTTCAAATTTGTTCCCTATGAAAAATTCCCTATCTATATACATTTAATTACTTGGTAGAAAAAATCTCAGGTTATGTGTAACAGCAACGTTTGGTCTTTAGATCATATAACAACTGCCATGCAACGACGTTTCATAGAAAAAATAATATTCATATTTAAAAGTGTGCCCTACACATTTTCTGATATTTAGTCAGCTGATAAAAAATATTGTCTAAAGTAAATGTGAACATATTTAAATTCAATTGTTAGAAAGAAATTAAATAGTTGCATTTTAAAAAATCTGTTGCTGGATAGCAATACAATTCAAGAAGTCTAAAGAATGATCTAACATCGTCTAAGCATCTTAAAAACCGAATCAAAAATTTCTATTACTGAAGTCGCAATGTTTCCATAATTAGTTGGAATATCTCTTTTTTCCTGAACCAAGCGATAGCTGAGAGCCATTTAAAGGCAAAACTAGAATGTGGTCTCCTTTCTGAATCGCTAAATAGGCTAACCTTAAGATTAATTGCGACCCGGACTTAGTATGAGTCACGGCAATATGTAGCCCCATTTTTAAGCAAAGTCGATAGCATAGCATTAATTTCTTTAATATTGGTGCCGCATTATTACTTATAATTAATTCCACAGTAGATTTTACGACGCATGAAGCGAAAAGTGTTTTAAATACATTGCTACAGCAGTAAACACCTCAACATACTCATAAATGGAAGAGCTTGGAAGAGCAACTAGAAATTGCAATGGAAAGTAATGCACAAATGGCAAGTATTTGCAGACTGACCTATCTTCCAGTCGCTACCCCTCATTTCTCTCACCATCCAGAGTTTCCCGTTCTTGGGGTTGAAGAGGGACGGAAGGTCCCTATAGCAGCCCGCCCCCAGTTGTGGGAATTGAAATGACCTTAATCTTTGTCCTTTACCCATATTTCACTAGCATAAGTTGTAATAAGTGTTCATTAATAAAACCGATTGAAGTTGGCCATAACTTGAAACCGTAAGTTTTCTCGTAATTAAAATTCGAGCATGACCCGACAGAAGATAACATGACAACTGAGAATAGGTGCACTAAATCCAGACATCCATTCAGTAAATCATAGGCAACTTCAAAAGATTTTATTAATGAATACACTTAGTACCTCACAGTAAACATGGTGCACTTCTAGTACCCGTCAGTACTCTTCTTCCATTTATTGAGTGTGAATCCATTTATTCATTATTTTCGCTACCAAATGTACCATAATCTAAGCTTTTCCAAATCCTTATCTTTAGTCAACTTTTCTCGAAATGCATTGATTGTTGTTGTTATTTGTCTCGTTTTATTATATCTTTCTGTTTTGTTCTGCTTCTATTTACTTATTACTGCAATGTCATTTGTTTATGCAGAAATTTGATTAGAATTCTTCATAATAGTTCCTTCCCTCTTCATCTTTCTGTTCCTTAGGATCTTTTGAAGCACAAAGTCGATATTGGGCCTTCTTGTTCTAGTTTCTATATTTTAACTTATTTGAAGGTTTCTGCACGAGTCGTTTTTAGCAGTACTATTAGATCTATTGTAAATATAACCTTTCTTTTTACGTGATCACAAGGTTGCTGCTGTAACGGTGTATATTTCCTTCGGTACTTTTCTCGTATTTGTCGGAGAACAAGCATTTGATCGACTATAGATCCTGACAGTCTACATCCATGCTGATAATTTCTTTAATTTATTAACTTTATGACTTTCTCAGCTATGCTTAACAGCGATGCTCACTTTTAATTAATTTGGCGCTGATTCAACTAAGCTTGGTCTTACTGTTCATACTGCTGAATATTGTCTCTATTTCAAGTGCTGTTATTTGATGGTTTCGACTTAATAATAATAATAATAATAAACGACTTGATTTTTTCATCTTTTAAATAAATATAAACAAAATTATTAAAAATTGAACAAAATAAGAGAAAATAATCAGAAGTGGAACGATGTAGGTGTTACACCGTACACCCTGCTCTGCTACTTACAGCTTGACATTATAAATTAAGAAACTTCCAAAAATTTAAGAATTGCATTTTAAAATATTATTATTCAATGAAGTTGATCTTAATTATTCAGTATTGAGCTACAAATAACAATTTTTTATTAAGGTGTATAGTTAAAATAACATACAAATTGGACACTGCAAAGTTCACAGATTCAAAGTAGCACTGGTTCAGTAATTACTGAATTTGACGTGAGAATAAGATTCTAAATAAATAAGTGAATTATATAACCTCCAGACATTCCTTATACAAGAACGAGCGTTCACACAGAGCAGTTTGGGTGGGGTGATTGTTCTTTTATTTCTTATGTTGATGTTATGTAAAGCTGATTGCAAATAAAATTGGGACAAGTCTTGAGACTACTATTTGCGTTTTTAATAACTTGTGCAACTGGCTGTAACTTATATTTCCGTAGGTGACTACATAAAATATTATTAAAAATAGAAGCATAAGAAAAAGCAACATAATTACCAGTATTTAATATTTTATTGTACCTATATCATATTACATATTAGCTGTCCCAGTTTTATTTGCGATCAGCTGTACGTCCGTTCGAAACGAAATTTGTTCCATAAGATATGGAGGAGTATTAAATAAAATAATTTTATTAAATAAACAATCACACTTCTGTTTCCATTTCTTCTATATGCATATTCTCTTGTACTTCCCAGGTTCCTTTTTCCGTTAACAGTTTCTTATAAAGTTCGACCAATATTTTCTCTTTTCTTTTCTTTTTACTAGTAAGTGCGAATTCTCCTTTCTCGTTTCTAAAGAGTGTTGTCATGGCTTGATAACCTTTTTCTTTTATTTCTATCAACCTTATAAAAACTCTCTTCAACTTTCACCACTCTTTCTATCTTCCTACTTCAGTTTTTTTTTTTCATCTCTCATCTCTGCATATCTGCTTCACTTCTTTCTTAGTTTCTTAGATTGATCATTAGTTTCCTAAGTTTGTCGTAAAGCCATTTTAATATTGTCTTTCTATTTTTAAGGCGTTCCTGTATTTCTAGCCAAACCGTTCAATTTTGTTGAATTTTCTTATCTCTTTTCTTAAATGCTCTTTTGATCTTTATTTATTATATTCTTTAAGCCTTTCCAGCTTCCTCCAACGATCCTATATTCTTGTTTAGGCTCCCCCACTCTTATTTTTCTATTTGTATATGCTTTTAGTAGCTTCATTTTTTAATATTTAATAAGTATAGGCCAACTTGCTGTCGTAATAATATTTTGATGGTGCCGTTTATAAAAAAAATAATTTATTGCTAACCTTTTAAACTACGCTATACCGGGTGTCCATTCTCAAAGTCGAACATAAGCAATTAACATTAGTGCATTCACTCGTTCTTCAATGAAATAATGTATTTTTCAGTAGATAATTTTAACAGACGTTGGCAGAAAGTACCTGATTTACGCCAAATAATTACATTTTTTTTTGACAAATGCTATCGAACTTGAAAAGCAAGGCATGGCATATTTAAAAATGCCTCAGTTTTAAATTAGTATTTTAAAATAAAAATCGCATCTTGAATATTATTATTGGTATCATTTGATGCGTAACAATTTTATCTTTCCATTGATACCATTAGCTTCCCTGTAAGTTGAATTGGCGAGCAGGAATCGGCGACTTTGAGAATAGACACCCGGTATATAATCTTAACGCTTCTCCTTTTCTAAATTTTTAAATATCTATACATCAGTGACGTTTGCATTATTATTGTGATTACTTATTATTTATTGAACTGTTTTGTTACCTCCTTTGTCAAAACTTGTGCACCTGAACCAGACATAGTAAATTTTAACAAATTTTAAATGTTTTAATGGATGTATAATCGTAGAATAACAATTACATACGAACATGTGACTGCTAAGGATACAATTTAGTCACTTACACAAAGCGTGCGAACAAGTCATCAAGGTTTGTTGTCGAACCAATCGTTGAAGTCACCCATTACAGTTACATCCGTTCAGTCAAAGTAAGCTTATTAAGAAATTAATACATACAAAATGCCATTAAATAAAGCCACTGTTCGTATGGCATTATGTTAATAATCATAAAAGGAAACTGGGCGATTTGTTGCAGTTGCACAAGAAAAACTGCGTTCGAGATAAACCATGGGCAGCTTTATGGCGCGCGATTTGAAATTTAAATTAAGACATTTAATATCATTTTATCTTTCTGCCGCGAAGGTGATTTGCTTTTGATTTATTTTAGCAAACGCATTTCCCGGCCTAGAAAAAACGCAATTGTTGTGCGTGGCCGCCGCTCCAGGCCAGGAATTGATAAATAATCAGCTCGATCTGTGAAAAATGCGATTTCCTTTGCTAATTGGACGTTTCGAACGCGGTTTCGTTTGTGCCCGATCGCTTTTCGAGGCATTATAATCACAATATTTAGCGAGGAAACCAAGGCCGGGCTGACGGTGTAACCTGTGTTTAAAGTTGCTGCTAATTGCATAAAATTATGATCGCGAAAGCTTGCAGTGCACCGAGCTGGCGATTAGATATTATTGCAGATGCGTATGGTTTACAATCTG
This sequence comes from Agriotes lineatus, assembly GCA_940337035.1. NCBI lineage: Eukaryota > Metazoa > Arthropoda > Insecta > Coleoptera > Elateridae > Agriotes > Agriotes lineatus. Next base: position 165,677,443 of record OW679196.1, on the reverse strand, counting down.
CGACACAAAAAAAAACCAAATAAGTAGATACTTAAACGTGTGCAATAAACATGCCGTAAATTACAGTTTGGAGGTGCTAGTTTACTAATCATGGCGAATGGTGCGCCTCGCCGGACGGAACGCCATCTTGTTGAAAACTTTTGATTACACAGTGCGTCTAAATCAGTTTAAATTATAGCATCAGCATTCTAATTGTAGATCTTTTCCTACTGACTAGAAATTATTATTTTTTCTGTATAATTTGGTTATTGGCAACAACAAATCAAAGCAATATGATGTCTTCGTTAGCGAAATAAATATTCATATTTAATTTATAAAAATCAAGCAAACTGAGATACTACTCACTTCACTCTCCCCATTGCGGAAGGAAGAAGTAGATTGCTTAACTTAAACAAACGAACTTTCAGAACACATATTTTCTTCGACCTGTTTCATGCACGTTTTTCTGTTCTAATGGCATGTTGCCTAAATTTGGTTAGCTAGCTACAAAATTAATAAACTGTCTGCCCGAAGACAAGAAATATCCTTTCACAGAAGTAAATGTACATCAACCATTACAGCTCTAATAAAAAATATTAAACGTGCGCATTCAACATTTCCGGTGCTAATTATTCCTTTATGTAATTATACAGGATGCCCCAAATAATGTGCTTATTAAAATGCAATCTAATTTTAATGGGAATCAATATTTTCAACACTGGAAGTTGTATAACTATGTAATTTCTTCCGATTGAAAGCGTTCTTAATTTTTCGTTTTCTTTTTGTAATTTGAAGAGATACAAGATGCGATTTTACGTAGTCTTTAGATTTGTCAACTCATTTTCAGTGTATTTCTGAGATGTAAACTGTATGATTTCATCTTAAACTTGAATATGGTTACATTTGAAAAAAATACATGCTGGCGATGTATTTCTAAAATACTAAATTAATATAGTGGATTTCCATTTTCTACCAAAAGCAAAAGAAAATAAAACAGCACTTCCAGTTATCCAGTTAAATATCGTGGCTGTAGTGCATTGATTTTATGAAATTCGGAATTTAAGTGGCCAAGAAGGGATTCTAGATATACCTGAAGAAATAGAACATTAACTCTTAAAACAGTTGAACTAAAACTATATTCTTCAGCTTAAATTAATAGCTGCTACGCCAAAAGCAACATCTCATAAACTTACAAAATACAAGCATCAATGCTCAAGACTACTTTCTGTAGGCGAATCCACGGAACGAGATTGTAAAATATTTTTAAAAAATCCTCTGACTTTATCTCAAATTTGGGGCGACAATTAATCCTAGACCACATGAAATTTAAGAAGCCAGAAAGACATTCTGAAGAAATCGAGCGTCACGCTTTGAACAGAATGAGTATCAAATATTTCTTTTTTCACTTAATAGGTCTTCGAGAATGTTCATAAATTATATATAGTAATGCCATTATAGATCAAATGCCACGAACGACACAGATGAAGTCAAAATGTCCCACGAGGAGTGGGTATCGACCTAAGAGAAACACAGCTCAAATGTAGAATTAGGGCTGATATGGGACATTGCGACTTCCAGATACGCAACTAATTTAACCATCATTATTTTTAGACACTACAGAACTGCAGAAATAACAAACACTAACAACAATTTTTGTTCAAAACCCAGGATGAAGAACCATGCCAGCCAAACCCACCTCAACACATGAAACAACTACCCGGGAGGACGGTAGTAACCCCAAGGCGCAATCAGTCAAACCAATGCCAAGATAAAGAGCGGCCCCGCAGCAATCCATTGCAGAGAAACTTTAATTCCAAGAGCCCACCAACGTCACCGAATATCCGTACAAGGTACCCAACCCCAGTGACACAAAAAAAATCCTTTCTACCCGATGCGTAAGCAGACCCCACAGGTATAGTATCAAGGTATATTTCCCAGACCATATTATTGAAAGCTATTTTTGATAAGCGATCTATGTAGTTACCGCTGTCTGACAGTGAGATGGCAATTAATCTTAGGCGCCATAAAATTTAAGAAGCCAAGACGATATGCTAAAAATAGAACCGCAAGCAATCAGGTAGACATACTGGAAGAAATAAAACACCATATTTAGAATAGGATGAACTCGAGATATCTCTTCTTCAGTTTAACGTAACAAAGAATACAGACAACTCCTCGGAGAATCTTAATGTAATTATAGGACCACATTGTTCAACATATCTTGCTCAAGGTTATCTTCTATAAGTGATCTATGAAACAAATTCGTAAAAAGGTATTCAAATATAGTTACCTCGAACCTTGTCTCAAACGTGTCATGGGAATGAATTTTAGATGATATGGAAGAGAGAGAGAAACAACTTTATATATAACAAAGTGAAGCTGCTTGCATTTTACAAGTTCCTTTGGAACACAAAGACATTGGAAGATATAGAACATCAAGTTTTCGAACATAATGAACCCAAAATATCTTTTCCCCAATTACACTTAAACCAGAAATACAAACAATGATAATATAGTTATCTAGAGCCTCGTCTCAAATGTGGTACGTATATGGATCTTAGATGATATGGAATGTAAGCAACCAGAGAGACATATTGGGAGGAATAGAACATCAAGTCTTAGAACAGAATAAGCCCGAAATATTTCATTTCAATTTAATTTATTAAGGGATACAGACGATACACCTCCGAGAATTTTAAAGAAATTGTAGTACCACATTGAGCAACTCATATTATTCAAGGCTACTTTCTATATGTAAGTGATGTATCGAACAAGTGGGGAAAATGAAAGCTACATGAAAATATGCATTGATAATATAGTTACCTATAGCCTTGTCTCAAACGTGGTATGTAAATGGATCTTAGATGATATGAAATGTAAGCAACCAGATAGACATACTAGAAGAAATAGAACATCAAGTCTTAGAACAGAATGAACCCCAAATATATCTTCTTCAATTTAATTTATTAAGGGATAGAAACGATACACCTCCGAGAATTTTTGTTAACACATTGCTTAACTCATGTTATCCAAGGCTATTGACGGCTACTTTCTATATGCGTTTGATATATCGAACAAGTTAAAAAACTGGAAGCTACATGAAAATGTGTGTTGATAATACAGTTACCTCCAACTTCGTCTCTAATGTGGCATGGATATGGATCTTAGTTGATATGGAATGCAAGAAACCAGAAACACATACTGTAAGAAATAGATCACCAAATCTTAGAACAGAATGAACTGTAAACATATATTCTTCAATTTAATTTAATAAAGAATACAGACGATACACCTCGGAGAATTTAATAGCTATTTATAACATTTGTACATAATGGACAACATTATTATGAGCGCCTATTTAAATGAAGAAGCGACCGTTAGGGAACGAGTGCGTATGGGGGTCTAGGACAACTCGGCGCCGCCATCTCGGCGCCGCCACTTCGGCGCCGCCATCTCGGCGCGGGGCCAGCTCGGCGCCGGGACAACTCGGCGCGGAGCCATCTCGGCGCCAGCCAACTCGGCGCGAGGCCATCTCGGCGCCGAATTTAAATTCGCAAACTAAAGTGATCGCCAAAAAGCTGGCATCAAATGAAAAAAAATTGTTAGAATTTCTTGGAAAATCAAACACTAACGACCAGAGGTAATTGCAAGGTAATTACAAATAGGCCAAAACAAAAGTTGTCACGTGACTTCCGTTATCAGTAAAATTCAACATTTTTTAAAAATAATTACGAAAAATGCATTTACTACCCAAGATAGGGACAACATTTACGAAACAAAGTTGTGTTCTGTCCTTGACATTGTTGAGTTAGCTAAAACTAACACATAATAAAAATCGTATGAAAATCTTGCTTAATTTCCGAAAAATTGTACTGTTTGGATTTACACAACTTCGAAAAACGCCATTTTTAACTAAGTAAAAATCACCTAATATATCTAATACGGGCTAAATTATCTTTTATGTTTAGGTCCCATATCAAAGAATATTACTTTTAACAAAGACGGCTATGGAAAAACAAACATTTTTCAAAAAGTTTTTTATTTCATAATAAAAAAAAATTGTTAAAAATAAAATTATTTAATTTGGAAAATAAACATTAAAGAAATATTTGTCATATATAAAGCACTTTATGTGTAATTCCAAAAAGTGCTATTTTTCTGAATTTAAGCAAGATTTCAATGAGATTTTTTATTGTGTGGTAGTTTTAGCTGACTGAACAATCTCAAGGCCAGAAAACTTTTTTTCGTAAAATGTGTCTCTATCTTGACTAGTAAATGCATGCTTCGTAATTATTTTAAAAAAACGTAAAATTTTACTGATAACGGAAGTCATGTGGCATCTTTTGTTTGGCTCATTTGTAATCACTTTGCAGCCACCTATGGTCCTCAGTGTTTGATTTTCCAAGAAATTCTCAATAATTTTTTTTTCATTTGATGGCAGTTTTTTGGCGATCACTTTATTTATTATTTTTTTCTAATAATTTTCTTATGTAGTGCCCAATGTAGTTTGCAAATTTGAATTCGGCGCCGAGATGGCCTCGCGCCGAGTTGGCTGGCGCCGAGATGGCTCCGCGCCGAGTTGTCCCGGAGCCGAGCTGGCCCGCGCCGAGATGGCGGCGCCGAAGTGGCGGCGCCGAGTTGGCGGCGCCGAGTTGTCCGGCTTCGTGCGTATGGGTATAAAGGAGCAAGCCCACTAGAGAGCATTATGTACAGTTACGGCCAAATAAAACCGGGCAGTACTTTACTCTATTGTGAATTGGTATTAAATCACCTAAGAAACATAAAAATTAAAAATGACATATTAAGAATTCAAATTGTCAAGGTACTGTCAAGTAAAAGCCTGATTTACCAAAATTTATGAAAATGACATAGAATGTACCATACATAGGTTTATGTGCAACTGCTGAAATCGAAAAAATCGAGGTTATAAATTTGACGTCTGTTCTGTCACAGAAAAAAATGACGTTCGAGTGCATTGATGGATATCGACAGATTTTTCACGACGAACACTTACGATAACAAAAAATCTGTTAGAAATATTCAATACCATAATCATTTATAGCTGATTCTTCATTAACAAACATTGTTTCTTGTTAACGTTTAAATTTATTCCAATATGGCATGTGTTATGTGCACATTTATTGTAACATAATACTTGACAGTGACAGTTCGGTCTAATTTACTTTAATATTATTGTACTAGTACAATAAAGTATTACTTTATGGGTTCAAAACTGGTCCATAAAAACAAGGCCTTTATCATAATGCAATCGAACATAAAAGAAATTATGGTATCACATTACTCAAACCAAGTTATCCTAAGTTTTTGAGGCTTCTTTCTATATGTAGGTAAGTTATGGAACGAAATTAGAAAAGTTTAAAAATTAAATAGAAATACACTTTCATAATGTAGTTAACTCTTAACTTGTCCTAAAAGTGGCATGGAAGTCTTAATCAACCCAAAATGTATCTTCCACAGTTTAAATTTATAGGTACAGCTAACCCTGTAATTAAAACTACCTGAATGGTGAATAAGGAGATAAATGAGGGCAAACAACCTACCAGAGCCCCGTGACTTGTATTATTTTCACTATCCAGTTTGCCGTCTACACAGAAGTAGCACTTGCTCTCTGGTGTCCAGTCCTTGAGCCGCTCTTCGGCGTCCGCGTGCTTCAACCGGTCGTCCTTGTCTTCCTTTGCGTCTTTCTTCGCGTCGGTGTCTTCCTTCTGACTGGCGTCGAAGTCCCGCTGATGCTTCAGGAAGTCCTCGTTCGTTCGAATCTTCTCCACGTTGTTGTTTATAGGCTGCAGATAATTCCTGGACATGGATTCTTGATACAGTTTCCATTTCCTTCGACCCATCAACTCTTCAGCGATCCTTTCCAACCCTGCAAGTGAAAAAAAGTTGAGGCTGCAGTTCCAGTCGGGGCCTGAATAAAACATCGGGCTTCGCGGAAAGAACCGCGAGTTATCATTCTTCGTGCGATTTATTCGTCTATTGTGCGGCCGCGATTTATTGCGATATTGACGAAAGCTGGCAGAATTTAAGAGAAAGCCGCGCTGATGCATGGTCGCAGCTTTCGGCTAAATTTCTAACTTCCCATCCCGACGTGTCACGAACCGCCGCGAAAAATGCAACGGTTTACATTCGGCGTTTCTAATTATTTCTGTTCGAAGTGTTAGTTTCTAGAACCTTAATCAGCACGTTCGGTATCTAACGGCGGCGCGAATTTGTTGATGGCGTTGAATTTGATGCCTCGAAACGCCGGGGTTTTGTTGCAACTTTCGGCATGAACGTCAGTTTCGAGTATGCACAATTGCACATTCTGCTAGCGTTAGTTCTTGGAAAACGCGACTAGTGCTGGTCAGAATTGCTATTTTCATACAGCACTCTATATTATGCATTTCAAAGCAAATTGGTTATAAAAACATTGAACTGAATAGATCTTACATTCATCACCCAAGCATAATTTTTTTTTCAATTTACGAAAACCTATTGTTTATATAGTACAGACAGCCTCAGTTTCGATGAAATTAAATAGGAATATTCGTTGTTATCCCAACTAGATTTCAAATGGTAGAGAACTACTAGATATAATTTTAACAAGACGGTGTTATATTTTATGCGTCAAGCTATGGCAGTAACCTTTACCTACTTTTCGTGTTGAAAAATAAACACTTTTTTGCATGACATTTGACCGACTCTTTGAATGCGTGTTGTTTTTTGACACTTTCATCCTGTACTTTTTGCGTGCACAGGATGTTGTAAGTATAATCTAACATTTAAAAAATAGAATCGTGCCCTTTTTACATTTCAGTTTTCCCCTTCAGTCGTCTTTTCTTATTTTTCCCTAATGAATTTTCTGAGTTAAACTATTTAAATTCAACTCGGCTGGTGTTAGATGCTGGAAAGAAGGAGAGCACTATGAGAAATTAAATATTCAAATTATAACTTTAAGTTCACATGATGTTAATCTTAGCGTCTAGCCTCTAAATGTCCACTAGACAAACAAAAATATAGAAGAAAATAAATAACCATAAAACATGGATATCTGTTACGGGTCAAAGTTTACGCCTAGTTATTCAGCTACTTTCAAATTTACCTCGCCGTCATTTTCGTCTCAACCGTGAAGGCGCAGTGCGAGCACCCAAATTGTTTCATCTTTTTGTTAATTTCGTACCTTTCGCTTCCCGATTTTTAAATAGCTAAAACGCGCTCATTCGTTTGTATCGTTTTTGGGTGCCTCGTGCAAATTTGAGTTTTAAATTTCTTTCCATCCACAATTATGTGGATTCAGTTTGGAGACGACGTCATTGGAAGATTATTTCCACGTTATTATGACGACGTGTCTCCTATTGCCTAGAATTCTAGCTGTGTGGTAAGTCACATGGTCAATCATATCCGTTCTTACAGTGGAATTTTCAGCAGTTTCTTCTAGGTTTATGCTTTATGTTTGGCGTGATTTGTCAATATAAGTAACTTCTCGTGGGGCTCCATCTGAGCAGTTGTGAATGAAACATGTATTCTACAGAGAGATTAAAAATAACTTAAGAACACGTGAGCAGTGGCATTTGAGAATTTAGTGAATTTAATGTTGCATGGAAGCACCGAATTCACATTTTTAAGAGTTCGCCTTTGTAGTGTAATCTTTAATTCTGGCACTGGGTTCATTTTCTATCTTTGCTTTAACAACCGTTCGTTCAAAGCGAAGTTACATAGATTTACATTACATACTTGTGAAATGCAGTTTTGTACATGTGGGTGCCAACCGTGTTAAATGGGTTGCCTATATTGCGCGAACAAGTGGTTTTCCATCTTCTTTGATTCCTCTTTATTAATTGACAATTAGATCATTAGTAACTAACGATAAAGCAACATATTTTTGTCATACAGAACAGTGTTGTTTCCTGTTTTATAAAACGTGGCAGACAAGAGTAAAAACAGTTTAGGATCTTTGTAAAAAAGTGTTCGTTTGAGGAAAGCATTAACAAAAAGTACGAAACCAACTAAATACTACAAATACTTAGGAATCAAAACGGCACATGAAACCAAAATTTTAAAAAAAATTTCAGTTATCATTGTCATAATTACCAACAATTCATCTGCAACTTTACTTCAACACGAAGATACCTTAACATGGAAATGTCTTATGTAGACTGTTCCCAAATGTTCTTTCCAGTCTAGTGACATCCAAAGAAAGATCGTTTAGCAAATCTACAATAGAACTTAACTAATTTTCATCTATAGAATATGGTAAGATATATATACTGTGACTTTTTGAACATTTAAATTAAGTAAAAAAAAGCCAATTTCAATTGCTAATTATCAATCGACAACGACTATTTGGATTTTTATGTAGTTATAAGTACTTTTATTTACATAATAAAAGTTTAGGATTTAAACATAACGACCGTTTGTAAGTTCTACCATTTTAAATCTCTACACTGAGGGGTACTATTTTTTTAATTTCTTTTTTTTTGTTATTCCTACTCAGATTTAATTAATGTTTCAGTTCACCGTGAATTGCATTATACTACCACAATTTTTCTCTGAATAATAAAGTATGAAAACAAACCGTTATGATATAAGTAAATATAATATTGTCCAGCTCTGACAACAACACATATTTGTCAACCTGGACCACAGAGGTCAAAAATTCATTGAAGGACAACTTGAATGGAGAATGGGCAAATATTCTAACAGAAACAAATGTAGTCCAACGAATACTGATCTATTATTAGAAGCCAACATGCGTATATAATTTTATAATTAATCATACTCACGCCTACAATCTTTTACAAAACTTTGGTTAAACACATTACTATTTGCTACAATTTCGAGCACATGGTGGTGTCAGGGTATTGTAATACACCGCTACAATCTGCGGAAGTAAAAATCCGTTTTTAACATTAATAGAAAGCAGTTCTTATAGTAATTCCTACCAGCAGAATTATCAACACATAATTGTAAACTATTCTATAAATATGGAATTTCCATCGTTAGTATTTTAGGTTTCTATCGGCTCTTACACAGTTTGATACATATTTTATGTGTAAAAATAAGTCCAAACCACCAGACGTTTAGAATTTAGGAAAAGCTCGCGTGTTCGAAGTAATTTAAAAATAACCCGTTCCCGTTCCTTAAACATTGTTTATGGAAACAATGCATTTGAAGGCCTGTTCAATCCGTTATTTGGGTAACTTTATGATTGTTGCGCATTTGAGATACCACCTGCCACGAATGTAAGACCACGGCGCCTCCGCTGTCGGACCTGTGGCTCTTAGCTAACGCAAGGTTAGGTTTTCTTTCCACATGGTGTCGCTGAGCATCATAAACTATCAGACGCTTAGAATTCAGGGAAAACACCCGCGTATTCGGGGTAATGTTAAAATGCCTAACTAGGTGTCAGCAATAGCTCGTGAAACATTTTTGACTGTTTTCAAGCCCTAAATTTATTGGCCGACTGCGAAAAAAATAATTTCTGTCTAAGCACCTATGCATGTATGTGCCATACATAGCGCAGAAAATTGCCGATTTTCATGAAAATGTTCTATAAAGCTTTACAACAAACGTACCATACCTTAGTTTCACTGCAATGCACCATTCGATGTGAGGAAGCTCAAATGCACCAAAAAATGTCAAACAAACGGCAGCATATTTTTTCCTTAAAACTGACTAACGATTTCGATCATTTTGGCAAACGACATTTCTGTCTTACTCATAAGTGATACCCCATAGTCAGTATCTACCTAAAAATTTCAGGAATAGAGATATCTGGGGGGGGGGGACGAATTTCATTTCAATGTTGAGCTTATAGGGTATGAACACCAAAATTACGCGAGTTATACTGATACTAGTAATTCATTTGCTTATAGTCACCGACCGCTGCGGTCTGCCATTAGCTTAACATTTTAATTAATTTTGGATATCACATAAGGTATTAGAATATCACTTTAATTAATTTTAGATTTCATTTAACTTATACAATTGTTTGTTAAGGTAGTATACGAAACTATATGATTTTAACGCCCATGATATTCAGCACAGATATCTGATTTTTAATGGATCCTTGACTTTATATGTACTTATTAATGCACTTTGTTATCCAAAGGCCCTTGCGACCAGTATAACGTCCGTGCATTACGTGTAAGAACATAGCTGTTTGGAGTGTCTGAGAAACTCATTAGTGTTATCCTCACTTCTCGGATTCAGGCAAATAATTAATTCAATGCTTTTATTTGCTTACATAACCCGCATACGATTTCAAGTCATAATTTTATAATATATCATTTTTATTTATTCTTAAATTGTACTTTTGACTTCTACTCTTTATTTAATCAATTTCACTGTACCCTCAAACTATTAAATTTATTAAAGGCTTGCTAAAGAGGTTCTTCTGGTATTTTCTTTTATATACTTACTGATGCTCCTTTTTTTTAGATTTTTTGGATTAGGTTCGTATGAGACAGAAGCCGTAGACGGTAAGTGGGGTTTGTTTATATTGCTAGTTGGATTAGATTTACCATTATCACTATATGGCAACTGGCATTCATGTTTTCTTTAGTAGTTATAAGAGCAGTTTCTCTTAATGCTTACTCACGACGTCAAGACCATTGAACAGAAAATATGTAACACCCTTCTGAAAATAATTGAAATTTCCATGTCAAGGAAAAGTCTACTTTGATTTGATTATCTGGCAATTATAAATAGTTGAAATCCTCAAATTTTTCCTGCCATCCTTCTTTTTAGTATCGAAGCTTACAAATTTTCAAATTGTTCTCCGGAAGCCTAAGAGTGAAAAAGCCACTTATCGTTAGTAAAGATTTTCCGCACCAGGAAAAAGTTAAATTTTCCGGTGGTGTATCAATTGTTGTCAAAACTATAAATATAAAATATGAGTAAAATAGAGCAAGCCATTTAGGCTGTGTATGTAGATTTCTGAGAATTCTTTTCTAGATCCAATTTTGCACCACATCGCCTTTAAAGGCTGAGTATAACTTTACAGAGATATAGACTCCTAAAAATGGAGGTTTCAATCTTTATCGAAAGGAACGTGTGGGTTTTAGGTTTGGATTTTTCTATCTTCACTAGATAAAATTAAGATATCATTTCTATTGTTATAATAGCAAAAGAGAACGGTGATAAAAAATATCTCTCTTGTAGTCTAGTTGCAGGCTTTCATGAATCAGCAACACAAATTGATAAACTATATATATGACGCTCTCAAGTGTTGTTATAAATTCGGTACTATCTGTTTCCTTAAAAGTTAACGTTTCTTGGAAATATTTACGTTTCAAAATTATTTTAATATCTAAATTGTTAACTTGCCTTGTATGTAATTAAATTATTAAAACGCTCAATTAAATAACTTTAGAAAAGGAAACTCGGAGAACAACAAATAATGCGAGGTGAAATTGATAATATCTGTGTTTAAGAATCTTTCATCACAATTTAAATACATTTTGTATAATATCGATATGTTTTTCTCCCTTATTTACAACCACAGATTGATATCCTCCATAACGTAGATTTGTGAATTTCATGGGGAATGTCAAAATAGGTGGCCAGATAAAGTACAAAAATATTCAACACTTCGTCATTCAAGTTTCACATTCCTATCAATTTCTCTAAAGTCAATTTGGAAATCACTATTTATATTTAGTTTAATTTAATTTAATGTAATAGAAACCAGAATGTGCAACCGATATATAAAAACCAACGAAAAGAGCATTCTCCTTTCCAAAAGCGTTGTTAGCGTTTTTACATATGGAATAATACACATCGCTGCAGACGTTAAGAGTTAGAAATCTAAGCAGCAGATACTAAAACTGCGGCAGCAGGAAAGTTAATAGAAAAGCTGGAGACATCAAAATTACTTCGCGAAAATAGAATTGCCGTAAAATCAGAACAGTGAAAGCAGGATTTAAATCATGTTTTCGTTGCTTGCAGAGAAACTGAGAATTGTTGCATTTTGCGAGTGCGGGGTTTGGAGATTTTGAATATACAAGACGAAATGAGACAATTTACATCGAATTATTAACAAAGAAGAGCGTTAGAAGCTAAATTGTTGTTTAACAGCACATAAGATTTAAAGGAAAAACCAAAAGCAATGTATATGCTTTAAAGATGGAAAATAAACAAGATTATAAAAAGCATTGCAATTATTTGAGAATGTATTATTTGACATTATTTTGTCCTCTAAATGAGAATTATTATTATTCGTTAGCCGAAGACGTAGATGGAATTTCCATTAGGCTTGATTAAATCTTAGTTGTTTTCAAATGTTTAAATTAATATGAATTAGCTTTTCTATTAAACTTGGTTACAATAATGCATTTTGTTTCTTATATTTTGAAGAATTTACTGAAATCGAATACCACTTGGTTTCCGCGCTATAGTCAGACATATCTCACTTGTTTGTCAAAATGTCAAAAAATCTACATTCCGTGAACGACAACGCTACACAATTATATATAAATAATTTTTATTTAGAAAAATAATTTTTTAAAGTGACTTATGGAATTTGACACCGTGCTGTTGAAACGAAATTGAGCGTCTCTGCACTATTTGTATAAAGCAAATAAAGAGGGCTAATATTTATATATGTGGGCGCTTAGACTTGCACTTGACTCATTAATGACAGTCCATTCCATCCGGTTTCTGCGATTCTTCGATTTCAGCGTGGAAATTAGTCGACGGGGCCAAGATGGCGCGCCGCCCATGAGCGCTAAAATAAATTAGACTGGCAATTAGACCCGAATGAAAGTTAATGATCAATCAACAAAGGCAAAAATTCATTAAATCGTTAATTTGCAGATCTGCCCAGGCTTGCTCAATCTTTATTAGGAAGGCCACGCCGCGGGATCCATGGCCGCCGGAGATGTCCATTTCGTTGCGAAATGCGATTTGCGCGGCCTTGGCGCTCTTCAGTACCCACACTAAATCGGAGACGGCATTGCACAAATGCATAATCGCAACGGTTATTGCAATTAGTCGTGAATCTTTTTAGCTATAGCGGGCTCTGACTAACCCGCCAGCTAATTTATACGCCGACATAGTTGGCTGCTGTCGTGTTTAGGAAACAAAAGAACGGTTGAAAACAAACATTCCCCTCCAAATGAACTTAACCTCAATTTTTGCTTCATCGGTTGCATAGATTTGATTTTTAATTATTGTTCGGATTAAAAGCGATTTAATGATAAGCGCTCTTTAATAGCTTAAAACAGTGTTGCAAACGATTTTATATATTGTTAAATTTCTTTTTACTGTACTTATGAGACAAAAACAACTCGAAATGTAATAATTACAGGTGGTAAATACAATAACTCAAAAGTAAGGGTAATAGCGCAGTTCTTGAGCTCACATTATACCCGATCCCTATTAACTTACCTACTTTTGACGTCGCGTGAAGGCCTGTCAGTCAATAACCAATACAAAGCGTTTGCACAGGTTTGGCGGGAATTTCAACATTTCAAAATACATATTACTTTATATTTTATTTTGGAATGTATTTCTTGTCGAACTTAGCACCATTTGAAGAAAAAAACTCAATTATATACGAATGCAAACAGGTTCTAGAAAATATTTTAACAAATACAATAATAAATGTCACAATTTTATAAACACAACTAGAGGTAACTACGCTAGAACTAGAAACTTTAATATATCCCCATTTTTAAACACTAGACACCAGACATCAATTTCGGTACTTTTATGGAATGGAGAATTAATTCCCGTCACAATCTCGAAACCAATTGCAATTTATTTAAACATTTTCAAGGTTGCAGACTTATGAGATTGTAAAGTGTTGTCCAACGCTTAGTAAGTGCAACTTCAGGTATTCTAGAGTGCAATAATTGCGCTTCCATTTGAATATTATAATTTAGAGAAAAATGTTGCAAACTTTCCTAATCCGTCTAGTTTATATGTTTATTATATTTGATATCATCAAATCTTGTCTAGCAGATGATTATTGGTATCTTCGAAATTGTTGATCCATGAAATGTGACGTGACGTTCTTGTAAGATAAATAAATATGAAATGAACACAGATGTATTCGCTACTACATTTGTTGTCCTTAACCCCCACCCTCTACGCCAATAAACATATTTACTAACAAGACAACCAACAACCCAGAGATCGATTTTCTGATCTCATCTCCAGAAGCCAATGTGTGGTTAGGTTATCAAGAAAAATAGCTTCCAACAAAAACTCTCTAATCAATGGCCATAATTACAATTAACGTTATTGCTGTAAATAGTGGTCTGCGAGGTAGAATAAAAACGCTACATACAGAAATATAGTTACAAACGTGACTTGAAGGTAGCACAAAATGCCCACCTTAAAAGGGGTGTATCGCCAAAATCAAAGTTGTAGAAAGAAAAAAACTAAGAATAAATTTGCGGACGGCAGTTCTCTATAACGAACTGTTTTAAAGATGGATACGTTTTAAAAGCAGGATCGGGCGCCTGTGACGTCACAACGGCCCCAAATCATAGCTGCATCTTCTTCTGCAGTACAAATAAAAACAGTCATTGCCGCGTATTCTCGTCATCTGCCATATTGATGTCTTTACACTGACTTTTAGTTCTGAACTAATATATACAGAGGTTGAGGCTCTTTCTTCCTCACTTCAAAACTATGCAAGGAAGTATTAGAAATTTTTAGATTGTTATTAGAATAACTATCAACTTCGTGACATCTATCAGCTGTACCCGAACACCACGTCCTGTCGTTCACAAACTGCTCAACAGGGGCAATACCAAATCAGGCATGGTTAGAGTACCTAATACAGGTACTCTAGGCATGGTCATCATCGTGTGGGTGTGACGTAACACACTGCACTAACACAAGTTCAAAAATCTGTAAAAGGCTTTACCCAGAACTTCCCTCGTCATTGTGACAATAAATAATTTAAAAAATCAAATTAAGTTAGGAGTAAAAATATCTTCACGTTTCTAATAAATTAAATAAATTTTCAAATAAAAAAAAACCTTACCGGTGGTCAAATTCGAATGGCACGCGGACAGCGTGTGCAGCCCGAACGTTTAGTGCGATATCCTAATGGAACGCGCAATTTCTACCTGAGCCACGGAGGACCGGCTTCTGTAATTTCTCCGTCGCAGCTATATTTAGTAACCGCTAATTTCTGCCTCGTTTTTGTATTGTAAAAAATGTATTCTGTATCTATTCGCTCCCATTTGTGGTAAGAATAAAGCCTGCACTGCACTATGTACAAATTATTACTTGTATCTATTACTAATTTGAATGAAAAATAAACAGGCTGATGTGTGCGGCGCGTGGTTGTATTTAAGCGAAGGGTATTATTGTGGAAACTTTTTGAATTTTGTTCGACCTTATCAAGTGTAGGTAAGGCCTGATCTATGTGCAAATTACGACTTCAAACTATTTCTCACTTAACGTAAATACAAACAAAATTTTATTTTTTAAGGTGCTCACCCTGTATATATTTGTATGAAATTGTACCGGTTTCATTCCAGGTGTTTATATATATAATGTGTATGCAAAATATCGTCTTCCTCCGGCAAACATTTTTTGAGATATAAATCCAACAGACAGACAAACGGACAGACAGACAGATACTGGACGGAATTTAGAAAACCTCTTTTTCGTCATCTAGGGACCCTGAATCGTGAAGATCTGGAGAAATCTCGGAAGGTGATTTTTTCACAATTACAATACTTCCTTCGCCTTTCAGACGAGGGAAGTAAAAATCTGTAACTCCATAAATATTAACACTAGCAACATGCGGTTTTCACCGTTGTTCTTAGTTATTATTTTACCGACACCAGTGAAAAATTGTTTTCTGTTTTGCAATACACCGCCTGTAAAACCCTAAAAGTTAAAAACCTATGATTCATTGCTCACGATTAGTATCTTCAATTATTTTTTGTGATTCTCACTCTTTAAATATCTATGACTTTCTCGATAGTCATCTCCAAGAATAACTCCTATTTTTATATTGGATTTAGATGCATGAAACATAAAAATTGTAGACATAATCATATTACTCCAAGTTAAAAACACAGCAGTCACGCAGCTAAAGAAATTTGGCATCCTATTTACTACTTATTACTAAGCGTAACTAACTGAAATTAAATTTAATTATGAAAGCAAACATGTTTGAACATCTTACGTAATTGTGTTATATTTTTATGAATAGTGCATTTCTTGCGATGTCGTAATGCAATTTATTTTTATTAAGCAGTAAATCAAGTGTCAAAGATTCAATCACTTAATGTTTAGGTCTATTTTTCAAGTTTATCAGCAATTTCCTCAAAATGTCAAGATTCAAAATTGTATGTGTCTGATATATCCGATTTAAGAGTTTCATGCTGTGGATCCAAATCCGCTGTAAAAAATAAGTTCGTCTATGGTATCAAAGCTAAAACATGTGACGTTACAAGAACAATCGAAGACGACAGTCGAGTAAGTAACTTCTATCCATTTTACTTCCCTCGTCTGAAAGACGAAGGAAGTGTAATCACGTAAAAATCACCTTCCGAGATTTCTTCAGATTTTCACGTTTCAGGGTCCCTAGATGATGAAAACAGGTTTTCTCAATTCCGTCTGTCTGTCTGTTGGCGGTATAACTCAAAAACTATTTTTCGGAGGAAGATGATATATTGCATACACATTATATATATATATATATGTATATATCGAGAGATAAAAAAAAACTGTTCCTCAGCAGGCTGTGGAATGAAAAGTCACGTCTTTACTTGTGTCAGCTGGAATCCACTACATAAAATCGTTGATCTCTTTGTATCTTGGTTCGCTAGCTCCTCCGACGATACTGGACCGATTAAGTTGTATGATGGCTTAAAATGTTGCTAATTGTTAGACTTAGATCGTAGGCCGGTTTTTATTTTCAAAAAAGGTTTTAATTAAATTGGCAAATTAGCAAAAGTCAGTGTAGCTCAGCTGATTCATTATATACCACTACAGCAGCGCGAAGTTCAACAAAGTTCCTTAGCTCAGTGGTAGAATGTTCGCCTGTCACGCGGGCGGCCCGGGTTCGATTCCCGGGCGGTGCATCTTTTTTTAAATTTATATTAATGAATCTCTTCTAAATTTGCGAACCGAAGCGTAACTCGGGTGATTCACTAGTTAAATAAAAATAAAACATGATTTTTAGGAGCAGAAATCTTTTAACAATCTGCCAGATTCGTAGAGAAATTGACAACTAATTATTATCCGACACAAGTAAAGACGTGACTTTTCATTCCACAGCCTGCTGAGGAACAGTTTTTTTTGGATCTCTCGATATATATATTTGGCATAAAACCGCGAAAATTTCAGACAAATATATAAAGGATGAGCATCTTAAAAAAATAAAATTTTGGCCTTATAGTTGCCGAAAATAGGACTCAACAGATACAAGATATTTTCACAAAAGAATCAAAACTTTTCAACAATAAGACCGGTCCCTTAAATAGAGGCGCACGCCGCAGTCATTTCAATTAGGCTCGATGGCGCAGTTACACTTATCGATGCAGTTACGATCGCTGCGCAGATGCGGTTACGATCGCTATGCACATCCAGCGGGTTCAAACCCCAGCGGGATACTTTTTTTTAAATTTGCAAATTGATCTAATTCGCGCGAGGGAAGTTCGGTGTAAACCCATTTACAGATTTTTGTTTCTAGATTTACATCCAACGCTGTACAGTAGATACTGTCAATTGTTCTTCTTTGTACTTATCCTGTATACATCTCAGATAATTATTAATCTCGAAGATATGGGCCGCTGGACTGGTGTTGAGTAGCTGAAAAACAAGGCCACAGCTCTCCGTCCTGACGTCAACTCAAGAAAGCTGAATTGGCCAATGATTGAATTTACTCCTTCTCGAGATAAGAGGCTCTCATTGCTCAATTCGGCCTTATTCTGCTGACGTCACCCGGTATTGGTTCGAGTCAGGCCGTGGGATTTTTTTCGAAGCGGCGATGGAATTTGAATCTGAAAAAAAAATCGCCGCAAGTCGTAAGATATCAAAACAAGAAACAAATGCAGATTTCGACTATCCACATGCAATAGCAGAAAACTTAGAGTAATGCGTATAAAGAAAAACGCATTTTACAGATGAACTAAAGTTGGTGCTTCGTAAATTAGGTGAGTAACGACATAAAGCTTGTGCAATTAATAATACCTGTACTTATTATTTGTTTGAATTCAAACAAAAAGGATATATAGTAAATAGGGTAGGTATTTCAATAAAACTGTTTCTTCATATGCTAAAGTTGAATCGTCGTCAGCGTTGTTATTAGGAGCACCGGCCTTTTAATGAAGATTAGGCATTTAAGAACCCACAGTTGCCAAATCCGGAATTCCGGATAGATCTTGGTACTCGATTTTTTATGAACATTGAAAAGTCAGTGGAAATGGAACCCACGTTTTCTAACCTAGAAGCAGAGGCTCTACCACTGAGCCACGTTCATTAGCAAGGACTGAGTTTCTACCCAGTATCTTATTTTTTTTTATAATAAAAACGGAACCTGAGGGAAATGTACCTATTTTAACAATTATCACCATCATACTAATATATTTTCTCTATTACACCTTTACACCTGTATAATTTTTCCCTTTCCCTTTCAATCACCTAAAACGTTTCCATCGATACTTCTATTTTATAATCAAATGGAAAGAGCACCTGGCGACAGCACATTTGGCATGATAGAAAAAAAGTCAAATAGTTCACGACGCCGACGTGAGTGTGGGCGTATCAAGAGACCTATGAGAGCTGTGATTTCTGTGCTCTTATCGCCCTCTCTAGTTACGCAATAAATTCAAATACAGATAAATTAGTGGCACGCACGACCACTTCACCTATTTATACAAGCTGAAGTATCGAATTTTTGCAAGCTTCTTCTGATAACACATGTGCTTGGCAATTCGTTAAATTCCACAAATTTAAACCTAGAAATTGAAAAACCTACACCGTACTATAGCTTGAATGAACAGCATGGAAATTTCACTAATGGCAATAATAATAAACTTTACAACTATGTTCCCGTTAATTAATTTATGGACAATTCAAGCAACTATTCTAATTAAGATATTTCTGCCACAGATTTGCCTGAATTGTAATTCAATTGCAGACAAGACACGTACCGAAAATATGGAAAATTGTTTTCCGTTACAAAATACCGGATTCCTAGTCACTTAGTGACACACTTAGTGCCAGCAGATTGGAATTTAGTGCTAATAAAGAATGTTGCTGGCTGTGATTTACGATTATGTTAGCATACAGAATTTAGAAGAATTTCAAACCTACGTAATGCCGTTTCGAAGGTTTGGTTCGATACAAATCGTTGTTCCATATTTGGCCTTCAACCGAATATGCCTTTGTCAGCCCAAAGGCAATTATTGTAGTGTGTACAGAAAACCCACGCAAAATTTGTATTACAATTTTAGGTTTTACATATTTACAAAATCGCGTAAGGGAGAATTTGCAACCTAGATGACTGAAAAATCTTATGGAGATTAGCGGCAACTTGCTTATAGAATAAAATACAGAAACCTCCCAATGCATCGGTACCTAATGTACATTAAAACATTATTTATAATCCGCAATAGAAAAACGAAGCGATGCATGTTACAGTTTTCTTGCATATTTCCTGTATATACTCGTATTAGCTGTAAGATCCGGTTATATAACTATAATAGCTGATAGCTAAGGTCCGGACAGATTTAATGATACTAACCATTTTCAAGCAAGCTGAATAGGTATTTTTTGAGAAAATCAAAATTTAATAAAGATACTCGTCACTAACATAAACTGTCCTGTGACTATTTAATTTTTAGAGTGATTGTAATGACTATTTCCCACATCTCTTATTATCCAATGATAAGCCATGCTTTTTCAAAATTCAACCAATCGTGTGTTTTTGTAGTGGCAAAAAATCGAATTTTTCCCTTGGGATTTTGTCAGTTTCTTTTGCCACTTGCATCCACGGCAACCACCAAATATGTTGCTTTAATCAAGGTGGTATTTAAGAAACGTCATTTAAACTGTCATTGCGCATCAGTATAAATGTCAAAATGAACCGATATTTGGGAAATAGTCTACAAAATGTATTTTGGGCTCATGATTTTGCTCGGCAAATGTTTTACTCACGATTTGTTGTTTTTTTAACAATGCCCCTCGACAAACTAACTTTGACAAATTCCCTCGCCTTCGGCTCGGGAATTTGATCAAGTTAGTTTGTCTTGTGACATTGCCAAAACAAAATACTTTCGTAAAACATTTTTACCGGCAAAAGCATTTGCCCTTAATACATTATTACTGAATAATGCCTTATTGCTTTATATAAAAAATGTTTGCAGCACTTTTTCAAAATAACTATTAAAATATCTCCAAGTTGCCTATATGTAGTGCCTAGTTAATAATGCATAAGTAATTGAGTAATTATTCTCTTCTCACTGTACTGTAATTTATATTTATTTCTGTGAGACTCTTACGGATAATAAAACCCTACTCGCACACCTCTAATTTATTATCTTAGTTTAAGAAGCCTACATAACTACATGTGCTGTTCTAATACTATACAGGGTGTCAATTAAGTACGTAGACAAACTTTAAGGGGCGATTCCTTGATCAATTCTAAGATAAAAAGTTCATACAAACATAGGACCTACATGGCTTCCTTTTCAAAATACGGCACGTTGAAGTTTAAACAAACATATTTTTTCAAAAAATTTAAAAACGGCTTACGAAACTTGGCGTAGGTTAGTATTTCATAAAGTGACATTGTTTGGTCAAAATAAATTTACTTTATTTCCACCAGTGGCGTGCATCGGGGCCATCTCAGTTACCTTATTTTGGAAAAATCTGGTACGCCACTGTTTTTTAACCAAAGTTTTGTAGCTATTGTAAGATTGTTTGTTATTAAATAATATTTTTTTAAAACTTCCTTAAACTGTATTTTGAAAACAAAGCCGTTACAGATTTTCTGTTTTTGTCAAAAAAGATTTATTCTATTAAAAAATAAAAGATACATCTTCGGTATAGTTTCAATGGATGAAGCTAAAAAACTTGTCATATTGGCTAACAGTGGCGTGCCAGAAAATAAGGTGCACGCCACTGGTGGAAATAAATTAAATTTATTTTGACCAAACAATGTCACTTTATGAAATACTAACCTACACCACGTTTTGTTTAAACTTCAACATCCTGTATCTTGAAAATGCGTTAAGGTCCCATGTTTGTATGAACTTTTTATTTTATAATTGGAATCACCCCTTAAAGTGTGTCTACGTACTTAATAAACACCCTGTATAATTATAGTCCCGCTTCACCTGGTCAACTGCACAGATGGATCTATTTCCGCAAATTTTGCAGGGATATCCAAATTTTAAAAACTGTTGTAAGTTTACATGTATCTATAATTCTATATATATATAAAAATGAATCCCTATTTCCTTGTTCACGCCATAACTTGAGAACGGCTTTACCGATTTCATTCATCTTTTTTTTTAAGTTTTCTAGTACTTCGTAGAAGGTTCCTACGGAAAGAAAAATTAAGAAAATCCAAAGGGAAAGCTGGAAAATTGGAAAATATCGAAAGTGTGTTGTTTCTATTTGCAGTCACACCTGTGCTTAATGGTTTGAAGGGTTTTCCCCATAATGTCATAATCCGCATCAGGTAACTGACGGCGGAAGAGCTAAGACACTAACAGCAATTTATGTAATTCCAAATCCTTTACATAAGTCGTCACAGTCAGTCAGTCAGTCAGACATTCAAATTTGGTTTGTGCACAAGTGATTGTGAAAACAATTCCGTGTCGTTTTATAGTGTCCGTTACAATGCCAAAGACACAACGAGCTACCATAGGTCGTCGAAGACAGTCAGCTGCGCGGGTATCTACTTTACGTGCGAACCGCAATGATGACCAGCGCGCTACGGATAATGAAAATAGTCTTATTAGCATGTTTTTAATATGAAAGAAATCGAAAATTCGAATATCGGAAAAACGTTTGCTACCCCTTAGGGGGTGAAATGGGGTAAATAGGCCTAAAAATCGATTTGGGTGTCGTTATTGAGGTTTTTTGGGACGTTGATTGCGAAAACGGCATTTATTTTTAAGTCCAAGACGATGGACATGACATAAAATTAAAACTTATAGTGGTTAAACGGGGTTTCAGAGACAAACTATTTTTGGGCAGAACAAAGTCTGCCGGGAGGGGACGGGACGGGACGGAAAGGGACGGAAAGAGACAGGAAGGGATGGGACGGGACGGGAAGGGATGGGACTGGAAGGGATGGGATGGGATGGGATGGTAGGGGAGAAGGCGGGACGGGACGGGACGGGACGGTACGGGACGGGACGGTACGGGACGGGACGAGGACGGGACGGGACGAGGACGGGGACGGGGATGGATGGGATAAGATGGGATGGGATGACAGAAAATAATTACCTAGTATTATTTCATACACAAATAATGAACCTCCCGCATACGAAGTCGCGGATTACAGCTAGAAAATGGTATACTTATATTATTAAGTCCAAGACGATGGACATGCTATAAAATTAAAACACTATAGTGGTTAAACGGGGTTTCAGAGACAAATTATTTTTGGGCAGAACAACGTTTGCCGGGCCAGCTAGTGTTTTATACTTTTTAATTCAAAGTTTGGTTTGAACAACCATTGTACTCAACAATCTACTATTTTAGAATATTATAAAAGTTAGTTGTGCAATATCAAAGATGGGCACATTTGTAAAATTTCTACAAATTAAAGGAATTCCACAGATTTGCATCAAATATTTCAATAATAAACTCTAGCTTGATATATGTTGTTTTACGAAATAAATAAATATTTATATAAATAATACGATAAGTCAAAGATTATCTCGTTATTTATCATTATCATCCTTATTAAAAATCACAGTTTTCACCAAATATATTTAAATTTCGTTATCAGTTTATGTTAATACTCATAACGTTAATAACCTTATTTTAGCTAATTTGAAGTTCTACAAGGGGCCCAGGGAAGTTTCTGCTAAACTTTAAGAGCATGTTCCTTACGTAATTTTAAGAAAAAAAGTTATGTCAACATAGGTCCGATAATGACACGTAATTGAGTAATAGATTGTTGCAGAGAAATACAAGAAATTTCGTAAAGAACGCCTTTTATTTAAAAACAATTGAACATTTGAAAGAAGCAGAAGCTTAGCTACAATAGGTAATTGTTGAAGTACTTTAGAAATATAATATCACATATCCCTTCTCGATAAATTTTCGACTGGTTTAACATAAGAAGCGTGTTTATGAAAGTTTCTCCTTGTTTCTTCAGATATCCATGATATAACTCGTCTCGGTTAAAATGACTAAAGTTTGACAGTTTTCCGGGTAAATTTTCCAAAGTTTTTAAATCAAAATCTATATACAGTCCACCTATACACTCATTCTTAGCATGAGGATTTCCTTTACGATGAGATGGTTGATTAAATATGATTAAATACTTCTTAGGTAAAGTTGTACCTAGCACCATAAATAAGCTTTGGATATTTAACGTTTTTCAGGCACTGGAGACATTTTTGATTTCTTAATTTCTTTTTATAGCTGAACTCTTTATGGGATTTGGTACCACTTTGCCTAAGAAGTATTTCATCTCATTTAGCCAAATCGTTATCTCTCATAGAAAAAGGAGATTCCCACGTTGAGAAGGAGCAGTTACGTTTTATAATCGGACTTGAGATGATATAACGGGTTTTGTCTAACATTACCCACGAAACGTGTCCCTACAGTTTAGAAAATTCCCCCAGGGATACCCTGTATATATTTTATATAAAATAATGAAATCTTTGCAAATTTATTTAAACGATCTAATAGATTTTAGCTTTTTCATGTTGCTTACCATAATCTGGCTTAAAAATAATAAAGTATGTATATGCATACACACAGAATGCTCTTAGAAAATAATTTATGTTACAAGTAAGAAATTAAACACTTCTTTGGACGAGCAGCAGTTTATTTCCAAGCGTAGCGAGTGAGGCACATAAATAAGGCGAGTCTGAAAATCCGCTCTCGTGCGACTTATATTCATGATTGTTTATTCTACTGCTTTGGAACCGTTTTTTTTAAATGATAAAATAACAGTTTAATTAAGGAAGTCGGAAAAAGTCGAGGAGGTCATGATCATACCGCTAAATGGGAGTGTCTATTTGGATTTCGACCAATGGAAATGCTTGTTAGTTTTTGTTCCTATGGTTATTACTGCCGAAAAGTAAAAGTTACTAGTATACAAAGATGAAAGTTTTTTATGCAGTAGAACAAAAATAGAATTTTACAATATTAAAAAGCGTTTTACAAATAGGTACATAATAACATTATTCAAAAAATTATGTGTCTACATTTTACAATTTTTTTTCAATAAAAATAGATTTTTGTAATACGAGAACCAATTAGTTTAAAGCAGTATGTGAACTGCTGTTTTACAATTATTTATAGAAAGAACGGAATTTTACTACCTACTATTGCAGAACGTGCAACAAATCGGTGTGAAAAAGTGAAAACAATAATGAGAACGTGAAGTACGTTTACATAAATTAAAAAAATATTGTAGAGAAATAATTGAAAATGATATTCAATATTTTGTAGCATATAAAAGAAAGAGAGCGAGGGAAATAAATCCCCATTTACAGAAAAACAATTTCAATATTATTATACTAACATTTGAGACACATCAGTCTGAGAATTGAAGATCGCACAAAAAGAAAGAATATCAGCGAGGCGTAGATGAACAACGAGAGAAATTGAGTACTTTTATACAATAGATGTTTACAAAAAACAATTTAAAAGGATTTTTGGTATTCTAGTAGGTACATTGACATAGCAACAAACCCATCAGAATTGAAAACTAGAAAGGAAGAACGAATGTTAATATCTGTTACTGCAAAATTACAAATTAATCTGAGGATTGAAGACAATTCTATGACTTGTAAACACACTGGCACGGCAATAAAGTGTATAGTCTAACGGCTAAAGGTCGGAAAAAGAAAAAAAAACAGTGAGAGAACTGGAATAATTACTTATAGAAACCAAACTCAAAAATTATTTAATATTTCAGTAAACCTTACGATAAAAATAAAGAAATGACGACAGAAAGAAGAAGAGAAACAGAGAGATATGGAATATTTTTCCATAAAAGCTATTCAACACAAATTTTAATGTTATTCCACACTGACGTATAGTAATAAACTAATCATAGAATTGAAAACTAGAATAAAAATAAAGATAGTGAAAGAAGATTGGAACTATTTAGTGAAAATCAATTGTGCCATACTAAAAAACAGAGATCACGTTACTAATATTAAATGTAAAAATCTGGTGTGATACACTCACACAACTTCCTTTTACAGTGATCTTATAATTAGTTAAAAATTTGATTTTTAATTTTTAAGCATTTGTCAAAAGTTTTCAAAAGTTACAAATTTAGATTTAGTAGGCTGGTATTTGGTTTTCATTATTTGTGCGATTTACCTACAACTGTCAAAATTATTATAGGTGACTCAGAAGAAAGATATTACTTCGAACAGTTACCATAAATTTTACTAAAAAAATCTGGTGTGATACACACACAACTTCCTTTTACAGTGATCTTAAAATTAGTCAAAAATTTAATTTTTAATTTTTAAGCATTTGTCAAAAATTTTCAAAAATTACGAATTCTACAAAAACGGTACAAAATAGAGCGTTAGTTGAAGAGACAAATTTTCTCTAAAATCTTAAGCAGAATTCAAAAATGTAATAATATATCGGGTGTTTTATTTAAAATAGGAGTTAATAAAAAAAATAGAAAAAAAAACAAAAGAAACCCACTTTAGAAGTATTCAACTGGAAAATCACCTATCTCACGTCAATGCACATTAAAAATGTAATAAAAATGTGAAGTTTGAAAAAAATCGTTAGAGCCGTTTTTGAAAAAATCGAAAAAAACTGAAAAATCACAAGAGTAAACACCTACTTCCGGTTATGCGATTTTCTTCAAAAGCTTGCTGTCTTATCTACATAGTACACAAAACTTATATATGAAGTTTCAACGCCATGCCTCTTTTCGTTTTTGAGATATTCTGTTCACAGACAGACAGACACACAGACACACAGACAGACAGACAGACACACAGACCAATGGAAAAAAATATGTTTTTTGGGATCAGGGGACTCTAAAACGTGAAGATCTGTTGAAAACTCAATTTCGAATTTTTGGGGTGAATCCAATACTTCCTTTATCGTAAAAGGAAGTAAAAAACAAACTTAATATCATTTATTTTTCGATAACTGATAAAAAATGTTGACATTTACATGACCTGAATCCGTCGTCAAAGTGACTGTGTTCGTTCACTGGATGTAAATGTCTTTTATGACCTAAGTCGGTTGTCAAAGTGACTGTGTTTTGTTCACTGGATGTAAAAGTCTTTTACAATCTAGAACAAAATAGTATTTTACAGTAGAAGTCCGTTAGGATAGCCTTTACTGCCGAGCCAGAGAATTTGTGAGACGAGCTCGAAGAGCGAGTCGAATAATACTGGCGAGGCAGTAAAGGCCCTAACGGACGTGTATTGTACAATAGTTTTTGTAATACCTAAATACAATTCGGTCATATCCATATTTTTCTAATTTATTTTCATCCAAACGCTAGGTTTGTGTAATGGCATTTTAGAATGATTGAGAGTGCGTAGAACGTTGCAACTGTTGTTTATAAATGTCAGTTATTTCCAATTTCGTGTATGGTTGTAAGCAGTTTTAAGTTGTAACCAGCTCGTAACTTATGACATCTGTAGAAAATGATGAAGATATTCCTAAAGACGTTAAGATTCTGAATGAGC
The DNA here is from genome assembly GCA_940337035.1 of Agriotes lineatus. Taxonomy (NCBI): domain Eukaryota; kingdom Metazoa; phylum Arthropoda; class Insecta; order Coleoptera; family Elateridae; genus Agriotes; species Agriotes lineatus. Next base: position 165,650,612 of record OW679196.1, on the reverse strand, counting down.
AAGTTATTTTAGCGTATGTTCAGGAGTTATAGCAGTTTTTTGCGCCTTCTTCTATGTGGAGTTGAAGGTTAGCTTGCTGCTGGATTTGCGTGACAAATGTCACTTTGACGTTTGGCACACAGTTTAGCAGGCCGTGGTCTTTACGGACACTTTTTACGGCCGGGCCGTAAAGAAATTGCTTACGCAGTAGTAAACAGTCCTTAAAGAAATATTTAACAAGTAGGTATTACAAAAAAGACTTTTACGTTCAGCAATTTTTGATTAAAGAACAGCTCACAATGTAGACAAAATTTTCATTGAGTTTCCGCTAATGTGGAGCTGTGCAGTTTTCGAAAAAAACGTTGTTTGATACTCGATTGTGAAATTCTTTTGTATTTTCTAATGTTTTGTTTTGCGATCGCGATGCTCGCAAAGAAAAACTCATTCTCGAATGCAAAAGTAGCATTTCGTAATCTAGAATCAAAAATAACTATTTGAGACGCATGCTTATTATTTTTCTACTTTTTACTATAGAAGAAGGCCCACATATTGTATGTAGTATACAAAAAACATGCAGAAGAGCAGCATACGTTTGAAAAACGGATTGCTATCTTTAATTCTTTGATCAATCATATCTTTGAAATCAATTATTTTAGAACATATGTTTATTAGAGTTTTTCTTTTATTTTTTTTTATACAGAATAGCGCCCTTATATTTGTTCCGTGCAATTTTGAAACACCCTGTATATGACTAAAAGAGGAACAGCAAGAATTCAAGAGTGGCAGATCATGTACAGATACCATTTTTGTAATAATTGTTTAAAAAATCGCTAGCATAAAATTAGACATTTGTGCTTCGTCGAATTAAAAAGTGCATTCGATACGGTATGACTAAATGACGTCATCCACCTGTTGTACAATTGAAATGTTCCCTTAGCCTTAGACACTAGACACGCTCAAACGATGGAAGACATTTATCACCACAACGCAACGCAATGGAAACAAGAATAGAAGAGAATTAGATAACAAGAAGCTGGCCCTGAAATCAGACAGGGCGACACCTTAAATTTCCTTCTGTTCAACTTCAAATTGAATAAGATTAAAAATATGAAAACTAATAAGAGGATATCAGATGGGAAATAAACTACTGAAAATTCAACGATACTGCAACGAAAACAACATTCAAAGATTACTGTATCAATTTAGTACAACCTCTAAGAAATTCCACACGATAATTTCACCATAAAACATACATAGTTATCGTCACCCGGTATTGATGTGCAAGTTTAAATGTCTGGGCCTCACCCAGTACATGCTGAAAAACAAGGCCTCAGCTCACAGGTCTGACGTCAACGCAAAAAGACTGCACTAACCAATGATTGCATTTACTCCCTCGATCATCCGGGCAAGATACCTTTATTGGTCAATTCGGCCTTCGTGTACTGACGTCAGGTCGGAGAGCCCAGGCCTTATTTTTCACTCGGTATTGGCCTCACACTGTCTAGCCATGGTACTAAAGCAAGAGGTTGAACAACAAGTTACAAAGACAAATCAAATAGTAGGGTGCTTGAAGAATACAATGTAGAGGAAGTAAAACGTACGGAAAAATGTTAAAACTCGGATTTATAAAAGACCAGTCACAAAAAGGAAATAAATATTATCAATCGTAATGAAGGAAAAGTACTCACAGCAGAATTAGAAGTGAGGACATAACAGGCACGTGCAAATTTTAGAGAACATCAAAATGAATAGGCGTGGAAAAGGAGTACCGAATGGAATAGCCACGTTAACAGAATGAATGAAAATAGGGTAATCAAAATAGCCAGAGTGGGACGTTCTAGAAAACGATGGAATGACAACCTGTTGGATTTCATCATTTATAGACCCACTGAAGAAACAAAAACGCAGAATAGTGTTTACAGAGAAGAAGAAAAACAGTTCACACTGACATGGCAATAACCAATCTGAGGATTGAAGACTGACATAGGGAAATGTGTACTTAGTCCTTTCTTTCTTTATTTATAATCTTTAGACCCGTTTACCTTTCGGAGACGATGCTATTAAGAAAAATTTTGGCAATATTGGAATTTAGAGTCGCGTTCTGCGACAATCAAATGAGTTACGTTAAGTGCCATAAGCAAACCTGTAACTATTGTTCAATATTTTATCTTCATCAATAAATTCCGGTTCAATGTATTCTTTGTTTTCTAAAAAAAGAGTGCGGTAATAAAGCCCTTAACGACACTCAAATTAATTTAGTAAATTGTTTATAACAGCACCGCTGATAATAAAAACATTAGCATTTTTACCCTGAATTTTCGTATTACAAGAACTTGCGATTATATAATTTTGGAATATTCATATTGATTTAATAGTTATTTATGCACCAAGGCGGTAAAGTGGGTATTGTAGTCCCGACATAAATAGTATTTCCCGAGCGAAAGTGAGGGAAATATTTGTGCAAGAGACTAAAATACGCTTTACTGCCACAGTGCACACCTACAACATTTTTTGCACGAACGGGCACAATATTTAAATTGACGTTCGTTATATTTGCACTGTTATTTGGTTGCCATGGTGACTTTTAAATCCCATGCAAATCAACGCTTACCTTATTCCCTGGCTGAAAAATATTGTTTTCTTCCCGTTTGTGCAAAATAGCTATTTGTACAACAGGTGCTAAAAGTGGATGTTTATGCACGAGTTTGCACACAATATTTTTTCTAAGGCCTTAAATTTACTGTTATTAAACCATAAATGTTGATTTAACAAAGGTTTGCATTTATGACAGTTATAATTTATGTCATAGTAAAGAGATGACCTTGACGGCACATATGACTGTTTCTGCAGCCGGTAGCTATCAAAGTCAGTTATCAAAGGTAATTATAATACTACACATTTTACTTTATTCAATACATCATGCTTTAATTATTTAAAAAACCACATTACCTCTAACGAAAGAAGTAACTAGAATAACTTTATAACCTCACTTCTAATTCACAATTCTAAATTCAGCACCAGCTGTTTACTTTTAGCACATCGGCTAAAAGTAAACAGCTGATTTCACTTTTAACAGGCTGATTAATAAAACGTCATTTTTAGTGAAACAAGCTAGTGCCCAAAGAGCCTACTTTTAGTAGTGGTCGTAGAAAAAGAGTTTTAAAATTATGTATTTAAAGTACAGTTGAGAAGGGACAGGTGGGAAAGGGGGCGGGTGAAAGAGAAGAGAGAGGCAAAGAAACGTGAACTGTCTAAAAACACACATTTGCAATATTAATGGTCTTCTCTTGAGAACTCCATAGCCTATATAATATTAATAGCCATTTAAATAAATCATAATAAATTTAAAATTTCAAGACATAAGTATTATTATTAGTAGATATTATTATTGATAACAGGTTATAAATTTGTGGGAGAGTTAAGCCAAAAAGTAAGATTATTACATACTTTCTATGATAGCTGTGAGTAATTATATAAAATAGAGTTTTATAATGTTTAAATGTTGTTCTAACAAGCGTAAAGTCATACTTACTGTCATTTGTTTTAGAACTTAGTTACATTGCTGAGGCAATTGTGATGTGTACAGTTCGCTAGCATTTTATTTCACTTCTTGTTGGCCATGACCGTTTAAATAATTTCACGTTGTAAACCTGGCTGTCCAAACTTCAAATTTCAAGGTTATATAATCTGACACGTATGGCATTACGTGCATTGTTGCCAAATCATATAAAGCATAACAATTGCTGTCGTGCTGCTTTATAACTGCCATAAAATCGGCATCTAATAATTAATTTCGCTAAAATTCCCATTATAATTGAAACTTGGATAAGTAATTAGATGAAATTGCCAATTGAATTAGAATCCCAAATAGTACCAAAAATGCAACGGAAATGTAACTTAAAGAAAAATATGAAGGCCAACCAGAACTTAAACGATATGAGAAGTAACTGTGAGATGCAAAACTCTACGTACCTATGTAAACAAGTCTCTGAGGTTAGATTTTTTTAACAGTCTTTAGTTGTGATTACTAGATTAAGCTACAGAATCTTTTATTGCAAAACTAAAGATTAAACTGTTTTAAATTAAAAAAATTGAGGCAAATTATGTTTACTAACAGCAATCTATAGTAAGCTAATCGAAACATCTGAAGCGGCCGCGTTTATAAACAACAAATAGCAGCTCAAACTGCAACCAACAAATAGTTTCATTCATTTTAGAACGCCGTTAAGGGGATAGAAAAACATACAAGTCAACAAATTCAGCATGTTTAGCTAAGGAAACAACAGCTGACACCTGTAGCGACCGTTTTGCGACAATTACAGCAATGCCGGCCCGATTAACGACGACATACAGATACGCTTCAAATGTTTTAGACCTACTAGCCTACTACACTGGAAGTCAGCGACTGGGAAATTTCAAAATCTAAGTATTTTAAAATGGAAATACACTAAAATCGAAATTATAATCGCCGTGAGTAAAAAATCGCCCCAAAATCGCTGGAACGGCCCCGTCGCGCCCAGCCTTCTAAACCAGCATTAGGACAGCCATTTTTAGGTTGTACACTCAAAATTAGATGCACGCCCACATAGGCAATTCAGATTAGTCAGAGGGACACTCATTCGCGCGAGTGTGCCACTCTCCAGAACCGGCTGCAGTGAGTGACAGAGACGGAGATACAGCAGGTGCGCGTTTTCAAACTGGCGAAGTGACCAGGAGCTGATGTTTTGGGAACCAAAGCCATAAACTTCCTGGGAATTTAATTCGATGAAATGGGCCCGTGGCTCGACCACCTACTTAGCGCAATGGGACTCGCAATAAGGTCTATGATAGTCATTTGTTTGCGTTGTGTAGAACGAAGGCTAGGTCGATTGCGATTTGTTTTTGTGGTGGTGGAAGACATAGGTGACCTGTTTGAAATGAAGGAATTCTTTTGTTGAGTTACCTATATCTAATCCGATTTTATATGCAAATATACAGCGTGTTTAGATGAGTACCTACAGGCCAATAAAATAAAAGTCCCAGTCAAAGTGGCCTCTGGATGGCGCTTTTGTTGTATTTATTTTTAGATAACCTATTGGCCGACGCTAATGTCTTTTACTTTAATTAGAAGTTATGTGTCACTGTCAAAAACTCAATGGCTTTGCTTAACAGTTTTAATTAAATTTGGTAACCAAAGTTCTTTTTAGTATCTTCTCTTGAATTTTTCTTTCAACATTTAAAGAATATCCCACTTTGCCGCTCATACTGTAGACGTAATTCTACAACTTGCAAACATTTTTAAGTACGTCCTTTTTAAAAGTCAATTTGACATATTTGAACACAGCTAGCAATTTAAAAAAATAATGTAAATGCACTGCCACCTGCCACTTAAACTTCAATAGATTGTTATTCAGTGTGTTTCATTTCCCACCTTCACACTCCTGTATTTTCCTTATTGATTTTTTGACTGATTTCAAATTGGTCAATTATACTGCTCTTAACAGTTATTTTTTTACAATTTTTTTGAATCATTTTACTGCCCTAAAAAATAAATGCAAAAAATTAGTTTTGGTTTTACGAAAAAAAGTTATTGAAAAAGTTGCTCAGATTTAAAAAATCTCGAACAAATATTTTGTTGAATAAAAAGAGCTTTCTGCAATTAATTTAACGTTAACACAGATGCTGTTTTTATTAGTGCATTACAAATTTTAATAGTTTTTCGAAACAATTTGTTAAAATATGAAATATTATAAAAAGTGTTTACTTCTCCACTTTTTGAGCCACTCTGTACAATTAAAAGTATTTTACTAATGTGCACCACTGTTGTACCTAAAACTTTTATAAAAGCAAATTTTATGTAGGTAGGTAACTCTTGTAGTTTTAGAAATGTCGTCCACCCATGAGTTGTTGCCTGACCCAACTAGTGACATCGAACTTCTTCAACATTTTACAAACTCATGATTAAGGAGGGTACAGCTTTGTAATGTTCAGTTGTTTATTCCTTAATTTAGTCATAACTTCCATAAACGTCGATCAATTGTTTCCAAACTGGGCCTATGTAATGAGTAACATAAGTATACCTACCTACATATACTAGGTACGCAACTGCAAAACCTGAACTGCAGGTAGTAAATATAATATTTGGCCGCGTTTGCCTAAAATTGATGTACAAACTGCGTTAATATACAAAGTGTTTGGACCACTACATTACAGATTTCAGAAAATTACATCATGAGGCTAAATTAATTTTCATTTTTATTTTGATTTTGAGAAAAGCTTCTACGTGAAGTGCAGCGTCCCAAATTTTGCCATATACATTTTATGTAACTTAATTAAAATTACGGGTGTTGCCATTAATCCGTTACAAACTGCGAGATAATATACATTCAAAATTAATATTTCTGCCGTGACCGTGGTTGTAAACAGACGTGCACGTCTGCCTCGCCTATCGCACAGAACAAATTGCTTAAACAAATTGAAAGTGCCAAGTGATAACAAATCTACCCAATTAGTGACATCAGAAAATTACTAAGGCCAATAGGGACATAGGGCTACCGCCTACCCTATAACAAAAACCGAAGATTCTAGTGGGATTCGTGAGTACAGGAATCACACTAACACTAACATGACCGATCGTATGCAATTACACAATACTGTTCCAAATCCAGCCCTTCCCTCTACACCAAACCTAAAACCTATCACACAACATGCAACCATTCAGCCAATTCATACAGATAAAGAGCGGATACAAGTACAGCCTCAAAAAACATTCGCAGATTGCGCCAACCAGTTAAGTTTCCCCAAAAAAGAGGATGCGATAATACTAAGCGCAGTAGACGGCATAAACTTAAAAGAATACATAATGGCCATCGGCAACCTTGTTGGACCAAAAAATATTATCTTTGCTTCCCGTATGTCCAACAACAGAATATGTATTTATCTCAACCATAAACAAACCGTAGATAATCTCACAGCAATGCACAAATTTATCAGAATAGGAGAACATGAAATTTCTTTACGCCGCCTTATCACACCCGCACAAAAGCTTCTTCTCTCAAACGTATGTCCGTCAATACCACACAGTACAATTGAAAGCAATCTTAAAAATATTAACTTAAAACTTCTGTCCCCAATAACTTTTTTAAGAGCCGGATTAACGGAGTCGGAATATAGTCACATTCTGAGCTTTAGAAGGCAAGTCTACATCGAACCGCAGGAAAATATGGTGATTCCTGAATCTATTCTTATCAACTTTGAAGGAACAAGCTACAGAATATTTTTATCTACAAACACTTTATGTTTTAATTGCCGTCAACCAGATCATATAGCAGAAAATTGTCCAACCCGTAAAGACAAATCAAATAATTCACAGCTGCCTACAAAGCGACCATACTCCAATTCTACAGATTCGTTAACATCTGAAAAAGATCAACAATCTCTTGTAAAAAACACTCAAGGCAACCAAATGGAAATTGACAACGCAAATCAATCGTCATCAAACACACCGCACGTAACTCATACGACCACCAATGACGCGAAGCCTAGTAAAAAACTTAAGAACATCATTCATACTACTAGCGAATCTGATAGCGAATCCCCATCACTAAATGAAATACTAACACCCATACGAAAGAAAATCGAATCATCACCAAACGAATATCCCCTTACCTCTAAGAACTTTAAAGATTTTATAGAAAATGTTATTGGTGCGCCATACCCCTTAAGCATTTGCAGGCAATATACTGAAAATCCGCTAGAACTAATTGATATGATGAAAAAACTATATCCTGATCTAGAACAGCGAGCAATGAAAACAAAATTTACAAAAATAACCAAGAAGATACTAACCCAACTGGACCGAGAAACCAAAGTAAATAAACCTATTACCAATAATTCTGACTCTGAATATTAATTTATATTACTTTCACATTTATAATGTATAACACACAACAAACCAATACTATATTACAATGGAACTGCAACGGTTTTTATAAACGTTTGCCTCACTTACAGCGGCTAATTGCACACTACACACCTAAATGTTTATGCCTTCAGGAGACACATTTTAAATTCAACAAAGCAGCAACCCTGAAAAACTACACAATATACAGAAAAGATCGTCAAACAGATGGCAACGCTAGTGGAGGCGTAGCAATACTGGTAGATAGTCAGTATTTTTCACAAGAAATTATAGTTAATACAGAATTAGAAGCCGTAGCAGTTAACCTTATCTCACCCTTTAAATTCACCCTATGCAATATATACATACCACCAAACAAAACTCTATCCCATAGTGACGTAAACAAAGTTATCAACCAACTACCACTACCATTTGTACTAGTTGGGGACTTCAATGGTCATAATCATATCTGGGGATCGACGGAAACTGACAGCCGAGGTAAAATTATAGAGCAAGTAATCGATAGAAATGATATCTTCCTGTTGAATAATGGTCATCACACTCGACTTGACTCAGGAAATGGCACTTTTTCCGCCATAGATTTGTCACTCTGTGACCCAAAAATTGCACCTAATATAAGCTGGAGAGTTATCGACGACCAACATGATAGCGACCACTTTCCTATCGAAATTACATTACAAAATAATAAGCAAAGGTGCGTCGAACCCAATCTGCAACCACAAAAGTGGAAATTTAAAAAAGCGAACTGGGAACTTTATCAAAAATTATCCACTCCAACTTCCACAGATATCAACCCGTCAGAAAGTATAGATACAATTATAAATAATTTCACAACATTAATCCGTAACGCAGCTGAAGTAGCAATAGGCAGATCATCCAACGCACAGAGGAAACGAAGAGTACCTTGGTGGAATACAAATTGTCAACAAGCAATAAAAAATTATAAACAAGCATTAAATCGCTATAAACGACACAGAACAACAGAAAATCTACAAACATTTAAAAAACTGAGAGCAATAGCCAGACGAACAGTTAAGCAAAGTAAAGAAGAGTCTTGGAAAGAATACGTTGCATCCATAAACTGCAAGACCTCATCTAAAGAAATGTGGACAAAAATTCAAGCAATGAAGGGAACCAGCTCCTATTTCCAAATAAAGGAATTAAAAGACGGGCCTCACATAATTACATCTCCTACCGAAATTGCAAATAAGCTAGCTCAATCTTTCGAGCATAATTCAAGTAACGTGCAATATGATCCAGAATTTCTAATATATAAACTAGAAAAGGAATCAGAAAAAATCAATTTAGACGAGAAATACAGCAACCCTGTTAATGCTCCTTTTAGTAGCTGGGAACTGAAGAATGCTTTGATATCTTGTAAAAATAAAAGCCCAGGACCTGATGATATCCCATTTCAGCTAATTAAGAACCTGTCTGAAATATCAAAGTCTTACCTACTCAAGATTTACAACCTAATATGGGAAACTCACGTATTTCCTGCTGAATGGCGAACGTCAATAATAATCCCGATCTTAAAACCAAATAAAGATAAATACCAATCAGCAAGTTACCGACCAGTAGCACTTACCTGCTGTATCTGCAAATTAATGGAGAAAATTATAAACAAACGTTTAATGTGGTACCTAGAACACAATAATATCATCGATCCATCACAAACGGGATTTAGACAGGGATATACTACCATTGACAACATAATATCTCTAGAAACTGAAATTCGAGAGGCTTTCAAAAACAAACAACATCTTATAGCAACTTTTTTTGATCTTGAGAAGGCATATGACACAGCCTGGAAGCACAATATATTAGAATCAGTAATAAACCACGGACTATCTGGTAATATAGCCCATTTCGTTAACAATTTTCTGAAAGATCGAACGTTTAAAGTGAGAGCTGGAGGAACATATTCAGATAGTTACGGTCAGCAGAACGGCGTACCTCAAGGAGCGGTTATCAGTGTAACACTGTTCATTATAGCTGTAAACGATGTTGCAAAAGTGATTCCTATGCCAGTCCAAATGTCGATGTATGTAGATGACCTTACGATTTATTGTCGAGGAACTAATATTGCTACTGTTCAAGAGAATATCCAAGACTGCATTAGGAAACTGGAACAGTGGACAAGAATAACTGGTTTTAGATTTTCAACGACCAAAACTAAATGCATGTTCTTTACAAAACGACAAAGATATTATAAACCTAACATTGCACTGAACGGAACTACATTAGAATACGTGGAGTCAACCAAATATTTAGGCATAATAATTGATGAAAAACTCACATGGGCAAAACATATACAAGAACTTAAAACAAAATGCAGCGAAAGGTTAAACTTGCTGAAAACATTAAATCGACATAAATGGGGGGCAAATAAGGACACTTTACTAAGAATTTATAAGGCTTTAATAAGATCAAAACTTGACTACGGTTGTCAAGTTTATACCTCGGCTAGCAAAACCAGATTAAAGTACTTAGATGCATTACACAATTCAGCAATGAGAATAGCAGGGGGAGCCTTTAGGAGCAGTCCGGTAGTTAGTATACTTTGCGAAATAGCAGAACCACCCTTGCATTTAAGAAGACAACAGATGGCACTTTCTTATGCAATAAACGTCATCGCAAACCCGCAGAATCCACGAAGAAAGATGTATATGAGAACACCTGAAGTACTTCCATCCCATGGTACCAAATCGCAGTTCCAACACAGAATATACAATATCCAAAAAAACCTAAATATGCAAGTTCCCGAATTAATTCCTATTACACACAGCAAAGTCCCACCCTGGACAATCCCAGAACCCCAAACAGTATTAGATCTGACGCAATTTAAGAAAGATACTACATCGGTAACAATATTAAAACAACAGTTTCTACACATTAAAGATAGATTCAAAGCATACGTGCACATTTATACCGACGGATCAAAATCTAGGAATGGTGTGGGAGCAGCATTTGTAGCAAATGATTTAGCGAATCGGTTTAAGCTTAGTCGAGAAACGGGAATTCACTCTGCCGAACTTTATAGTTTGCTTCAAGCCCTAATATACATTAAAGAAAAGGACAACAAGAAGTTCGTGATATTTAGTGATTCGGTCAGTGCTCTTAATAGTATCACAGAACTATACAGCAAAAATCCTTTAGTGCAAGATATTCAACATCTACTTAGGGATATATTAGGAACTAAAGAAGTGACATTTTGCTGGATACCATCACACATCGGCATATCCGGCAATGAACAAGCAGATCGCGCCGCTAAAGAGGCTGCATCTCTTGAGGACACCTATTTCATCAATTTACTAGCAAGAGACGCCAAGAACACAGTAAAGTCCAAGATCCAAGAAAAATGGCAAAACGAGTGGACAAACACAGAAAACAATAAATTAAAGGCAATAAAACCTACAATTGAACCATGGAAGACATTCACTAAAACCAGGAAGGATCAACAAAATTTAACAAGACTCCGAATTGGCCACACGCGCTTAACGCACCAACATCTCTTTCGTAATACGACAGATCCAAACTTATGTGATACATGCGGAGAAGAAATTAGCGTTAACCACATTATCATCAACTGTAGAAAGTACACGACAGCAAGAGACAGCCTACAATTGTCAGACCAACTAACCGAAGCACTCTCAAACGACCCGAACAGTGAACAGAAAATTATAGAATACTTAAAGGACACTGGCCTATTTAATAAAATTTAGAATAGAGTAACTTGAGATTGTACCTTATAATTATTGAACATCAAAGCTGAGGCGCTAATAACCTTCACGGTGGATGCGCCAAATAATAAATAATAATAATAAAATTAATATTTTTATATATCATTATCCTTGAAATGAGCATGGCACAATGGTTAATATTTTCTAAACAGAGAAATAACGGAGCTGCAACCTTGAAGTGACATAATATCGTTTATTTCTTAATTTAATTTTAGAACTAGGCATACAATGCTGTACTAGGTAGGTACCTATACAAGTAAAAAGTTTTAGCTATAATTTCGTAATCTCAAACTGTAGTTAAGTCGACCACACCGTTGTTGCTTAAAATACACAAAGTATTTCGATTAGTACGTTATAAACTTACTTTATATACAAAACACATTTATTTTCCATTTTTGTAGTGGAAGATTTACTTCAAGTCCTTGTAATGGAACAGTATTTTTAATGAAATTTTCTAAAGTATTTGAAATATGTAAATATAACTCAACGTAAAAAATGCTTCGAATAGTGTACTTTCTTACTATCAATTTGGCAAGGTTGCAACAAAAAAGGCAACTATGTTAAACAAAAGAACTTTTATCTACGACCACTACTAAAAGTAGGCCTTTTAGCGCTAGCTTGTTCCACTAAAAGTGACGTTTTATAGTTTACCGTGGTTAAAGAAATCAGCTGTTTACTTTTAGCTCTAGTGCTAAAAGTGAAGTGAGGTTATAAAACTACAATTTCGAACTGGAAGTGAAGTTGTAAAGTTATTCTAGTTGCTTCTTGCGTTACAGGTAAAGTGTTTTTGAAATAATTAAAGCGTTATGTAATGAATACACTCAGATGTGGAGTATTAATAATTACATTTCGTAACTGACCTTGACAGCACTGGCTTCGCAAACATTCGCCCGCGCATGGCCTACTATTTATTATGACATAAATTAGAAGTGTCGTAGATGCAAACATTTCTTAAATCGATATTTATGGATTAATAATGGTAAAATTAAGGTCGTAGATAAAATATTGTATGCAACGCGTGCTAAAAGTCGACGTTTATGCACGAGACATAAAAATAATGAAACGCAGCAGAAGCATAAATAGCTATTCTATATTGATTGAAATAAAATTCCATTTGTTAAATGACATTGAAATTTTATGCAATATACACAGTGTTTTCATGAATACGTGAATCGAAATACGAAACAAATTACATCTTGTTAAATTAATGCAATTATCTATTATATTTTAATTCAAAATTTATCTTAAATCCCATTGAATTTTTATGAAATCTACAAAACGTTTCGACGGGAAGGATATTCCATGAATTAAATTTAAAAAAAACAAATTGCCATGAAAGAAGAACTTGAGCAGCAATCTTTTAAATAAAAGAGACTTCCTATAGTGTTACCAAAGAATTATTCTGAACATTTTTTTATGATTCCAACTCATGACGTTCTAACTATGCTAAATAGTAATATTAAAATAAATGCACGCTCGTGATGTGCAATTATTTATTTCCTAAATTTGTCTCATTTCTGTAGCTGTTGTGACGAATCTTTTTCAAAGTAGGAAAATTTCTTGAAATCGAACTATTGTTTTGTTGGATAAAACAAATGTTCTGCAATTTATTTTCAGTACTATACATGATGTGCCAGTTACAACGATTAGCACTTTCATTTACGACACCAAATGAAAAATATCAAACTGTAGCTGTATTTCTGGAAATCGAACAAATCCTTGTTGAATAAAATACCTCTTGTGTAATTAATTTTGCATAACATAGAGAGTGTGGCCAAGAAGTTCGTTATAAAATTTGATAACTTTCTACTCTACGCACCGAATATCAAGAAAATATTTTTTACTTTTGTAGTGCTGGAAGCTATAGCTGAATTTCTGGAAATCGAACAATTCTTTGTTAAATAAAAGACCTCTTGCGTAATTAATTTTGCATAACTTACAGGGTGTGGCCAAGGAGTAAGTTATAAAATTTGATAATTTAGTACTCTACGCACCGAATTTCAAGAAAATATTTTTTAGTTCTCGAGTGCTGGAAGCTATAGCCGAATTTCTTGAATTCTAACAAGTCTTTGTTAAATCAAAGACCTCTTGTGTAATTAATTTCTCATAATATACAGGATGTGGCCAAGGAATACGTTATAAAATTTGATAAGTTAGTACTTTACGCACCGAACACGAAGAAAATATTTTTTAGTTCTGTAGTGCTGGAAGCTATAGCTGAATTTCTGGAGATCGAACAATTCTTTGTTAAATAAAAAACCTCTTGTGTAATTAATTTTGCAAAATATGCAGGATTTGGCCAAGGAGTACGTTATAAAATGTCATAACTTAGTACTATACGAACCGAATATGAAGACCATATTTTTTAGTTCTGTAGTGCTGGAAGCTATAGCTGAATTTCTTGAAATCGAACAATTCTTTGTTAAATCAAAGACCTCTTGTGTAATTAATTTTACGTAATAGACAGGGTGTGGCCAAGGAGTACGTTATAAAATTTGATAACTTAGTACTCTACGCACCGAATATGAAGAAAATATTTTTTAGTTCTGTAGTGCTGGAAGCTATAGCTGGATTTCTGGAAATCGAACAATTCTTTGCTAAATAAAACAACCTCTTGTGCAATTAATTTTGCATAATATATAGGGTGTGGCCAAGGAGTACTTTATAAAATTTTATAACTTAGTACCTACTCTACGCACCGAATATACAGAAAATATTTTTTAGTTCTCGAGTGCTGGAAGCTATAGCTGGATTTTTGGAAATCGAACAATTCTTTGCTAAATAAAACAACCTCTTGTGCAATTAATTTTGCATAATATACAGGGTGTGGCCAAGGAGTACTTTATAAAATTTTATAACTTAGTACCTACTCTACGCACCGAATATCAAGAAAATATATTTTAGTTCTCGAGTGCTGGAAACTATAGCTGCAATTCTTGAAATCGAACAATTCTTTGTTAAATCACAAACCTCTTGTCTAATTAATTTTGCATAATAGACAGAAAGTGGCCAAGGAGTGCGTTATAAAATTTGATAACTTAGTACTCTACGCACCCAATATCAAGAAAAAATTCTTCAGTTCTCGAATGCTGGATGCTATAGCTGAATTTCTTGAAATAGAACTTTGTTAAATCAAAAACCTTTTGTCTAATTAATTTCTCATAATATACAGGATGTGGCCAAGGAATACGTTATAAAATTTGATAAGTTAGTACTTTACGCACCGAACACGAAGAAAATATTTTTTAGTTCTGTAGTGCTGGAAGCTATAGCTGAATTTCTGGAGATCGAACAATTCTTTGTTAAATAAAAAACCTCTTGTGTAATTAATTTTGCAAAATATGCAGGATTTGGCCAAGGAGTACGTTATAAAATGTCATAACTTAGTACTATACGAACCGAATATGAAGACCATATTTTTTAGTTCTGTAGTGCTGGAAGCTATAGCTGAATTTCTTGAAATCGAACAATTCTTTGTTAAATCAAAGACCTCTTGTGTAATTAATTTTACGTAATAGACAAGGTGTGGCCAAGGAGTACGTTATAAAATTTGATAACTTAGTACTCTACGCACCGAATATGAAGAAAATATTTTTTAGTTCTGTAGTGCTGGAAGCTATAGCTGGATTTCTGGAAATCGAACAATTCTTTGCTAAATAAAACAACCTCTTGTGCAATTAATTTTGCATAATATATAGGGTGTGGCCAAGGAGTACTTTATAAAATTTTATAACTTAGTACCTACTCTACGCACCGAATATACAGAAAATATTTTTTAGTTCTCGAGTGCTGGAAGCTATAGCTGGATTTTTGGAAATCGAACAATTCTTTGCTAAATAAAACAACCTCTTGTGCAATTAATTTTGCATAATATACAGGGTGTGGCCAAGGAGTACTTTATAAAATTTTATAACTTAGTACCTACTCTACGCACCGAATATCAAGAAAATATTTTTTAGTTCTCGAGTGCTGGAAACTATAGCTGCAATTCTTGAAATCGAACAATTCTTTGTTAAATCACAAACCTCTTGTCTAATTAATTTTGCATAATAGACAGAAAGTGGCCAAGGAGTGCGTTATAAAATTTGATAACTTAGTACTCTACGCACCCAATATCAAGAAAAAATTCTTCAGTTCTCGAATGCTGGATGCTATAGCTGAATTTCTTGAAATAGAACTTTGTTAAATCAAAAACCTTTTGTCTAATTAGTTTTGCATAATATACAGGGTGTGGCCAAGGAGTACGTATAAAATTTGATAACTTAGTACCTACTCTACGTACCGCATATCAAGAAAATATTTTTTAGTTCTCGAATGCTGGAAGCTATAGCTGAATTTCTTGAAATCGAACAATACTTTGTTAAATCAAAGACTTGTTGTATAATTAGTTTTGCATAATATACAGGGTGTGGCTAAGGAGTACGTATAAAATTTGATAACTTATAGTACTCTACGCACCGAATATGAAGAAAATATTTCTTAGTTCTGTAGTGCTGGAAGCTATAGCTGAATTTCTGGAAATCGAAATATTCTTTGTTAAATAAAAGACCTCGTGTGTAATTAATTTTCCATAATATACAGGATGTGGCCAAGGAGTGCGTTATAAAATTTGATAACTTAGCACTCTACGCACCGAATATCAAGACAATATTTTTTAATTATCGAGTGCTGGCTATATTGAATAAAATTAATTTTACATAATATACAGGGTATTGCTACAAGTACGTTACATAAATAATAAAACTTTCTGTAGTTAATACAACGTAATCTACAGGGTGCTTCGATGAGTATGTTACAAATTTATCATTAAGTATGACACAAAATAAAAAAAGTTATTTGTTTACCAAGGCATTGAAGATTAACTTTTTATCGCGAATGTGGATTTAGTTGCATAGATCTGAAGGGCCGAGGTGTATATTATGTTTATTTTTAAATCGAGAAATCGTAGAAGTATTTTTATAATCAACAATTATAGGTTATGTTGACGTTTTATGTCAACCGTCTGTTACCGCACTAACTGCAAAAAGTTTTAAAACAATGTATTACTTCACTGCCGATTTTTCGTATTTTAATTACGATTTCTGCGTTCTTCTCTGCCGATGTAAAAAAAATTAGTTCTGTAGTGCTAAAACCTATAGCTAAGTTGCTTGAAATCAAACATTTGCTTTTCATAAAACAAAGGATTTTTTCGTAATTAATGTAATGCAACAAACAAGGTGCTACAATGAGTATTTACAAACTTATCCTATGAGACAAAATAGAAAAAAAATAGTTATGTGGTGCTAAATGTCGTAGCTGAATTCCTTGAAATTGAACAATTATGTTGTTGAATAAACGAATTTTATGTAATATACATACGTTTGATACGTTTGCAAACTTGAGTAGATTACCTAGCAATAAAAATGCAAAACAAATGTAGTAGTGACAGCTGAAATACAATCTTGAAATCGTACTGCTACTGCTTTTTATGTAAAAGGAAGTTCCCGTAAATAATAAAAAACGTAATATACAGGGTATCGTTTCCATGAATACGTTACAAACTTTGGTAGGTTATCCTTCGATTTAAAACATCACATTGTTATTTAAAATTTTCATTTTTGTAAAAGCTGTGAATGAGCCACGTTCCTGAGAATGTCCCTGCAAGGTATCAATTAGAATTGCATCCACAAAAATAGACACGATCTATCGATCAAAGCTCAGAAAATTATTCAGTGATACTGAATGCAAACATAGATCAAATCTTTGAAATAAAGCAGTCCTTTTTGAAGGAGGAGAAAGTTCTTCATATACGTACCTACTAGTAAAACTATAGAAATTTTGTAGTACATATATGTAACGGTCGCGATATGTCGATAACTTTTACGACATTATTTTTCATTCTAAATAGTGGAGGTACAGTGCTGTTCGACTGTTTGTTTCCTAATGTAATCGATGAATAGCTTTCAAAGTGGGCATAGTATTATGTATTATGCACTTCAGGAGCTTGAACTATAATATGACAGTCTAAAACTGGAGTTAAATGGCTATAAATGGTGCATAATATACAGAGCGTTTCTATACGAATACATCATAAACTTTAATAAATTAGGTTATGAGGATAAATAATTTTGGTTCTACTCTAAGTTCAAAGAACCAATAAGTTTGTTTAAAAGATATTTCTTATTGTGTTTTAAAAGCTATTTTATCTGAGAAAGACGATTATTGTACCTATTTTATTTAAATACAGGTTGCTGCGATGAGTTGCTCTTTGGCCCAAAATGTAGTCATGCATAAAATAATCTTCCCGTAGCGTTTTAAATAGAATCCCATTTGAGAAAAACTCTATATACCTACCTTATGTAATATACACCATAGATTTTAATACTATGCTGCAAACCTCAGAAAGTAATTCTTAGTGTAAAAATTCGAAAAACCATATTTTTGTAGTTGTAGATCCTTTATGAGATTTCTTAAAACGAAAATACTGCAGGGTTTTTTTGTACTTCAAGGTTATTCTGTGATTCACAGTAGTAATATAAATTTAAAGTTATTTATTTTCACAGTTTGTCCTACTGTGATCAATTATTTTCAAACTACGTAATGTAGGTACATGACACTAGAGCAATATGAACCATATAACTCTCATAGAACGACCTTAATCTCCTATAATCTCAATTATCTAAAGATCCTTTTTTATACTTTAATACGCTCTAAAATTGAGTATGCTACTGTAGTATGAGATCCCGGAACTGTAACTTAGTCAAACGCTGTAGAAACGGTTCAAAATATATTTTTGTGAAATATTTATATTACAAAAAATATGGAAGATATCCAGAATATAATTCCTATCAGAGCAGTAGGATTGAATTTTAAGTTTAAATTAGTACAAGACGAATAGTCGTAGCGCTCATGTTGCTCTACAAACTGTTATATAATAATATAGATTTAGTAGAGCTTACATCAAAAATGTTATTCTATGCGCCGTTTTATAGATTAAGAATTACAACGTTACAAACGTTACAAAATGGGAACCTGGACGTTTTTAACACTAATCAAAATAATTACAAGGAGTTATAATATGAGACAGTTAGAAATACCCTGGTGTGTGCACCTATGGATAGTGATATAGAATTAAAGTATTATGTTTAAATCCATTCGGTTGCCAATCGTATTGTTTTGTTTTATAATTTTGTATTTATATTTTGTTTATCGTTTATTTTGAGAACACTGTAATTGAGTTTTGTGCTCCTTCTGTTCGTTTATATAAATCAATAAATAGAAGGATTTTATTCTGCAACTTTTTTAATCGAATTATGTACAGAGGTGTTCATTAAAGTGTTGTACAGAATTTGTGCTGTATGATTGTGACTTAATTTCACAAAGTTCAAAAAAGTGTTGTACATACAAATATTTTGAAAGATTAGATCTAGGTCTATTTAATTAATGATACAATGTGAGCTTTGTTGAGTAAAAACACAATCACCAATAAACTTTTAATGGTAGAAAAAATAACACACGAAAGATCTAAAGTAATTAATTTTTATTATAAAGAATAACAATCAAAATAACCATAATTAGTTAGTTGTCACTTTGACAGTTCTGAAATTTAACTACCATTGACAAAATATACAAACAGCCAACTACCTATTTCTGTACACTACATTTTTAAGAACGACTTACAACAGCCAATTATCTCTGTACAACACATTTTTGAACACGACTGTACCTGAAAATATTTGAAAAGCATAATGGCAATGCATTTTAATTGCAAAATGTACATTCCTAAAATAATCGGTTATTAAGAAACGACAACTTTATAAGCAAGTAGGAAAACGCTTTTACCACAGTACTATTTCAAAAAACTAAATGACGTCGCACTTAAGGCAGGTGTCTATCCTACTAACAATTAGAAACAGGTGGGCATCGTTGGAAATTAATAAGTAATATGCAGGCACCTACTAGGCCAACTTGCGCCCGGCTCATTTGCGCCCCAGAAAATTATCAACAGTAATTAAGGTATCATTTGCGACCATGCTTGCACCTCATTAGTCGTCAGGACACCCGAAAAATGCGCTAATCTGAATAATAATCTGAAGTATTAAATTAAAGTGCCAACAGAAACGCATAGAAGTTAGGGCAACTAAAGGAAAAATTGTCAAATTTAGTGTTTTTGTAATAATTATTTTGCAGGTAGGAGACCGTCTTACTAGTCGGCTAACTTCGTGTGTCTTGATGACTAATGAGTTGCAGCATGGATGCAAATAGGACCTTAATTACTGTTGATACTTTGCTACGGCGCAAATGTATCGAAACTGGTGGTGGGCCCAAATGAGCCGTGCGCAAATAGGTCGACACCCTTAATACACATACAGGGTGTTCCTAAATAA
The DNA here is from genome assembly GCA_940337035.1 of Agriotes lineatus. NCBI lineage: Eukaryota > Metazoa > Arthropoda > Insecta > Coleoptera > Elateridae > Agriotes > Agriotes lineatus. The sequence continues at coordinate 165,630,624 of OW679196.1, read as the reverse complement.
GTGTCGCAACGGAACACTGTAGATTCCTCATGAAAAAAGGAACACTTTTTTCTTCTTCCATTTTTCTTTCCGGGCTTTCGTTTTCGAGATACAGGGTATCAAAATTTTTTTACAAAAGCTGGTTCATTGCTCTAAAGTCAACCGTTTTCGAGAAAAATGGCTTTTTATGAACAAAAACAAACATTTTGCTAAACGTTTCACCGTAAATTTTTATCATGTCAGTGTATTCATTATTAGTAAAACCTTCCATTTTTACCACACTTTTAACAATTTTAAACAATTACAAAAAAAACATTCAGCAGCATGACAATTAATTAACTTAAGACTCTTGACAGTTCTAAGGTAATTTGTTTTCAATGGTAACTTAGTTTTTTTTCCGCTAACGTATATGCGGTGTCAACCGCAATGAACCAGCTTTTGTAAACATTTTTGACACCCTGTATCTCGAAAACGAAAGCCCGGAAAGAAAAATGGAAGACGAAAAAAGTGTTCGTTTTTTCATGAGGAATCTACAGTGTTCTGTTGCGACACTTATTTAGGAACACCCTGCATAACAACAAACATTTTAAATGAGATCCGCAAGCATTTCACGTTAATTATTTAAAAAAACTGTTAAATAAAACAGTAATTCCCCGTTTTTTAAATTATATTGCAAAAAAAGTTTAAATGTAAATACATACTAGGTTTTTCTACATGTAGTTATCTTAGGTATTATTTTTATAAATTTGGAAAATGACAAAAGTTACCTTAGGGTCTTAAATTGTATTGCTAGAACCACTATTTTTAATTTGCATTATTTTTCAGGTTTTGTAAAATGGTGATAGAAACGTCCCATTCGTGAACACTAATTTGGTTAAACTCAAATATTAAATTTTTAAAGCATCGTTTTGTAAACAAAGGACATTTGTTTGTGACAAATATTAACCGCGATTGTATTTAGTTATCTAGTGATACATTCAACTACCGCTACTGAAATATTAAATTGCAATACTCGCTAAAAATTTGTTTTATGTATTTTCTGTACACAAATAAAAATTATTTATCACAAGCACAAACACTAAACACTGATACTATTTAAACTTTCTACTGATAAAGGCGTGGTTATCTTTGTTATTAGCATTGAATATTAGAATAGATGTAAAACATTTTAATCTAAATAAACTGTTATAAGCACACAATATAAAAATTATGACCGATAAGCTGTTTTTAATTAAATCCAATTGTGGCACCATTCCTCTGAGCCACTGGATTGTGTTTCATATCAAAAATAAGTATCAAGGCCTCGTCAGTTTAGACTTCCTAAAAGATTACCTAACTGATAACAACCTACAAAGGCCGGTAAATGTGTTTTTCTTATTTTTATACAGATTTCTTTCAAAACACATTATTTTTCAATTTTAAAAGGGTGTCTGATAAGGAACATAAAAATGTAGATATATTGTCTTCTGTTTTCTTTTTCATTATCATAATCTTACTCCTCCAAACGTCTTATCGCTGATCAAATTTGCACTTTTGTTAATTATTTTGGATTGCCCTTAAATACACAACATTGTTATATCGATATTCCAATCTTAAGATAACAGCTATATCTAATTTCCACATTACCAGTATTTCTCCATTCAGATTTTTTGACAAGGCAGTTGCTGCACAGAAATTATTCAAGTTATTTTTTATTAAGTGTACCTATATATAATGAAGTTTATTTAAATGATATTTTTCTAAGTGAAAAATCTAAACACTTCCACTAATTCAAAAAAATCGAATTGTCAAAGCTTCTAAAGGACAAGCTAAACCCAAGATTAGATTCATGAGCCGAAGATTTCGCAATTCGACAGAGGAGTACGAATTGAGGCCATGCAAATGCACGGCTGCTTTAATTCTAACCTCAATATCGCAAAAAATGGGCGCTCTGTTAATAGCAGTAGGCGACCTTTTTCATGGCTCTAGCTCAAACGAGAAGAACTTTTAACGCCTTCGGCACACCTACTTTTGGATAGCTTGCTCACTTCTATTAGTGGCCGAGGTTTTGCGGAATTATTTTAAATGTCGCCCGTTAAACGCCTTTACATCTACAAATCCAACAAGGCGGGATGCTTTCGTCTCTAATTAAGCCGCAATTAAAGCTTGCCCTGTCAAAAGTTGCCTAGTAAAAGGCAACCTGTTCGACGCAGCATTGCGTCATCCGCGATTTCGTTTCAATGGCATTGTGTTGAATGCTGAATGACTCAAAAATTTTAATAATGCCATACAGGGGATTATTTTAAGTGATGATGCTAAAATGGGGAATTTACTTTCTATACAGCGGAATTTACATTCAAATAAAGAAAAATTGCTTTCTAACATGGATTGCCTGAAATTGTCGCGGCATTGAATATAGAATAGAAATGCTTGCAAAACCAATTATAATCAATCACGATAATCCAGCAGTGGTAGAATATTTTTATAAAAGCAAACATATCTTCATTCCATTTAACAGCAATAAAACTCCCTCTAAAGCTCAAGCTTTGTTGTAATTTAGTATCTACCATACGTTTAAAATCTAAACACAACAGCGACAACAAACATTTCGTGTTTACTCTGTAAAAATACCCATGTCGTAAACGCATTTAGCAATTTAGAAATCGGAAGATTTTGCACAAGTCAAGGCAAAATTAATCACGCACATCGATGGGTGCTGATTTCTCTTGCCATATCAGCGTTCTTACGGCCAAATTTCTAAATCATATAATAATATCCCAGCGTTAGCAAATTAATAATTTAACAAGTCTAATACTTTTAGAAACTTTTGTAGACACTTAACAAGAACAGGCCATACTGTATGGTTGATTCTAGGTAAATTTGTGCAAATCTGCAAATGTCACGATTCTTTTTGCGAATTTTAAGGTTAAAAATCTGTAAAGTGCTTTACTCAGAACTTCCCTCGCAAGTGGCGTTATGACACTAAACAATTTAAAAAATCAAAGGAAACTAAGAATAAAAATATCTTAACGTTCCTCATAATTACTGCTGCCGCGAGACGAAACGAGATGAGATTTGACCCATCTTGATCTCGAATCTCGAAAATTCTCGAAAAGTAATTCTCGGTCTCAAATTCGAAAATTCTCAGACGTCGATTCTCGATCTCTAAATCGTGAATCTCGATTCTCAAATATTATATGCAATGTACGTAGCGAATTGAATCAGTTGAGTCTGCGTAATGCCCAAAATAAGCATACGTGCTCCATGCAGGATTCAAAAAATCACGATTTAAATTAAAAAATCGATTTTTTATTTGAATCAGATTGTTTGCTGATTTAAAAATCTGGGTTAATTAACGCTAAAAATCGGATACAAGTGTTCGACGTCCACAATTCCACATCCTTTGTTTTTATTATGTTTAACACTTCTTAATTGCCAGGTGCTTGTACAGCAAGCAATGTTGGCATGCATAGTTTAAATTTTAGATCTTGTAGTCGTAACTTTTAATAGTAAAACAACTATGTGCAAATTATTACTTTTATCAATTTTTCAGTTACAGCAAAAATTTACAAAATTGTATTTTTTAAGTACATATATGATGTTGGTTCCAAAATATGCCCTTTTTTGTCAAGGGTAAAAACCTGAGCTATGTGCAAAGCTTACTTCCATTTAAGTAATATTTCTTAAGTTAAGGCAAAAAATAGACAAATTTTTATTTCTTAAGATACTCACCCCTTGGCTCACCGTGTATATATTTTACCGAAATTTTCACGGTTTCATACCACGAAGGCATACAATCCGCCCGCAAAATATCAGCTTCCCCCAACAAATAGTTTTTGAGTTATACCGTCAAGAGGCAGGTAAACAAACACATGGAATTGAAAAATCCTGATTTTCGTCATCTAAGAACCCTGGACCGTGAAGATCTGAAGAAATTTCGCAAGGTTATTTTAATTGGCGATTACAATACTTTCTTCGTCTTTTAGACGAGGGGAATAAAAAGTTTAAATAAGTGGGAAGGGCAATTTTTCAAAACATTTTCAGGTTAAATTATTTTATTTTGCGAATGCTACAAGGGTGTATTGGGTTTTTAAATTGTAAAAATATGTTTTTGTATGCAGTACCGTTCATTTAAAATGGGCGCCTCAGGAAAGTGGCAATAACTTGAAAAATTATTTTTATTTCTGCATTTCCTTAAATAATGTAGCACTATTTTCAGTATTGTAGTACAAGAGTAGGTTTGTCCCAAATACCTTGGATGATACTTTCTTAAGGATATTTGCACCACCAACTTTTCAATTGCGAATGTTTTCACATTTTTATCGATAATTACCGATTTATGAGAATGTGGACAAATTTGTATCGATTATTGCGAATGCGGACAAATGTTATAACATTATTGTAGAAGTTAGTAACTGTAAATATCGTTAATAGTGTATAAAACAGAGTAATTTGGTACATACTCATTGCAATATTTAAAAAACTTAAATACAGGGAATAGTGCAATGTTTATCTCAAATACATCTGATTTTATAACATTAGTCTACATTTGCAATAATCGATAAACATTTCGGCTCATTCGCAATAATGGATAATTTAATTACGGATGTGGACAGATTTATAGATTATCGCAACTGTGAATTAATGTTACCAAATTAATGTTACCAAATTAATGTAAAAGTTGGTGATCGCAAATGATCAAAAGTATCAACCAGTCATTTTTTCAGAAATCTACTAGTACGATATTTTCGAGAAAAACTTAAATACAAGTGGTGCTGCAGCGTTATTGTTCGAAGAAATACAGAAATATGCGTTATTTTCAAAGTTATTGCCACTTTTCTGATGGGACAATTTCAAATGAACGATATTATAGCTTGATAGACATTTCCCTACTTTTCAGCAAATTAAAACCGCCTCAGCTTCACATAACATCAAAGTATAGAAAATTGTAAAAGGCTTTTAACTACAATGTGGCCGATTGTAAATAAACGTTCTGTGTGAATATAAGGTGCTCTAAATCATGTGAACGCAGCTCGCCTTAACCCAGTGTGCATAGACATGTTGAACTAAAGTTGAAGCATAACTTTGGACCAAGCGGATGTTAACGTTGAAGTATCGTGGTTGATTCTACGTCAGCCTGTAACGGTTTCTTAACGTTTAACTCATGACCAAACAAGACCGTTATCTGTGGACTTTATAATTATGATCTAAAATACGTCAGTATCCAAGATTTTCGGCGACTATTTAACGTGTTCTTTTTACGTTTGGTTGCAAGTCAACGTTTTTTGAAAGTCATGTTATTACACAATTTTCACCCATATGTTAATATTGTAACTTCTTTGCATTATCAACAGTAATGTAACTTGGTTTATACGTCAAAGCGAAGTTTCATCAACGCCATTTTTTAGTTAACTGCCAACGTTATAAATATTTTACGTTTTAAATACAACTTCAACTTGTTCTTTACACTAAAACGACGTTAGTTGATAGAAAAGTAACATTTTATTTGCTATGAGGACGTTTTTATAAACGTTTCACATTGACTACTGGTCTAAAAAGCACTTAAAATCAATGACGTATAAACGTAATGCAAACATTTAATTACTTCAATGATGTAACAACGTTATATCGACGTTAAGAATAGACTACTAACCTAAAAAGCCTTTTATATTAACGTTATTTTAACGTAATATGAAAATGTTAAATTTTCGAGTCCCTATGAACATCATACCTATACTTTTCACATTAAGTGCTGGGCTATAAACGATATCCAAATTTAACAATGAAATAACGTAGTGTCGAAACGTAAATAAAAAGTCCTTATATCATCATATCGACGTTACACGTTGACTACTAGCCTTAAAACACCTTTTATTAGCGTTAGTTCAGCGTACCAACCAGGGGTACAATCTTTAAGTTTTTGTTAATGTCATTTTAACGTTTAACTGCTGATCTGAAAGAAAAACACTTAAAAGCAATGACATATCGGCATAATATAAACACGCCTAATAAACGTTATAGCCAACACGTCTAATAAACGATGTAATTACGTAAACAGCAAACAGAATTACTAAAAATCAACGTTCAATTTAGGTTGCAAAAATGACGTTAACTGTTTGATGATAGTTTGAGGGGGCCACACTGATGTGGTCATGAGAAAATAAAGGCTGAGAACCACTAGTCTGGTGGTCAGAGTGCTCGCCTCTAACATTAGTTCACAAGGGTTGCAAGCTGGAGTCTCTCTGTAGGCTGAATTTTCAAGTGCCAAAAGATTAGCTTGTGATAATCTACGGTCGTCGAACTATTTTACACAATTCCCTTTTTCTTGATAATTTCGAAAAAGAAAACACTGCTATCACGAAATCTTTCGCGTTTAAAGCAAAACTACTTTTATTGCGAAAAATTAAACAAATGTTAGTAAACACGAGTTGCAATCTCTGATTACCTACTTTATTCTCTATTGCAGTAGCAAATTCACTTCGCGGGTCTGTCGCAATGTTGATAGCTGATATCGCAAAGAAGCGTTTGCAAGACCATGAATCGCGGAGATTAGGGGCATTCTGAAGGATTTCGCAATTGTGATCTTCGCGTTTAGAAATGCGGCTTTGTATTTGAACTTGTCATTTGTAGAAGAAACAAATGTGCGAGAGGGACTTAAAAAATTGACTGTTCATATTCGTATGCTTGGAAACGAGTAAACAGCTGCCATTATTAAATTCCGGTTGAAATGAAATAACTTAGTTATTTGCCGTGAAATCAAAAAGTATTTGGACAAGCCAAAGTGCGTTTGTGTTTTTACAATTAAAAAGAACGCGCATACTGTAATGTATGGTAAAATAAATGTTTGTTCTGTACTGGGTGCGTTAGTATCGGGCATAACCATGAAAAAAAACAATTGATAGAGCCGTTTTTGACAGATTTGATGACGTTAATGCGTTTTGATTAATGGATGCTTCATAATACATGCAAATGCACGGCATTATAATGCTAATGTTTCTAGACTCCATTTGAAAATTGTTGTTTTGCTTGGGATCTATCAACAATTTTAATAAATTATTTTGAAGTCGCCATCTTTTTGTTCTTGTTCTGGCTAGACTAATAGAACTTTATAACAACAGAAGAAGCAAAGGGAAAACGCCTGAGCGCTGGGCCATATGGGTGTAGTGAGTAATGAAAAATTTGAAGAAGTTATTAGATATTACGACACAACCCTTTACTTGCCCTTTTCTGTGTTCCACTTAAGAGATGCCCTTATTAAGTTCGTTCCAGAAGGTATTAAAGACACAAATAATCGAAACGCGCAGAAACCAGCGTGCTTCCACGTCTTGGGCTTTGTATCTCCATTTAACATTTTAAATCGCAAGCAAACAGGTTTCTTTGTTAAAATGGTGAAGGAAACTCCTAATTACAGCCTTCACCTGAACAACAGAAATAGAAGCAAGCGTTCCGTTATTTCACAAATGTCCGCTGAATATTGCTAATTGTTTATCCTTGGGGGATGTCGAATTGGGGTCCCTTTTGGCACCTTTATCATATTGTCTGAAACCAGTAGACATGGTGGCGATAACACGATCTTTTTTTGTCTTAAATTTTGCTGTTTGGAACGGTGCGAAGCCGGCAAACGCGGAAGAATCGCGCCTAACTGTCGATAGGTAATTTATTGCTATCTAATAATGCACTTCGGCGATAAGATCGAAATGAGGAACGGGCGCTTTTTAGCTGAACTTGTGAACTAATGCACTTCTAACCCAATTCGGGCGTGCGATGCGCTGGGCGCCTGGAATTTCGCAGCGTCAACTCAAAGAAAGAACCATCTTGCACAAAAATGCTCAAAATGGCTGACCAATTGCTGATCAATAATCTTAGTGCATTAGAAACTAAGGCCCAAGGTCCCCGACGCCTAAACTCGCGGTGCACTTCGCGTGCACTTCGTGCGCAAATTCGGCGATAAAGCGGGCCCAAATTAAACACTGATAAAAGTGACGATTGTCGAGCGGTAAACAACATAAATTATGTATCATCTGCCCAGAAAGCCATTTATCAGACGGCGAAATTCGGTTCAATGCGAAAATAGTGTAGGTAGGTTAGGCACATGTTTAATTCAGTTGCATCGTAATGGGCTGGCGATGATGCCCGTTTATTGTAATGGGCCTTAAACATTCATAGCAGATGCACCGGTGCATCGGATTTGAATATTTGAGCGTTGGGGCCCTTGAAAATTTTCAAAAATCGCCAAAAATAGCCGCGGCGGCGAAGCCACACCACACAAAGCGAGTAAAACTAGAACTAACCAGGATTGATAGCTCCATGCACATATTTCATTACAGCGAGAATTGCACTGTTCCAAGCCGGCCGAACTTAAGGGAAAGGGCAACAAAGGTGCGAAAATCAAAGGACATCACTCCGAAGGTGCGAAACAAAACGTCGAGCACGTAAGGCACGTAAACCTAGATTCATGTGTGCCCTTTTGGCCCGATTCAGGGCGAAGGGCTGCCCGGCGCGAGTATGTGCAAGCGACTGTCGGGTAGGTCAGTAACTGCATATGCGCGAGCTAAACCTGCACATGCTCGCTGCTATGCGGCAATCGCGATGCAAGCGGGCGAGATAAACCAAATGTGCGATCGCATGGGGGCTAGAAAACGCTTTTCGCGATTTTGCCTTTGCGCCGAAGGCGGAAGCGCTGGAAAGCCGCCCGGGGCAGTGGCGTGCGGTTCCTAACTTTTTTTAGCACGATGGGTGACCATCCCGAAACGTAAACATGGGCCTTAATGACATGACATTTCATACCATTACAATTTTCACGGTTTTTACGGCTTACTGTGGAAAACACGAAAAGGCAGGTTGTCACGTTTCCGATGAGGTTACATCGAAAGTTGAAAAAATAACAGTAGATTTGATATGGAGTCAGTCGTAACTTTCTTTTACTTCGTAAAAAATAATATAGTACTCATTATTATTTCGAACTCGAAATTTTTGTGACTGTCTGTATCCTCTCTACAGTCCAGGTAGTTTACTGGATCGGCCTGAAAATGTCTATTTTCATATTTAATATAAATTCGGAAATCCTAGCCAATCGGTAGTGGTACTTACTCTTATGCTTTTTTATAATTTCCAAGAAAATTAAATTTCATAAAACAAGATCATATATTACGCGATTATCTACAACTTTTGTTTAAAAGGTTTTTTTTAATAAAAAGTATAGTTTTCAGAAAAATCGCAAAATTAAATGTTTACAAAATTTCCTGGAAGTCTAAAAATTAATAATGGAAATAATTTTTCTTTACCTGGGGTTTCCAAGTCCCGGACCAAAAGTGTTTTTTTCGGGACTTACGAGCTAAATTTCAAGTCCCGGAACTAGTCCGAAGATCCCGAAAATGGTCCCGAAGGGAAATAGTGTTCAGGTGAAATTTCCGAATGCAAATTCCAAAGAAAAACAAGTGTTTTAAGTTAAATGAAGTATTTCTGTGCTGATAATGAGCTGCGTTTGGGCTCGTCTATAACTTCATTACTTTCTTCTGGTACTAAAAATGTCTGTCGCTCTTCATCTTCTGCGTGAACTGGAAAGTGCTTGTGTAGTAATTCTTTCGTCGAGCCGCCTCTGTTATGATAATTTTATTGGGAGAAACTACATTTCGCCGATTGTTTATTTTTCGATATAAAAAAGTGTTACCATATCTACTTCAAATCGTTTTTTAATGTAGTAGGAAGGTAGGTTGGGAGTCGAATTCATTCTAATTCTAACGCTTTAGCAGACAAATATCGAACACCTTTAAAACTCAATAATATAAATTATTCAGTTTCTTCGCACATAATTTTAAAAGTATACAAATTTAGTTACCTTACTCTTACTACGTATGCACACGACTATGGGTGAAATATATCTAAGTCCAACAACAACAAAAAACAAATAGGTACCTGAAACAACACACAGGTTAATTTCTAACATACCGAAAACTATAGCTCTCCTGCCTACGCAAAACGTAAATAATGCAGAATGTGCAAGAGGCATGAGTAATTCTCTGATATCGAGTAGACCACGCATGCTGACATGGTCCCGGGACTTCGCCTGTGCTGGCTGTGGTCCCGGGACTGATTTTTGGTAGAATCCCGGGAAGGTCCCGGAACCGGATCCCCGGACTGGAAACCCTACAGTTTAACCCTATTACATGGCACTTAATTGTCTATAACTTGTGTCAAAAATATATTTTTTGTAAGAAGTAGGTATAGGTTTTGGAAAAAGTGCAAAATTATCTTTTCACAAAGTCGTAAAAGAAAATCGTGTGCTGATCACACCTCACTTTTTCAAAGGATAAAACACACCAAACAGAAATCAACAATTTTGCTCAGGAAAAAGGAACGTTTCAACATTTCAGTATGACGTTCGAGTTCAAATGTTTTCTATAAGTGCCAAAAGACAATGCAGGTGTTTTTTACGTAACTCAGTATAACTTAGTCAGAACTAACTTGTAATAATAAAAAAAATTAAGCTATAATTGGAAAGCAAAATTATGATCAAACAGCGAAACAAAAAAACAACTAAAGATAGTCATTTGAAAATGCTTTTTCTAACCAAAACTACATCCTTCTAATGGTTATGCGCTACTTTTCTTGGTCCTCAGCCATGATTGGATTTTATTTCTGCATTTTTTCCACATTACGTATCTTTAACATACCCAATTTTTTATATCAAATCGAACTCCACAATGTCTAATAATATGCCTGACTTAGCCACTTCACATTTTTTCTACCTTTTTCTGTCATATATTCACAAAAACTTTCTTCTCTCCCGAGGATATTAGCATCCAGTTAATAACTTTCTGTTAGCATGATAGGTGGTCATCCCAAACGTAAATTTGACAGAATATCGCGAACCATAACGGTCTTCATTATTTTTGTGAACAGTGTCACGTTTCCGATTGACTTAAATCGAAAGTTGAAAAAAAGAACACTAGATGCGATATGGGTTCACTTTCTAAAGAGTATAAAACACACCAAACAAAAATCAACTAAATTTTGATCAGAAAAATTAAGCGTCAACATTTCAGTATGAAGTAGCAGTTCAAACGTTTTTTCAATATGTCAAAAGACCAAGCGGGTGATTTTTTAAGCAAGTCGATATAACCTAGTCAGTACCTACTGAGCCAGTACTTTTTCAGTTACGGCATTAACAGTTTACTTCTTTTAATGCTAGTCATAATTGCGCTGGCGCCTGGTATATTACTTTGCATTACTGAAAATTTCTAATAGTTTTTAAAGCGAGAAACTATAAAAATGTGTGTCGTATAGAAAAAAGTACTTGTAATAATAAAAAAAGTTAAGCTATCAATAGAAAACAAAATTTGCCTTGCCCTTCAACAACTAAAAATGGTCTTCTAATGGTAATCTATTACTCTTTGGACGTTTTCTAAATATTTTGTCATGTCGAATTCAAGGTACACAATGACTAATGATATGCCTGACTTAGCAGTTGATCCCTTAATATATAAATGGTTTTCTTCTATCCCGAGTACATTTGCGTCCAATTTCCAACTTTTTTAGCACGATGGGGGACCAAAATTTTCTGGCAGTTTATGGCGTTATGGCGGTTTGCTAGATTTTACGACTTATGGTGGTAAAACCAAAACTATAGGGTGTCTCATTTGCTTCTTTGTATTATTTTTGATGGTATTAAATCAGAAGTATCTATTAGAGAAATAATAAAAACAGTAAATACAGGGTGTAAGAATGCTCTACGCACCATAGAGTTTAATGAAAATATTTGCTTCCCTAATTATTTTATCGCAAACTTGTACGTTTTTTGTAGAGAAAAATTCTGCATTATTTGTCATTTTACATATCGGAAAACCGAAATATTAAAGAAATTACAATGACCATTTTCACAGAAAACAACGTTTCCTTGAAATTATTGAAACAAATAGCCACTTATGAAATGTGCTAGGAAAGACTCGTCATTAAAAAAATATCAGTCTAATTTTGACAGAGATAAATGCTCAAAATCGATAATGCTAAGTCCCTGCTACTTTCCTATAATGTGGAAGTATGCAGAAATAATAATGATCCATAATAATGACAAACCACCTCATGAAACATCGTCATACAGACCAATAAGTCTACTGACTATTGCTAATAAAATATTTGAGAGGCTGCTACTTCAAAGAATACAGGATGACTACCAACTAACACATTTACTACCTATCTACTAGTTGGGTTTTCGACAAAATATGTCAACCTTACACCAAACCCATAGAATGGTCAATCAAATATGCAAGAACATTCAGAAAAAGAAATACTGCAACGGAGTGTTTTTGATGTGTCACAATCGTTTGACAAAGTGTGGCACACGGGCCTACTCTACAAACTCAAAAATATGGTTAATAACTACTACCTCCTTCTGAAATCTTATGTAGCTCACCGATAGAAATGTCTCTGTAAAACATAACGACGTACTTTCCCCATACTATCCCATACAATCAGGCGTCCCACAGGGCAGCGTACTTGGCCCACTTCTCTATCTTATATATACCGCTGATGTGCCCGATACAGATAACAGCATGGTCGCTGCATTTTCTTAACGGATAGTACAATAAAATAATAACGAATTAAAATAAAACAACTTAAATCTGTTCAAGTAACATTTACTACTCGTACCGAAGTCTGTCCTGTAACCATTAACGGAGCCCCAGTGCATGCAAAATGAGATGTCAAATACCTAGGATTATACCTCGATCAACGCCTAACGTGGCAGAAATACATACAGACGACACGACACTAGACAAATGTATTGGCTAATGGGGCGAAAATCAAAACTATCCACTAAGAATGAAATCCTACTTTATAAGACTATGTTGAATCTATCTGGTCATATGGCCTTCAACTTCGGGGGTGCGCCAAACCTACTCGATTAAAAACAATACAAACATTCCAAAACAAAACACTCTTGCGATTGTAAACGCACCATGGAACGTTAGCAATTTAGTGTTGCATCAAGGCCTACAGATCCCATACGTCACGGAAGAAATAAAAACCGTCTCCACTAATTATCAGCATTGACTTGCGGGGCACCCAAATGATCTTACAAAAAAGCTATATAGGAATGGACCGCACAACAGAAGACTCAACAACGCATGGTCAGAAGATTTACTTCAACAACACTAAGGGATAGTGATACATAAGGAGAAATGACAATGGGCGTTTCCCTTTCAAGCCAAAGACATAACACATTTACTCAATACTCACTATAAAGTAGATTGTAAATTTTCAAGAAATGTCATATAAAAAATCAATAATATAATAATCATAATTAACACTAAACACTTCAAGACACCACTCATTTTTGTGAAAATAATCATTTTTATTTCCTCAGTTTTCGGTTGTCCGAAATGTAAAATGACAAATGATAGTATGAATAGATGCATTTTTTCTCTACAAAAAGCTTATGTACAAGTTTGCGATAAAATAATTAGGGGAGCAAATAATATGATATAAAGAAATTACCATTAAAAATCCTATGGTGCGTAAAGCATTTCTACACCCTGTATGGGCTGAACTTTTAGAAAATATAAAGCACACTAAATAGAAACTTTTGTTTGTTGTGCTTTATCTAGCTTTCAAGACTACACAAAAATGAAAAAAATAACATTTTACTTTGACTTTAGCACCTTTTCATGTAAATTAATAGAACCTAGTCCGAACTCCCTTGCTTTTGTACTTCCCTCGTCTAAAAGACGAAGGAAGTACCTATTTTAATCATGAAAAGTTCACATTTCGAAATTTCTTTAAATCTTCACGCTTCAGGGTTCCTGGATGACAAAAAAACTATGTTTTTTGAATTCAATCTGTCAAAAACTATTTGTTGCAGGAAGGCCATATTTTGTATGCGGATTATATGTATAACTGGTTCTAAATCGAATACATATTCAATCAAATATATACAGGATGAGCAACTTAAAAAATTTAAATGTTGTCTATTTTTGCTTTAAGCAAGGAAAAAATAAAAGTAATAGCGTGCACATAGCTCAGGTTTTACTCTTGACGAACATGGAATCCAACAGATACAGGGCAAACAGCGCAAATGGGCAGAAATCTACAGCACCTTTATAACGCAGTCAGAAGCGAATATAGTATGCACCCGGTCGTGTCGCAGCAGTTCAAACAACAAAAGCATCTGACTCGCGCCTGCGCCTTCGAATAGCACCGCTAGCATTGTTTTGTTTTATTTGCAAATTGATGTAATGAGCATTACTAAGTGTTTCTCTTTACCTACAGTTTCAGTATTATTGGCAACGTTTAAGATAGTTGTACTTAATTTGAAATTTAGAACACACTTGTTTTCCTTTGCTAGTTGTTAAATTTGTAGTTTCAAAATGTACACTGACGAGGGACGTTCCTAGTAAAGCCCCTTACTAGGAGCAAACTAGCGATTTGCAACAAAAGTATTTTAGAATGGTAAAAGTAACCCTTTTCATGGGCAGTAGAATTGGCCGATATTTGAAATCGATCAGAAAATACATAAGGCAGATACAGGGGTGTGAATAGGAGAAGTGAAACACTTTATATTAATATAACCTAGTCAGACCTGACTTGTGGCCTATATTTTTTCAGTTACGACGTTTGAAATTTAATTTTTTAATGCTAGTATATTTCTTTGAATTATTTGGATTTTCTTGTAGCCCAAGGGGCTACTTCCTAACTGTTTTTAGCACAAAGGGGACCATTTCTAAACGGAAACATGGCTAGAATAACTGGATATTTCAAACCATTACAATTTTCACGATTTTGCGATTCGCTGTAGAAACCGCGAAAATGCAAGGTGTCACGTTTAACGATGGGGTTAAATAGAAAGTTGAAAAAAGCAGTAGATTATATGGGGTCTATTTTGCACGTGTATAAAACACAGCAACCATAAATTTGGCTTCCAACGTACAGAAAAATTTGTTGAATATTTCAGTCTAACGCTGTAGTTCAAATTGCCAAAAGATTAAGTAGGAATTCCTAACGCACTTTTGTACGTATACAGTGTGTTTCACTTCTCACCTTCTCACCCCTGTATCTTCCTTATTTATTTTCTGGTCTATTTCGGATTTCGGTCAGTTATACTACCCTTTAAAAGGGTACCTTTTATCTTTTTTTTTCAATAAGTGTAGTAGGAAACCAGCAACCTACTGCAATCACAAATAAATGCGAAAAATCATAGTAGGGTTAGTTTTATCAAACAAAGTTATTTAAGAAACTTGGTTGAGCTTAAAAAAAGTAATATACTGAATTGACCCAAATTTGAAATCGATCAGAAAATAAATAAGGAAGATAAAGGAATGTGAAGGTGAGAAGCTATACATTTATTTTATGAAGTCGTAATAATAAAATCGAAAAAATGTGGATTTTGACTACTTTTGAGATTCTGGGCAACTATTTATATATATATATTTTTGTAAAACTAGGCCTATTATGATCTCTACATTTTTCGAATTTATTATTGATAGCAGTACGCTAGTAATTTCCAATAAAATTATTTAAAAACTGTAAAAATAACTCTTTTTAGGGGTAGTATAACTGAACAAAATATGAAATCGATCAAAAGATATAGGAAAGATACAGGAGTGTGAAGGTAAAGGTGAAACACACTATGTAATAATATAACCTACAGTCAGCACTCACTTATGGCTGGTATTTTTCAGTTACGGTGTTAAAAGTTTAAATTATTTATGTTAGTCGTAGTTGTCTTGGCGCCTTCACATGGTATATTGTTTAGAATGACCTTGAAATGTTTTGTCGTTTTTTAAGACAAGAAACTATAAAAAATACAGACTGTCGTGTAGAGAAAAAAGGTAAGTTATCATTTGAGAAACAACTGAAAAATGCCTTATAAAGTATTATAGTTTATGTAAGTCCGAACCAATAATCCAGAATCCTTTTTATCATTACGTGTTACTTTTGGACGATTGTAAATAGTTTTTGTGAAATTGTGGCTATTCTCAGACACACTATACATGTTGCTTCGTATCTATAGGACCCCCTTTCATAATAGTTGTACTTTCTCATAGGCAATGTATATTTTGAACATTTCGAATTTTTCAGATCAAACTACACATAAAAAAATCTAAATCACACTATCAACCTTCTAGTGATTTCTATCGTATCACTCCCTAAAAATTGAGCTCATAGTGCGCAAATGATTTTCTTCTAGCTCAAAGACGATGGCTTCCACATCCTAACTGTTTTAGCAGGTCGGGTGACCATTCCCAAACATAAATGTTGCCTGAATATTTCAAACCATTACAATTTTCACGATATCACAGCAGAAAATGCGAAAGTGCAGGATCTCACGCTTCCGCTGAATTTACATCGAAAGTTGAAAACAAACAATAGACACGATATGGGGTTAATCAAATCAACTAGATTTTGCCTGAAAATTTACACATTTTAATTTAACATTGTAGTTCATTTGTTTTTCAAATAACAAAAACCAAGAAGCGATTCGTAATGCACCTTTTTACGTAAAGTAATATAAACTATGCAGAATTGAGTACTTTCTCAGTTGCGGTATAAAAAATTTGAACGTTTTGGAAGTCTTTTATTAGAAATTGTTGTTTAATATTTTCTGGATTTCCTTTATGAATGCTGGACATACTTTAATTTGCCAGCTATAGTGGCATATTAAATCCAAGCTGTACAGTTACTATACTATTTTTGCAAAGCTTGAAACAGTAAACTTGTTCAATGTCTAACTCTACTGGGATTGATCTAGGAATAAATTTGTGCCCTAAGAATGTGACTGAATGCTCCTTGCCCTTACTTGTTATTATCTATTGATATTAAAAACATGACATATTTATTATGGAATTCATGAGGAGAGCAAAATAGCCATGTATCTCTAGCCCAAATTCTTTGTCAAGTCAGTAGCTAGCTACCTAGTTACATCTGATATTTGTAACGTGGGTTACAGATTTCACGGTTCGGAGAATAGAGTGTAATAATATGCCTAATTTGAAACTTAACCCTTTTTCCGTACATTCTTAAAAAGTTGGTCTCACAATTTTCTTCTGTCCCTAAGGTAGTGGCGTCCAGTTTGATAAATTTTGTTAGCACGACGGGTGACGATTCCCAAACATGGCAAAAATGACTGACAGTTTAATTTTTAAAAGCGAAAGTATAAGGTTCTCCATTTTCTTCTTTGTTTATTATTTTTGATGGTACTAAATCAGAAGCGTAATTACTATTAGAAATAGAAAGAAAGCATAGATACGATATGAAGTAGCTTTTTAGAGAATAATCTAGATTTCAAAGCTACAGAACAAATGAAAAAGACCCAGTAGGAGGTACATTTTCAAGTAAATTAAGAGAACCTAATCAGGACTTCCATATGATTTTTTTCAGTTATGGTAATAAACGTTTTATTTCTTAATGAATGAATTATAAATCGAAGTTGCCCTTGGTATTTATAATATATTGTTTGCAAGAACCATGATATTCTTCAGTTCTTGTTTAATGGGACAAACTTAATGAAAAAAAGACTGTCACATAGGGAAAAATATGTTTCTACATAATTCCAAAAAGGTAGGTTATCTTTTGAAATACAAAAGTTGGTTGTAATACCAACTAAAAAAAGGCAACTGAAAATGTACAAGGTTGTTTTGAAATGCACTATCAACTGTTAAGCTTTATACATGCTTTTCTAATCTACTTAAGATCAGTACTTTTCAACGATTTATATATGTTATAGGCAATTTGTATAATTTCAGTCATTCTCTATAAACCCTAGGCATTACATAAAATGCCTAGTCATTATATAGAGAGACTGCACGGTTGCAGGCAATATGTATAATTGGAGGTTATGTTAAATAAGCCGGCATCGCTGATTCTCATTTCTAGGCTGTGTAGTGTGTATCCTTCTAGCTTGTTTAGGTTAGTTGCAGCCTCTGATTGTGTGTGTTATATAGATCCTTACATTAGTTAGCCTGTCCCCGGTTATGTTCACCGGTCGTTGCCTGATGCCGGTGATGAGCTGGTCTGCCACAAAAACTTCCAAATTTGCTAGGGTGACGAGTTAGTGGGTGTACACCCATTGGCTAATGAGTGCTAACTTTTACTTTAAAATATACATTTCATAAAGTGCCTACAGCTCATTAGGGATTATAATATAATGCATATATAATGCCTAGTCATTATATAAAATGCCTGAATTATACAAGTTAGCTCTATATATCACTTCCTTTTACTTCGTAGAATAAAGTATAGGAATCTTGTTTTTTCGAACTCGAGATGTTTGCGGAAATGTTCATTTTCGTGCCTTCTGGTTCAAAAAAGATGTTTTCAAAGATGTTTTCGAAGTGATGTCTGTCTGTGAGCCCCTGTACCCCCACTACAGCCCAGACGGTTTAATCGATCGGCCTAAAAATTTACATCTGCATTTTAAATATATTCGGCGGTGACAATGATTTTTGGTTAAAATCGGGCAACCGAGAGTGGGACTGTACTCTTAGGTACCTATGTCTTAAGTCTAAAATGATTAAAATAATTTTAAACTGTTATACGTTTCGTAATTATCTAGAACTTTTGTCAAAAATTTTATGTCAAGTACTAGTTTTTAAAAAAAATGGCAACATTAAACTTTTAGAAGCCGTTAAAGATAGCCGTGTGGTGACCACACCTCATTTTTCCATATATAGATGAATCTTTGTTTAATACATATACGACCTCTATCTTAAATAATGTATAGCTGTATTTTTGCTCATAGTGTTTCAATGATTTTCTTCTATCCTAAGGGCAGTGACGTTCATATGTTTCACAACATTTTTAAAAAATTAATGCATCTTTGTGCTTATTTTTGAGTTACGTCATAAAAGTTTGCAGTTTGAAAATATACAATAGAAAATGTTCTTATTTAAGGCATGTATAGTAGGCCATGAAATTGAAATACTTGTTTTCAAAATTATTTGTTTTATATGCTAACTAACAACAATATTAAGTATGCTACTAGTATGTACCTACCTTGTTTTATAGGTATATTTTAAAAACATGCCATTCGGAGTTGCCAAAGCCAACTTCAACGGATTTGGAAAACAAACTTTTATATATCATGACACAAAAAATACAATCCATACGTAAGTTCTGACCAGAATAGATTAATCTATACGTAAAAAACCTTGTTAAGAATTTAGAAAAACAAAGAAGCTGCGACATGGCGCTGTTGAAATGTCCATTCAGAGACTGTAGCTAGTAGCTGTAGTAAATGGGACACCCAGTACCTACTTAAAATTAGTTTATATCTTTTAGCAGGACAGTTGATAATTCCTGAAAGTGGACATAGCCAGATAACTGACGATTGAAATATATTTGAAACCATTGAGGTTGGCCCGATTTTACGTTTTACCAAGGTAAACGCAGAAGTGTTTAAAATATTCTTAAAACATACAAATAAATAATTTTTATAAATTATATTATTAAGTCTTTAACTGCAGTAAATACTATAATCGTCTATACGTTGCCCGGAATGGCACTATTTTTTTCAGCAAAACTGTTTGTCACTTATAAACGTAAACATAATCTGAAATTTAAACAAATATTATATCATAGGTTCATAAGACTTTTACAGACTCCTACTATGTATATTAATAATCGCAATAGATAAATAGTATTTTATTTAACACACATATAACGTAAGCTATATTACACGAGGATGCTGTTTACACACGAGCCGAAGGCGAGTGTTGTAATCATCCAAGTGTAATACAGCCATGATATGCATGTCAAATACAATATTTTATCTACAACTAAAGTACATTTTTTTTTCTATAATAATTTTCAAGGTCAATTTTCTAGGGGATAAGTTGCATTCCTGCAGGGTCCCTAGTTTTAATAATGTTGGTACATAGATTTTTAGTTCTTTTCTTCCACTAAAAAAATGATTGTCATTTTGACAGATATGTCATAATTTAATATCGCTTGCTTCATTTTTGCATTTAAAATATTTCTTGGTTTTCTTTTTTTATCCGATTTATTGATGATGATGATGATTCCATGTTAAAAAAAGAAATTTGTCAAGAGTTCAAATTAAGAAGCTTTGACAATTTTGAAAAAGTTCTACCAACACGAGGTATAAAAATTTTCTAGCGTTTTAATCACATATCTACCAACATCGTAACACTTTGACAATTATTATAGAAAAAACACGTACTTTATGTATATAGTTGGTGATACTGTAAGTCTATGTCAAATTCGAGGTTAGCAGGTTAGGTTTTGCGTCAGTCTATGTCAAATTTGAGGTTGGCAGGTTAGGTTTTATTTCAGTCTGTGTCAAAACTGACGCAAAACCTAACCTGCTAACCTCGACGTTAATGTCATTTATTGACAATGTAGCCCACCAGTTTAAAAAAATACACTGTCGAATATGAAATTTCATATTCCACTAGTGTAATATGATCCGCTTTTTGTATTTAGAGTTGGATATAGAATGCACTTATTATTTGACAGTTGTAGATAAATTAAATTAGAAACTTTACAAAATAGATCAATAATGTAGTCACTTGGAGTTTTAATGAATGTTATCTAATGGTGTACATTGTACCAGTGCTCTCCTACCACCCAATCACAAGAAAATATCCGTTTGAGTAAAATTATAAAATATCCAATATATTTAGGCGTCGTACATAAGGGACAATTTTCAATAAGATTAGACGACCTTTTGTATATGTATTAGATATCGTTGACACGAATCTCATGCATAAAAGGTCTGAATTGTTAACGATTCTGTAAATATTTGAAACCATAGAGGCTAGAAAACGTTTCTGACGATTCTGAATTCTGTATAGGTAAAAGAAGGATGCGCTTAGAAAGCTGCCCAAAAAGATATGCTTTTAGCAAGACGGTTGGGCGTTCAACTGTGTTACTGCGTTCGATTCAGTCACTGTTTAAAACCATGTAGGTCTTTTCGCCATTCTGTCTTTGTGTCGCTAAATGGTTAGAAAGCTTCCCAAACACAGTGGCGTGCCGTTCACAAAACATGTTCGTCAGCTGATATGAATTACTAATAAAATTCTTCTTCGTTAATGTTTTGGTGGCATTTTAAGGGTTTAGTTTTTTATTTGCTTGTTGACCAATCACAAATGTATTAATTACAATGAATTTTGGTTCGAAAAGATGGTTGTTTCATCTTCAGGGAGATAACAGGGTAAAACCGCAATTTTTGAAAAAACAATTTAAAAAAAAAATATTTTTTTTATGAGACTCCTAACGCTTTGTTCGTTTGTATTTGAAAAAATTATATACCTTTTGACCACTTCAGGGAGAGAAAAATTTGAACTTTTTAAAACTCATTGGATATATTCGCATTAGAAGTGAACAGTTCGTTCTTTTTGAATTCTTGCAATTACTTGTACACTCAAGAAATCAAAAATATGAGCTGGTCTAATTCCTGAAGGAATTTCATAAGTTGGGGGCAACTATGATTAGTTAGCAGCATCTCTGTGGGTTGTGTGGGCGTCCGTGGGCTGTAAGGGTGGCGTTTCTACAAATATTCAGCCCTCTCGCCGGAGCTACCGGTGTCAGATTGCTCTAGATTCTAGAATTATGCATTTGAAGCTAATGGGTTTTTACTAGGAAGTGAAGTTCCTTTCTGTTACTTCGCTTATTTAGCAGGTTTAGTAATGCGCATTTATAGTTTTGTAAATCAGCGGGTTTTATCGCGGCATGCAAAAACTGCAATAAAAAAATATGCAAACAATAGGAGGCGCAATTAGGTTTTCAAACGAAGCACCATCAGTTAAAATCCAATGCGTTTCCTTGGTTTTATTCATCAGGCATAAAGCGATTAAACTAGATTGTCGTAGTTCATACAGGCTGCCCTTTTTAGTTCCAAAACCAAAAGTAAATTCCCGCAATGAGCACAGGTAGGCCATTTGTTTATACCGATGCGATCAGTAATGACATTTGCTTGTTTGTGCGTTTTCATCCGCGGTTATAAAAAGTTGAAGCGCATTAGGTTAAAAATTTATACAAACATTTCCAGCGAAATGAGCGTGTTGTTGGTGAATGCATTTTCTGCAATCAGGGCTTACAAAAGTGTAATGATACGGACGACATGTAATGATGTCATAAATCAAAGTGCAGGGTTGTCATTTTCGTTAAGTTTTCAAGGATCTGCTGAAGTGCCAAACCGAGGATTGGAGATCTAATTGCTGCAGCTGCAGTTGCATATTGGAGTGGCAAATAGATAAACGAAACTAGGTGGCTATGACTAACCCGATTTACAATAAACGCCCACGCTGGCTTTTGATATCTCTAATCACAGAAACTGTTCTAGGACCTTAAGCTGCTTTCGCTAGCTCTATTCCTGACCAGCCACTCAGATAAGTGCAAGATAAATAAATAATTTAATAAAGACCCCCAGTCATCTCTTAAAATTGTTGCAACGCTGCCTTGCAGAAATAAACAACTGAGAAAATAAAGTGTCTACGTCAATGATAACTTTTCAAAAACATAATTAGTAGGGTTCGGACAGATTTAATGATAACACAATAAATTCACAAAACTGCAATGTAAACTTACAACACTTTTAGTAGTTTTATATAAAATTTGGATATTCCTGCAGAATTTGCGGAAACATTTTGACCTGTGCAGTTGAGAAGGTGAAGCCTGACTATCAGTGTATATATAGTATTACAGCAACCAGGCCATACTTGATGCGCTGCAATACATGTATTTATGCCTGCTTTTTAAATTAAGATAATAAATTAGTGGCGTACAAGTAGGGTTTTATTATTCGTAAGAGTCTCACAAAAATAAATATAAATTACAGTACAGTGAGAGAAGAATAATTATTCATATTCATATTAGTTATGCACTATTAACTAATACATACAGACAACTTGAATTTTATTAATTATATTAAAAAAACACTACAAATATTTTTGATAGAAAGCAATAAGGCATATGAATTTATTACAATCGCTCTAGAAATTGAAAAGTCAAAGGATAGTTGTTAATGTTAGTGACAACAATCTTTACTAAATATTGATTTTATGAAAAAATATTCAGCGTACGCCATTGAGCATTTACTTGCAAATGCGTATCGTTAAATCTGTCCGAACCTTAATAATTAGTGAGCATTACGAAACTACTAAATACAAGCTATAAACGATAATGTGTAGGAACGCCTTCTTGCCAAATCCGCCGCATTCTAAGTTGAATCTAGAAATATGGAGGTGGAAAAGCTCCTCTTGTACTATGCAACTAAATAAAAATTCTATACAGCTATATATAAGCTTATACCGAAGATACGTCAGATCCCTAAACAGGACGCAATAATCCCGGAGAAAGATACACATGTTTAATCTATGTTTCCGTGTGGAGTTTGATGTAAGCAATGCATTTAAGATACCTTGTAACAACACTACTATTTCTATAAAAATAAAAATTAACAGAGTTTGCCATCAAAATTCGCATTAAAATAACCAGAAATGCGTTTTGCAAGAATGAGGTTACGTTAGATTTCAAATCAGTGTTCAAAACCGTTTATGCACCAGTCAGAACATACGCAGAGGGCATATTTCAAACTTTTTTTCGCTCAAACATATGGTGTTTAATTTTTTTTTCTATATAGATTTGTCATAACTTAGACATATATTTGCGGAGCTAATCCACAGTTTTAGATAAAATAAGTAGTACGTACAACTAGCAAAATCTAATGGCGTCAACCGGCTTTTGATGATTAACAAAAAGAGTATTTGATCCAACTGTAAAAGAAAAGAAAACCGAAAAATCTTAATAGGAGGAGTGAGAACTACAGTGGAAATATTGAGATATAAAATGGAAAGAGGGAAACGAACCGCAAGATAGGAGAAAATGGAAAGACATGTGTTTACGATTATAGAATATGACTCTTATCGATATGTTAATCTATATCATAACTCTGTATACTTTAATATAGTATTTTAAAGCATTAAGAATAAATAGCCAAAGCCTGTAGTTGCGTATAAAACTCTAATAATATCTTCACTTGTCTATTATTTTTAGTGTTCTATCAACGACATTCTTATATTTGAAATTCCAACCATAAAATTTCTAAAGCTGGTACGAATTTACCAAAAAGAAAGAATATTTGATAAATATTATACAGAGCATTTGACAAGTATGGAATGTTTTTATATCTCGTTAAGGTGTTTTACATAGCAATGCATGTTCTTCTCATTTAGTAGATATTCTTTTTCCTCCATCAACGACATAAAACTGTAGCATACACAATTAAGTAACAAATCGATCACAAGTGTCTAACTTAATACTAAACGTTAAAATAATCTGACAAAGCACTTTTTGTAATTTTATCTAAACTTGACAGATTTACATAAGAATAGTTTACCCGGAAAAGTAGATAATATTAAAGAAAAAACGGATGTGATATTTAGTATCACATCAAAACCAAATGTACCCTTTCTCCTTATTTTCAATCATATGCCAATTTGCTAGTTAGAAAATAAAAACGTTTAACTAACATATTAAAAATTATCATGTCTCGCTTTATAACGTAAAAGTAACAGACGGGAAACGATACTACTCCTACCAATTTTTGTGTTTTATCTAAACTAGGTAACAATATACTTTCATTAGTTACAAAATACTTGAATGTATAGGTATCAAATCTTTGCAAGCTTGTTTTTTCTTGAAACCTATTTACCATTTTGATACTAGAGAGACATAGCTATAAAAGCATGTACATCGGAGAGAAAATGCCTTTTTTGTAGCTACAAAATTAAATATTTGTATAAAACTCTGAAACCTCCACAAATTTGTGGTCTATATCTTTTCTGCCATTGAAAAGTAACATTACTAATTTTGTATTTAAGTATAAAATACAACTTCAACTACAACAATATTATGAACCAGTGTGAAATTTTTTGTGATATCAAAAGAAAAATAACCTTTCTAATATATTAATCTTGTGCTTTTTCACTGTCTCCGACATTTTACTATCAAGAACTCAGATAATTTGTGTATACCATAATAGCAAAAATAAAATTTTCTAAAATAAAAATTCAAATAATTACACAAAATGTTAATTTATATAGTGTATTTTAAAAGCTTGTGTTTTCGTACCTTCTTCAAAATTAATAATAATCAACGCTCTTTCTCGTCCTTATAATATACGATTTCAGTGATTGCATGAAAAACTACATATTATAGTAAATCTTCAGTTTGGTGTCCTAATTCCTTGTCCACTATTTTAATATAGTACAAATTCGTATCAAATACAAACGAAAATAAGCATTTTGCATATAATAAATTAAACATCCAATATTTCTCTGAACAATTAAATCACAAATATTCACAAGTGTAGCTTTTCGCGTAGCTACATATACGTACATATATTTGTATAAGTACAATAAATTCCCATAAGCTCGTGTTTTTAAACCTTCTCCAACATTCGAATACAAAAGAACCTACACAATCTTTTGCATCGCATTAAAACTATAGTTAGCATTGCACATATCTATACAATGAAAGTTCAAATATTTGTCAAAAACCTAACTATGGGGCGCATCCCCAGAATGGTGTACTTGTGTACCTTCTCCAACACTACAATAAAAATCAATCGACTAAATTGTGTATGTATTATATCACTACCAAAGTTAGTTGTTCACGTAGTTATACCTTAAAAATGTCACTATTACCTTAAAATTCTATAATAAATTTCCATAAGCTCATTGTTTATACCATCTCCAACTTCCAACATTCTAATAAAAAGAACCTTTAACAAATGTTGTATCATATTAAAACTATAGTAAGCTCTGCACATATCTATACAATCAAAGTTCAAATATTTGTCAAAAACCGAATTCTGAGGCACATCCTCACAATCGTGTAGTTGTGTATCTTCTCCAACACTTTATAGTAAATTTCCCGACGCTTGTGTTTTTTAATATTCTCCAACATTCAAATAAGTACATAAATCCACACAAAATTTGGTTCATATTAAAACTATAACGCGATATATACATATTTTTACAATAACAGTTCAGATATTTCCTAAAACCCTTGCCCAACATTGTACTAGCTACTCGCTTAGTTATGCGTTAAAAATTTAAAAATTTGTAGAAAATCCAAATTTAACAGAATATTTTCCAAGGTGTGTTTTGAGTCTTCTCCAGTATTGTAATAGGAAAGAACACAAAAAAAAATTATGATACTAAAAATATAGTTAGCTTTGCACATATGTACGCAATAAAAGTTTAAATTGTCAAAACACCGGGATTCTGAGGTACATCCTCACAAGCCTGTACTTATGTACCTGGTCCAACATATTAATAAAATCCATACGATGTAAAATTGTATATTATATCAATTCAGAAATTAGCTTTTCACGTATTTATATATTAAAAATTTAAATATTTGTGGAAGAAAAACAAATTCTCCAGTAGATTCAACATTCTCCAACATTTAAATAGAAATGAATTTACACAATCATTTGCATCGTATATTATTTTAAATGTATAGTAAAATCTGCACGTATTTATAGAATAAAAGTTCTAGAAACGCTGAATTCTACCATTTGCTACAAGTGTGTATTGGTGTACCTTCTTCAACGTTTCAAAAAGAAACAATCGACGTAGAATTCTGTACTATAGCAACGCCAAAGTTAGCTTTTCACCAGTGATGTATAGCCAGGATTTTCTTTTGGAAGAGGCCCATCCTTCGATTTTTGTTCAGCAGCGGTCATCCTAAGGCTAAAACGGCAGAGGGCCAGTAAATAGTTTCTGGTGTATAGTGCAGCTTATTTTTTAAAATCAGAAATTTATTGATACAAAGTACAAATGATGTACCTATACAATCATAAGCATTAGTAATGGTATATTTTAATTTACAAATGCAATCTCCTTGATTTATTCCCTGCCACGATTCGCAGGGTGGTAGGTTTAAAAATAACCCCGAATAACAAAACACATTTGAAGCAGATATTGGAATACATTTACGCTCTTCGAAGGAAAGGTGTATGAATTTACATTGATTTAACTGTAGTCTACACAGAGTTGAATTGTCAATTTTCATTCTGGACAAGTACCTAAAGGATGATTCTATAATTTTTTTTTTTAGATTTCGGAGGGGGCTTCAGTCCCTCGAGTCCCTCTCCTGACTACGTTACTGCTTTTCACGTAGTTTCCACTTTAAAATAGGAAATATTTGTGGAAAAAGCTCTATAGTAAATTCCAGACTCGATGTATTTTTGAATCTTCTCCAACACCTACACAAAAGGCCGTATGATATTAAAACTATAGTTAATTTTTACACACATTCATTTAATAAAAGACTAAATATTTGTTAAAATTACATCCCCACACGCGTGTACCTGTACCTACATTTTCCAACATGTTAATGAAACATGAGAAAAAAAGTTGGCATTTCTCGTACTTATTTAATAAAAGTTTAAATGTGTATTTAAAACATCATTTTCTAGATCAAATCCTGTACAAGCTTTTTCTTCGTACCTTATCCAACATTTCAATATTAAGGAACCTACTATATCTCAAGTAAAGTAGTATATTGTGTCACTAGTAGGAAAAGTGATATATTCCCTGGAAGTCCACTATTTCTACGTGTTATACATACTAGTTTTCTGCTATCGGAATAAACTCAAAAATTAATAAATTACGTTATGTTTTTACCGGCGTAGGCGCAAAAAAAACTTTCTGGACTGTTATTATTTGTCGTCTTAGCAACGGTTTCATTTATCTACTGTTACTGTTTGTCGCCTAGCAACGACGTGCACATATTAGAATCATACTTTTACACTTTCCCCAATATAGATTTTGTATCATATTAAGATCACAGTTGCTTTTCTCGTAGTTATAAAAACGGTCAATTATTAGTATAAAAGCCTGAATTTTGTATCATATAAAAATGGAAATTAAGTTTTCCCTTAACTACAATATGAAAGTTCAAATTAAGTTCAAAATAATGAATTCTACAATCAAGTACAAGGTTGTTTTCTCGCACCTTTTCCAACATTTTCAAAAGTTTTCATTGAGGCGGAGCCGAGGCACCGACGCGTGAATTCTTCACCAACACCAGTACAAAAGCAACGTGCAGAAGACAGCATAAACATAAACAAATAAATCGATAGGCAATGTCGGTAATGAGCGCCGTGGAAAAGGCGATGTGCCTCCTAGCAGAACTTGCGAACCGAATTGCACGCGCGCATGTCTTGTTGCAATTGCAGCCGCGATGCACTCTGTAGGCAAACTTCTACAAGTTTTGCCCTACCACAAATATAGCTCACGGTTAGCTTGACATTTATATGTTAATGCTAGATATTTACATTGCAGTTTAACCTAAACCTAGAATAGCTGTTGAACGGGAAATCGCCGCGGCGCGGCTGCGGGCCCTGAAAAGCGGCCAAATGCATTTGAGGGCCCCATTAATTACATCGACCTTAACATCGCTTGCAGAATTGAAGAAACTTAAATTTCTACTCGTAAATTTCATATTTCGCTGGAAAACGGGGACAATTCTGATTTCTAACATATGGACGAAACCGTTTCAGTATACCTATCGCGGTTTTAAAATGCCATTTTTACAAGTAGCTACTCTTTTTATAACTTCTGCTTTAAGTGGCTGGCAAGGCCTGTAGAAACCCTTTAAATACATTAAATTTAGTTAATGTTGTAAAAATTCGATTTACTAACGGGCTTCCATCTAATTTGCGTTAACCGCATTAAAAATTGCCTCAAATAAAGATATTAGAACTAGAAACATTCGCATTTTCGCTTATTTATTGCTTAGATATTACCGTATTTCAGTGTTTAGTAAGAAAATTTTCGTTTTCCAGGAATGAAGTGACTGCAGCTGCTTAAAAGATATTGTGAAATATTTTTAAATTAAAAAAATTTGCTTAAAAATTTTGGATCCAATTTAGATGCACTCAGTATAATAAATGTTTGCTGAAAACTGCAATTATGACAGAAATTGGCTCAAAAATCGCACATTAAAATAGAAATAGGTCTCTATACATAAATTACAAGATGTCTAACTTCAAATTTAAGTATTGAAGTCCAGATTTGGTGTAACCAATTTAATGTACCTAAGTACATACCTATTATACCTAAAAGCTATATTTATGCCCAAAATGAGCTAAAATTCTAGATTAAACTGATATAAGCGTAAAAGCTCTTTAAATTTTATTTTTACACACCAGATACTATTGCAAAAACTTGAATTCACATCATTTAACCTATTAAAGTAAAAGCTTAATTTAGAAACACTCTTGAGAATCCTCTCTATGTGCAGAAATTGGTCTAAATTTGGTTTTATTGTATTTATTAAAACGCAGATTCTGAAAGGTTTTACTTAATTTCTCACGGTTTCTAACAGTAATTAATTTTTGTGGTTCTGAACACATTTTCTACAGATATCTTAGATCTTAACATAGCTATCGTCTTGGAGTTAGCAAAGAATTTATAAATATTTGCAATTTTCTAAGAAGTAGATGCCATTTCAAAGCCGAAGTCTTTGACTTGAGTTGTCTATAAGCGATTACAATGCTGGAAAAATTGAATTTTAAATGTAATTATGAATTTATCCACAAACGACTACTGTATTTATAAATTGTGTGAAATAAACAAGCAATAAAAAGATTATTTACAAAGCTGTAAACCGCAATCGTTCTCTGTTTAAAAACAGTTAATAACTTTACGATTTAAACGCTTTCACAGGAAGGTTCAGTTTTGGACATATAGGTACCTATTGTACCGAATTTAAGCAAAAAATTCGAAACAAATCTTTAATGGAATTTCGCCAGTTTTGTTTGGGTGGGTTTTACAGATTTTATACAGAACTGTCGCAACAGATTTGTTAAGCGAATTTTGCCGGACGAGTCAGATTTCCCTCAGCTGGCAGTTTTATTTGACGCAGTTTCCACGAAATAATCGCGTTGTGCCCGAGTTGCAAAAGCAAAAGGCAAGCAGTTTCGAATTTGTTGCTGAACGAGCGCTCGGTTTCCGTTTTTCAACAAAAGGGGCGATTTCACAACTCGACCTGAGAAGCCGCCAAAACAAAATGCAGCCGTTTCTGGTTTTCCTCGCTCGGGCGGAAAATTTCCGTGACCTTTGCAAACCGCGGGACTTTTCCGATTTTCGAAAACACGAATTGGTATATTAATTACGAACAAACAGAAGTTTCGATATTTTCGATATTCTCGGTGTTGCAGTTTAAATGTTCGCGTTCCAACTTCCACTAATTTGCTGGAATGACGTGCATCGTGACAGGTTTAAAGGTAAAAGTGCATGTATGTGCACGCGTCGAGATGCAGAAAATTCGCCAGAAAGGGGAGAAAACGCCCAAATTAAAAAAATTGCCGCATCGCGAAAAGTGCATCTGCGGCATGCCCGGTCGTTTCTGGAGGAAAAGCAGGGAAATTCGGCAGGAAAGCGGCGCCCCCCGGCACAAAGAAACCGCGGAAGGTTATAGAATTCGGCGCGGTCAGTCGAAAATGCTACTACGACGCATTTAAAAAAGTGCATCTTAAAAAATCATTAACTGCACCCGGAAGAAGGCGGCCGCGAAGTGCATCGGCGAAAATGCATCGGGGGCACTAACGGCTTTTCATGCACATCTAGGCCGAAAGTGGCCGCGGAAACGAAAAATCGCACGGAATCCTTGAAATCTGCAACAGGTTACACATGCATTTGCAAATTTAGCCTTGACGCGAACCGAATCTCGGACGCGCCTCGACGCCTAAAAAGCGATGCGGTAATGCATTCAGACTCACCCACTATGTACACCATATTTTTTGTCCATCTTTGGAGCTCTCTTCTAATATATCGCTTTTGTTGGATACATCGCGAATACGAGCAGTCCGCCATTTTTCCGAGGCGCTAAGTTTGCTACACTGTGCGCGACGCTATGTATAGTACGAACTGGAGTAATTCGGCCCATTGCAGCTTCAAATCATTCATTACACTCAAATTCAAGTGTGGGCCTTTTCGGGCTGCTTCTCGTCGCTTTTGCACTTACACGTAAGTCCCCTGCCGTAGCTCACTTAATTAAATTCGTTTTGCGGCGGCAATCCCAGTTCCCTCCACAATTTTTATTCAAAAACAACCACTTGTGGCGACGCGCGGGAGACGAAATCCGGGTTGCTGTTCGGCAACAAAAGCAAGTCACCCCCGAGCGATGCGAAAATATTGCACTCAGCGTACTTAGATCGAACTTAAGAACACTTTACGTTACTTAATTTACGTATATCACGTGTTTGCAGATTTAAAGTACTGAACACTTAAATTAGCTTT
Source organism: Agriotes lineatus (assembly GCA_940337035.1). Lineage (NCBI taxonomy): Eukaryota > Metazoa > Arthropoda > Insecta > Coleoptera > Elateridae > Agriotes > Agriotes lineatus. The sequence continues at coordinate 165,599,395 of OW679196.1, read as the reverse complement.
ATCACATGTTTTCCAGAGCTGAAGCGCCTCGTGGAACCGCTGTGGGGCTTTTCGGCGTCTTCATTCTCGGGGCCGGGTTGCGTGCACTTCCGCCATTTTGTTAAATTCTGCAACAAAAATGCGCTATTAATTTTCAAAATGGGCCGAAAATGTGTCGAGGGGGGGCCGCGCGGCGCCCTTACTCTAAATCCGCCCCCGGGAGCCGCATCGTGCCAGGGGCCCTAAGAAAGCTCGCGTTCGTCCGAAATCCAAAGCTCCTGAAGTAATATGGACTATACAATGCAACGTCACACTCTGACGCAACAAGTACGACGCCACTCGGCGTCTACATGCACTTGCATTTTCCCTCTCCTTTCTGTTTTCCTCTCCTTCCGCGTCTAATGCATCCCCCCATCCTTGTCGCGTGCACCGGCCATGCTTCGCCGCCCTCTCTCTCTCGCTCGCGTTGCTGCGCCACAGCCCGTCTCCCTCGCGGCGTCTTTATCTAGCGCGTCCTTGTCTAGCTCGCGGCCGCTCTATTCGCATTCTTGCTACGTTTTAATTTGATAGGTTAAAATAATTCCCGTCTTTGTTCAAACAGTTGTTTTTCTCCGTCTGCTGACCGCGGCCTCTTTTTAAGTTAATTGCGTCTTTTTCTTCCTAGTTCTGTTTATATCGGCTATTCTGACACGTCCTCCGTCTTTGTCCAGCTTTCGGTGATTCTGAATTTTCCCACTGGCGAGAGCCGCGTCTCTCTCTAGCGCCCGTCTCGCTCGCGCCCGCGCGTGCAATTGCACTTCTCTGTCTAGGTGCAACGTGCAGCAGGATGTGTGTCCTTTATTAGACCAGTTTTTTACGTCTAAAATATTGGCTTTTCTTTGTAACAACTGCACATGCACATTATCCACATTCCTCCCCATCAAGGTTGAAAAATTCTGGGTACGCAACGCAACCGACTAACGTTTCCTGTTCGACGCCGGCGACTTCTTGCGCGAAACTTTCGACGCCCCTAAAATGCCGCCATAGCGCGGAAATCAGGAAAATCGCGACAGCCTTGGAAATTTGTCCAGTGCCCAAGAGGCGGTGATTCATAGTCACGGATTGACGCAACTTTATAATTTAATTCCAAGGCTACGAATTTTCAACCGCAATTATTGTTCGCCAATCGAAATGATGCCATCCGGCGAGGAAAGTGCTTGGGACGCCGCCGAGTCCACATCAAAGTCCCCGGATTTTTGTCGCGGAATTTCGCCGGAAAATAGCCTCGCAGCTTTCGCCCGCTTCGCAACAGCCGCCTAGATTCACGTAAAAACACTGGAAGGTTCGCCCGCAACGCGTTCATTTGTTTAAAAACAAAGTAACGGTACGCGTATTCATTTGTTTTGCATTAGACACGCCCACTTATAGGTATTTTCGAGTTAGAGTCGCAACGCTCCGGGTCTATTTAAAAGGGCGTTTTAAAAGTGAATGAATTGATCATAAATATTTTTTTCAATTGAAAAAGAAATCCACATCATTCACATTTTTAACAATAAGTAGAACAATGCACGACTGTCTCTTGTTTTAGTCACATAATAAATAAATGATTAAAAGCGGTATAATACCTACACGATTTTCAAATGATTTTACTATAGTATGGTTAAAAATTATTTTCATCTAGTAATTTCTGAATGCAACTATAAGTCATTTAAAAATCAAATGTCAGGTTTGACATTTAAGTATAAATGTAGTTGCATTCATAAATTAGGAACTGTTCTATAGCCATACCAGATGAAAGTAATTCTTGATCATATATACTACTAGATTGAGATATCAAATCGCCCACAAATAGTAAAATTTAGTTAATTTTGTCTACTAATGAGTTATTAGGAACACAATTACATTTTAATACTGTTTGGGCAGGTGCTGTTTCCTCGCCGCCCCTCCTTTAGTACAGTTGCAATCACTATCATTTGTTTTGCTTCGACAGTCTACTATAATTAAACTGTTTGGCTTTAGATCTGCTATAGAGCTAGAAATTTTCGATTATTCTACTCGCATATAAGTAGTACAAAATAGCAACTTTTGCACTGACGTTTGTCATTCGTTTTCCTTAGATAGCCTACTACTACTATTAAGCTGTTTAACTTAATTTACAAGTATTTCCGTTAAACGTCGACTTCTTTTCCTAATTTCTTTTATTTATATAGCCTACTGCAACTGAATTATTTAACCTTAATTTATAGTAGCCATATTATACATATATACTTTAATCCATTTCAAATTAGAGCATTTTTAACTTATCTACAGTTTTAGATGCCTTAGCGCTAACGTACGTTATAGACATAAGACATAACTATCATTTGTTCGCGTTGGATGGCCTACTACTTTAATTGCAATCTGACAATCTACTTTTCGATAGTTTTTCTCAGCACATACTAAAAAAATTTTTCGTAAACAGTGACCGTCACTGGTTTTATTTACGTAACCCTCTGCAGTTAGATTGCTTAACTTTAATTTATAAAACATGGGATATTCTTAAATAGATTTGCGATACTTTTCTTGCTACTATGACGTAGGTACCTGTGTTGGGGACATAACTGTCATTTGTTCTCATTAGATAGACTTATTGCTATTAAGCTACAGCGTTAATTACCATTTCTGTTAAAACGCCCGCATTCTAATGTTCTACCTTTCGATATTTTCATCAGCACATACCTATAAAAATTATTTTCTTACGCATAACTACAGAAAATATGCGCATATATATGCACACGATTTTGTAAAATATGCAGAAAAATTTTAAAGATACGCAAAAGCATATGCCATGTCATTTAGTTGATACAGAATTTAAAAATGTTTTAATTAATGGTTTATTAACCGTAATGCCATAATAAAATTTAAAAAAAGTAAGAAATACTTTACCCATGTTGACAATTCTTAGAATGATTTACGTCAGAATTAAGCAATTAATTTAATAAACAACATACGATACAATACAAGCAAAATTCGTAAATTAATCATCGCCATAAAAACATCTTACAGGCATGTAAACGATTTTTTAAAATTGCAAGAAGTAACTTATGTCCTCTGTACTTAAATATTGAAGTTGATCTTTCAACGAGCCAGATTTAAGAATTTTGGCGCCTGGGGAAAAATAACATTTTGACGCCTTTGCGTTTTTTGGGAACCAGATTTAGAATAAATAGCAGTAAAAGACTAACAATTCAGAAGTATACTAAATCTGAAAAAGTGTTGAATTTGGGGGCATAAAATAAGGTATCAGAAGAAATTTAATTAAAAGGGATTTGAAAAATGCAGAAACATACAGGGTGTTCCATTAAAAAAATCGAGAAGACTAAATTTTCATATTTTTCATATCTATAGCTTTAATGCCTATATTATGTGTACTTAATGTACCTACCTCCGTACAAAATATATACAGAGTGATTAAAAAATAACTACATCTAGTTGCCTTTGAATTATTTTACATATACATTCTTTGGGGTCACTATATTCGTTTCTTTATTTTTCTGAAACAACCCAGAGCTGTCAATACTTAACTAGTTCGCAAACAATAAAAACACATACAGGTAACACAGAAAAATTTATACAAAAATGATTTCAAAGGCAACTAAGTAGATGTAGTTCTTTTTACTTCCTCTTACGATAAAGGAAGTAAGTATTGGATTCACTCCAAAAATTCGAAATTGAGTTTTCGACAAATCTTCACGTTTTAGAGTCCCCTGAATTCAAAAAACGTGTTTTTGTTCATTGGTCTGTCTGTCTGTCTGTCTGTGTGCCTGTGAACAGAATATCTCAAAAACGAAAAGAGGTATGGTGTTGAAATTTCATATATAAGCTTTGTGTACTATCTAGATGCGACAGCAAGCTTTTGAAGAAAAGCGTATAACCGAAAGTATGGTGTTTACCCTTGTAATTTTTCTGCTTTTTTGGTTTTTTCAAAAACGATTTTTTTCAAACTTTATATTTTTATTGAGATGGGTGATTTTCCAGTTCCTCTAAATGGGTTTCTTTTGTTTGTTTTTTCAATTTTTTTATTAACTCATATTTTAAATAGAACACACGGTAGGTATATTATTACATTTTTTAATTCAGCTTAAAATTTTAGAGAAAATTTCTCTCTTGAACTAACGCTCTATTTTGTGCAGTCTCTGTAGAATTTGTAATTTTTGAAAATTTTGACAAATGCTTAAAAATTAAAAATCAAATTTTTGGCTAATTATAAGATCACTGTAAAAGGAAGTTGTGTGAGTGTATCACACCAGATTTTTTTGTTAAATTTGTGGCACCGATTACTCATATTTTTCTACCTGTTAATTGTAAAGCTTGGTCATATCACATTTTAATGCGTTCTATCCAAGTGTACTCTGTACCAAATTTGGTTTAAATAGGGAATATTAGAAAAAGCGGTATTTTTAGAAAACTTCAACACATCGTATATTTAAAACCGAGGATGTTTGGGTACTTGGATACTTGTACATCAACTTTTATCTGACAAACAATGAGCTAGTAAATCACCCTGTATTAAACTGTATAACCTTAATTGATAACTATTTTAAAATTCAAGCAGTTTATTTCAAATTTCGAATTTTATTTAACATCTCTTTACATCAGCCCATCTCTACCTACTATTAAAATGCAGTTAATTTCTCAAAACATTTGATTGGAAAATTTCATGATATCTTAATAAGGAGTGAATATATAATATGAAATTGTAAAATTAAATTTAAACCGCACAACCAAGTGGAGTAACCAACAGGTTAACTGTTATTGAAATTTAAGCTACGATTGCAATTTAAAAGAGAAAACCAATTTAAAGCAACACGTGAGTTCAAATTAAATTACTTGAAATAAACGTTTCTAAAGCCGATCTCGGTTTTAAAGGTTATAGATTTAGTTTAATTCATTCCAGCACAGTTCCTACGAATTATTTTCGCGATATTCCCATTATGCTGTGTATCCCGCCACAAAGGTTACGAACAGCGCTCCCGTAGCTTCAGGAAATTTCACTACCTGCGTGTCAGAGTTGATCGCACTCAGTTTTCCACTTTCCGGAAGCTCCAGGCTCGGGATGGAATTAAAAATTGTAACTGTCCACTACATAAACCGCACTAAGTAACATTTTCCAAGCAAACTACACTCTTGCAGCACTCCCAGCATCGAAGCCATAAAGCACGCACGGAATTTTATAATTCGGCGAAAACTTTACGGCGCTGAAAGGCGCTCTTTCGGGGGCGCATAAAATTTTACAGCCGGAATTCGCGCTGCCATTCGAAACCGAAGCAGTAAATTCGGGATTTGCGTCCCTCAAAACGCTGGGGGCTCAACAATTGTCGGCGAGGCGCAGCGGAAGCGACAATTCCCCGGCAGGACGAGGGCCGAATCTGCTGAAAGTTGGTGCAATTACTGAAGCAATTTTTGCTGCACCGTTTGGGTGCATTTAGTAACAAGGGGAAAGCTAGGGATCAAAAAGTGCGATCAATAGCGCTCCTGCTTCTTAGACCCTCCACAATTGCAGGGAAGCGCTGTCAAAACTACCCTCGCAAAAAATAAATACTTTAGATGTGCAACACACGAACCCCCGCTTCCTTGCACAAACAGCATTTCATTACGCCTTCCCGAGTTGCATGCAATCGATAGTGCGTTTTTGCTTATTGCTAACTGTCGGTTTCGGGATTTTAATTAGCCTGGACGTTGCGAAGTTAGAGAGAATGCAATAATTTACGTTGCTTGTATATAATTGTAATTCTATACGAGATTTAGTTCTAACGGATATTATAGAGAAAAGGAACTTCAATATTTCGAATGCTTTATAACGAATTCTCTTTTAATGCATATACTGCACATTAAATAATCAGTTTACGACTCCCCTATAATATACATACTGACTGTGCATCATAAACCGATACTTTTATTGTCGATTGGTCAATAATTAAATACTTTAAAATACTGCAAAAATATCACAAAACCGCTTGGACGATTTTTTATTATATACTGCACAAGCAATCCAGTGAGACAAATGTCTCATTTAAAAAAACAAAAAAGACCGTTTTTCAAATAGAACACGTATTAAATAAAAACTGTACCCAGACCTGGAAGGTGTCAAAGTGGTTGCCTAACCGATCGACGTTTTAAGGCGCAGAGGGTCGCAGCTTCGTTTGGCTGCTGAAACATTTTTACTTTCTCACATACGGTAGTATAGAGAAAGTATTGTAATCGTCAAAAAAATCGACTTCGAGATTTTGACGAATCTTGACGTTTTAGACCTCCTAGAGTCCGAAAAAAACATTTTTCGAATTATGTCTGTGTGTGTGTATGTGTGTGTGTGTGTGTGAACACGATAACTTAAAAACGAAATAAGCTAGACCCTTGAAATTATGTACATAGTCATTATTCAAAATTTGTAGATTCCAGACCAATTTTGAGTGAAATCGGTTAACCGGAAGTGGCACTTTACCTAAACAGGTAGCGGTACCTATTCAAGTAAAGTACCAGTTTGCTTTGAGATATTTGAACAAAATTTTGTACATACATTTATTATGTAGAAAAACTACCAGATATTACATTTCAGCATGATCGGTTAACCGGAAGTGGCATTTTACCTAAACAGGTAGCGGTATCAATTCAAGTAAAGTGGTACCAGTTTGCTTCAAGGTATTTGCACGAAATTTTGCACATACATTTATTATTGAGAAAAACTCCCAGATATAAAATTTCAGTATGATAGATTAACCTAAAGCGGCACTTTACCTAAACAGGTAGTGGTTACCTGAAAATGTAATTTTATCGCTGTATGTATATACATTGCAATAAACTTTTCAAATTTGCTAGAAAACAAGGCGAATGCGAGAAAGTCTAGGGGAGCACACTCCCGATTTTTATAACGGTCTTTTTTGTGATTTCTCGAAAACCGGAAGTGTCACGTGACTGAAATTCGGTTCCTGAGCTGACATGACCATTCCAAACATATAACTTTAATAACTTTTTCCTCTATCTCTTACGGTTTGGCTGCTGAAACAGCGTCCCGGACGGACGGACAGAAAAGTCTATTAGATATAGGACAAGCAATCCAGTGAGACAAATGTCTCATTTAAAAAAACAAAAAAGACCGTTTTTCAAATAGAACGCATATTAAATAAAAACTTTACCCAGACCTGGAAGGTGTCAAAGTGGTTGCCTAACCGATCGAAGTTTTAAGGCGCAGAGGGTTGCAGCTCCGTTTGGCTGCTGAAACATTTTTATTTAATACGCGTTCTATTTGAAAAACGGTCTTTTTTGTGATTTCTCGAAAACCGGAAGTGTCACGTGACTGAAATTCGGTTCCTGAGCTGACATGACGATTCCAAACATATAACTTTAATAACTTTTTTCTCTATCTCTTACGGTTTGGCTGCTGAAACAGTCTATTAGATAAAGGATGTTATGCTTATTAATAGATATCTGAAGTAAATCAATTTAGCTCTATCATTTGTGTTCTTGACCCAGTGTACTAAATACGTATGGCTAATAAAATTTCCGAAACTAACTCACTTAAAAAATCAGTTGAAGATAAAACTCTTTTTTTTCAAGTTTGAACGTGCATTTCTGTTCAAACCTGTTATCAGTCATATACATCCTTTTAATCTGTGATGTACTCTGACAGTCCTTGCAAACCTTCTACTCAACTACTCTTACAAACATTACTTTTGTAGCTCACTTTAGGTACTGATGATACATTAGGTGTTTTACTTTACTTATAATAATTCTTTCTTTTTAGATCCTTTTTGCTCCAATCCCCGAAACACCACAACCTTATTAACAAATTCTCCAAAATTAACAATATATATGGCACTGCAAACCCTGTACATTCCGGCATCAAGCAACAACAATCATGACGATCTCCGCTAAAGTTAAATAGTAACTCCAATCAGCAATGTTTTTCATATACCTTAAACCTTCGATGTTAACATTCCATTCATTAGTATAGTATAAGACTATAACACAACATTCTTCTACTTCAAAGTGGTTTATATTTGTAAATTATGCTATCAACCCTGATCTTATAAATTATAATTTCTTAATACACTTACAAAACGATTACTTTCCTTAAGGAAAAAAATAATCAAAAGTTTGTATGTTATTTTTAATTACCCCCTATTCCCTAGCTTCCGGCTTAGTTGCTCAAATTACTGGTTACCCTCTTTTAAATATAATTTTTATATTATTATAAATTTCTGCAAATATAGTCTTAATATTTATGCTTCTTATGGACCAGGTCTAGGCATGCGGAGTACCAGGTACCTTAGACACCAACTGCTTTGGTCATATGGCCAAAGTTACTTAGAATTTTGCCGAGACGAAGGAGTTCCAACCCTAGCAAGAGATATTTTAGATGCTACACATCGTAGTAACATGGGACCCACGGCTTTACATCACTTCCGAATGATGGCATTCTGTAGAGGTTTTCATCTGCATTTTTTAATTTTTAAAAACCTCAGCTGTTTACTTTTAGTCCATGTGCTAAAAGTGAAGTGAGGTTATAAAACTAGAATTTCGAACTGGAAGTGAAGTTGTAAAGTTATTCTAGTTGCTTCTTGCGTTACAGGTAAAGTGTTTTTGAAATAATTAAAGCGTTATGTAATGAATACAGTCAGATGTGGAGTATTAATAATTACATTTCGTAACTGACCTTAACTACTGTCATTAGCAAACATTCGCCCGCGCGGCATGGTTTACTGTTTATTATGACATAAATTAGAAGTGTCGTAGATGCAAACCTTTGTTAAATCGATATTTATGGATTAATAACAGTCAATTAAGGTCGTAGATAAAATATTGTATACAACGCGCGCTAAAAGCTTTTGTTGAAGAAATATTGTAGGAACTTTAAAGTATTCTGTCACTAGTCACTGCTGCTACGTAATAGGAACGTTCCCATTACATGTACGCAACTAGAATGGGGGCATAGACAATGTTCCTGGAACTTGTCCGGCCACGTTCCAATGACGTTATGGTTACGTAGCGGCGACATTGAGGCTTGGTAGTCGCGACTTTCACAGAATTTTACTGCTCCTTTTGAGATTAGTGTTGCTTACTTTGTTTTGCAACTCATTTTGTTATATTTATGTTTCATTCCTCCACGATCCTTTGCCCATTTCCCTAGTTCATAAACTAAATCAAATACTATAAAAGTAATATTAGAGAGCAACACTTCTGCTCTTTCCCGGTGGTTTGTGTGACAAATTAAAACGAATTCAAGTTTACTGTCAAACATAATGAGAGGTACGTCCAAGTCAGTTCACGCGCAATACAAAATTGCATTTTTAATTAAGATATCGGTTTTAAAATATTTTACATTAAGCGAGAATATGAGACGTTGAAATCTGTTTCTTATTGTCCTTTGACACTTGAAACTAATTATTATGTATCAATTTATTATATTCGGTATACATGTAACTGTAAGTTATATTTACTACAAAGTGCCGAATGGAATTGTGAAGCTACTTTAAAGTCTCGGCACATTTTGAACTACCACAATCTGCCTACAAAGTTCCAGTTATCACTTCATGGTTCCACATGGAACTTTAACTTCTATCTAGTTCTTAATATTACACTTTTTTCAGATAACCGATTCGGCACACAGTATTTATGTGCTTATTTTTAATAAATATAATGGATAAGCTTTTCTATAAAAGGTCGTGGAATGTTAGAAAATTGTTCTTTTTTGTGATCAACCTTGCCTTTGTATGCAAACGTCATTATTTGTAAGAGCCAGAGTACGGAGTACTTATCTACATGACTATAACTTACTAAACACAACAAATGCACAGCATCCAATTTTATCAATACTGCGCACTATATGGCCAAGTTTAATGCATGGTTAATTTAAAAGGTATGTTCGTATGGCATACTTTGGTTGGGAGCCGAAGCAGTTCGGCCGCCAACTTTATTATACCTTGAGCTCACCATATCAGTGTACATTGTGTGTAGTCAGGTTACCCTTTCCCATAGACCAGGTCTTCCAGGAAGAGCGCTGTTAATTCTATCTGAACGGCGAATGGTAACCGGGCCCGATAGAGATCCAATGGAATGCGGAAAAATTCTGCCTGACCATGGATTCGAAGCAAGAACTCGAATAACGCAAAGCGGTCGTTAAGAGGTGACACGCACTTTATAGTAACGGTGTACAGTGATGTTTCGTTCTGACAGTAGCGAAAATGCTATTAAATATATAGGTATTACAAGTCCCAGAAGTCCCCTAAACGTCGTGACAACTATCGAAACTACTTGAAAGTAGTTGTAACTTTGAAGCAGTATTTTAGTAACATGAATTAGTCGCCGCTACCATCGTTAGCCATCATCAAGTTCTTAAATCTTCAAGGTCTTCCCGAAGGTAGCTACAACGTTTCCAATACCGGGAAAACTACGTGTAAGTCATATACAGCTCCAAAGTAACTATAGTGATAAAAACTACGTGGCAGCAACTGTTGATTTGTCAGTTATTGGTTCTATTCTGTAAAATACCATTCCCTTCATGGCCTACTATTTAAAAATAGTTTTTAGGCATAACTTGTTTACTACTGCATATGAACTTGGGGAATCAATATAGTTTACATGATGCAATCATTCTTCTTTTTTGCTCATCGTTTAAATAATTTCGAGGTACTTTAAGTGAATTGAAGCACTTTTTAATTTTTTACACTTAACGTATCAAACTAAATTTATTGCAAATTATACTGAGGTGTAAACTGTTTTAATTCTGTGACTGTACATGAAAACTGCAAAAATCCATTTAATAACAGCATGGCCACATTTGATGCAAAACAGTTGATGCAAATATATTGAAATTTTAAAGAACAGATCTTCAGTTTCTAATCGAAATTTGAATAAAAGAAATGTCTAAATCGCGTTGTTAAAAATTGAATTATAGACACAAGCGATTTTTTCTCTATTAGAATGCGGATTATTGCAGCACATTTCTTCTAATTTAGTAGAGACTCCGAGTTCACATGCTACCTATATGCAGGGTGATGTATTAGCTCTCGGACAATTTTTGACTGTACAAAAGTGATTCAATTCTCATGGGACCATAGACCCAACTGGTCTTAACTAAAAATACAGATATTAAAGATGCTGCAGCAGAGCTTGTCCCAAATGTCACAGAACATGGTATGGGCGTGCCTTAAGAATAATTAACACCCCTTTAAACTGCTTCAGACCAGTCCATGGCCTCAGGGGTTGTCCAGTTTTTGCTATGCAGGTTTGCTTTTCGACCATCAGTTTTGCATTTGAATAAAGCTTCCATCAAACTGGAAACAATTCAATAAAGTCCTTAAAAATACAGAATTAATAGTTGCTAAAATGCGCTGAAGAAACAAGAAGAAACAAAACAAATCACTTGGGAAGAATATTTGTTTTGCCCAAGTGTACGTCTTTAGTGGTGCCCTTTAGAGTTACAAAGTAGCTTTGTAACCGTAAGTGGCTCACTAAATTTAACATAACTAAAAGCATGGTTGAAAATTGTTAAGTTGAGGGAATAACGGGTGTCGTAGCCCAATACTGACGGTACTATGGTACAGCTCTATCTGCAACAAAATGGTCTTTAATAGTGCGAGTTATCGCCTCGTACTTTTGCAATTGGGCTTCAAAATAGTTCATTCCAAAATACGTGGCAGTAATTGGTACCGCAATTAATTAGTTATTGATACAATTATTCTTAGAGCTAAATATTAGTTAGAATGCAATACATTACTGTGCTGGAAATTTAAATTTTAGACTGCTAGTAACCCAAAATGCTAGATGTAGATATTAAAACAGATGTATTAGGTAGATGTATAACTAATAGTAAATATCATCGGGAGAGCCTGTAACCCCTAGACAGTGCGTCCCCAGCCGGCGGATAGGGAAAAGCCTGGTAAATATGCCGGGTACAAAGGATTCCGCGGTTCAACAGGCACACAATTTGTTATGAATCTTCCGTCTATGGCATCGTACAAATGGTTCCTACATGGCACAGGAGAAGGGAATCATCAGGATAGCATGATTATGACGACTGGTGGCAGAAGATCGCCTATTGCAACAACGACAGCAGCTACAATCTTAGTTATACAGATTGTCTGCAGATACTAGGTACACATGGTAACTAGATGCAGAGACCGCATCTAGTGCTGCCAAACAAACCGTCTCTATATCTAGTTATCGTGTGTATCTAGTTAACCTAGTACCTGCAGACAATCTGTATATGCTTCTATCCATCACGTGATGTGTAATAAATAAATGGAAGAAAGTGCATCACTATTTGGACTTACACTTTGTAGAAATTCATACAACAGTAGTTCCATGTAACTACTTAGTTTCTTATTGTTACTTAAGTATTATAATGCTAGAACTTCTATAATGCCATGGAGGGACATGAAAGGTACTGTTATCAACAATCAATTTTACCAAACAATATATGGTCTTTTTACTATTTCATTCCACGAAGTTACTTTAATTGAAACACGTTTATAATGAGCAGGCTATGATTGGTAGCTACGGTGACAATAAAAAGTCCGTCCAAACAAGATCACTCTAATTTTTAAGTGGTTGGTGTTCATGGAGAAGCTTGCTATTCAAGCAGCTCTAGAATGACAAAAGAAATGTTTCATACGTAGGAAACGCTTTCTTGACAATCATCTGTTGTAAAAACTGCAAAGACTATTGAGTGTGTAGAAAATAGTTTGCTTTAAGATAGGCGTATTCAAGTAAGAGATATTACGAGCCTAATGAATATTAGCAGCGGAACTGTTCATACGGTTATTGAAATAGTAGGCATTGAAATGATGCGAAAATACTTTTGCCAATATATACAGGGTGTTCCTAAATAAGTGTCGCAACGGAACACTGTAGATTTCTTGAGCAAAAAATATAATGATTTAACTCAACTTACCTATATACAAAGTTGCTTAGTTTAGCCGCTAGAGGGCTTTAAAAACGATTAACTTTTTTTAAATTTCTTAACCCCCTGTATAATAACTACCAATTTTTTTTCTGAATAGTTACTTTAATTTAGAAGCTATTTCCTCTCTTACAAAATTTTAGTCGGGTAAACGGTTTAGCCACAAAAATATTTTTTAAATCCCTACAACCCTAGTGTTAAGTTACAATTACTGATTCAGGCTTGGAGAAATTTAGAAAATATCTTTTTGTTGCTAAACCGTTTACCCGACTAAAATTGTGAAAGAGAGAAAATGGCTTCTAAATAAAAGTAACTATTCAGAAAGAAAAATTGGTAGTGATTATATAGGAGGTTAAAAAAATATGGATGGATAATTTATTGTGACGAAGTTTTTAAACACCCTGTAATTTTCGAAATTAGGGGTGATTCTTCAAAACGCTGTGGTCTACTGGTACAAACGCATGGCCAAAAAATGAATAAAATCTATCAAATATTTTTCGACTTATTTGAAAAAAATGTAAAAAGTTTATCGTTTTTAAAGCCCTCTGGCGGCTAAACTAAGCAATTTTGTATATAGATAAGTTGAGTTAAATCATCATATTTTTGCTCAAGGAATCTACTGTGTTCCGTTGCGACACTTATTTAGGAACACATTGTATAGTTATTCTCAATGTTTACTGATATCTTCATTTCATCTAGGGATTTATAATTCAGATCGGAAACACTGTATTTTACAGACACATACAACTCCCAAAGACCTAGAGACGTGCTAACGTAATGGTATCCTTGTCACACTCGTAAATAACGAGATTGACATATAGAAAAACGGTTTCTGTGCTAACTTCGTGTAGCGATGATGCAGGGCTGATCTTCCGCTGGATACATAGTATGTTGAAACGGGCCAGTTCGTGTCACCTGTGTTTCCATATTTCATACCTTTCTATTAAGCTTTCTATAAAGCTCAACAGTATGTATTTTTATGTCTTCTTCAAGTAACAGCATAGTATAAGTAAGAAACTCTATGTAAGCGGCCGAGTACTATAAGGCCCCGAGTGCGAACGCGCTAGTGAAAACGTGCGGGAATGTGCAAAGCCAGCATTATGTTCTCGAAACAAAGAACAGCCAAAATCGCCACAACGCGGGGGATTCATTCGCCCTGAAGCTCATAAAGAGTGCGGATCGGCCTTTTAAACGTGTTTTTGAAGGTTTGCGCGTGCAAACCGCCAAAGACGTGCATCGTTAGCCGAGGTGCAAGCTATCCAATTGAAATAGCACATTATAAGTGAGGCCGCGGTGTTCCAATTCGATATAGCTAGAAGCTGCAATTTCAGCATCAAGAAGGCACCCAGCGCTGTTTCAGGCTCCTTGGTGAACGGATTGAAAAAAGAAGGTTAGTTTCTGCTTGAAACCGAGCTACGAAATAAGAAAACAATTACAACATTGTTCGTAATTGTTTTACTGCATAATTGCGCAACTGTGAGCAATGTTTTCGCGGCCCAGATAACGGGAAAGTACCGGCAACTATTACACAGTCATCATTTGCTGACTCGGAGTTTAGGGGTTCCAAGCATCGACGCATCCTAAAGAATCGACAACTTCGTGTTAGATTTACGGGTGCGCGGAATTATTTTATACCTTGCGCTCGTGAACTTTGGCTTTGCATGAATAACTGAACTTTAAGTATCCAGTTAAAGCATTTTCCCATGCGCAGTGCGCAACTGTTTTATGTACTTGTTCGTATGTATTTTCTTATTTTCTTACAGATTATATGTGTTCATGTAAACTGTTGGGGTTTTCTTACTGGTAGTGGTTGCAGGTGTAAGTATAATATTCTAGGTGACAACGACCTGACCTCAAACAATATTATCTTACCCTAGCCGCACTGATGATGCTAATCGAGCCTCATAGCATACCGACTGGTAGTACAGTAGTACAGTAGAAAGTAGGGCTAGGCAAAAGTCGTGTTACAACGTACCTACGGATCGTTCCATACTTCAAATGCAGTATAGTGTCTTATGCAGAACTACGTTGCCACATTTAAGCATAATTTTCGTTGGTAAGTAAATACGCATCTGGCAATCATAAATAAATCCCGCTTTTGTATATCGGGGCACTTAACAACTATTAATCACTTGCTTACTCTAATCCGCAATTCGCATCCTTAGATCTTCGCGTCGGTCGCTACCGGGAAGTGGCAACGTCGCGCAGAAAACTGCCCATAAGAATTACCAATTGCTCTATGCTGCCCGTACTGAATTTGAAGTATGGAACCATCTATAGAAAATATACTGAACGACAGTACTATATCTATTAGTAAAACTGATTTTACTTACACTGCGATTGAAATTCGAAAATATTAGTTTCTTCGTGTTTTATTCTTTAGCTTCCATTTTAACCGAATGAAGACCACTAGTATCTAAATTTAGTTTAGGCATGTGTAACATAACACTTAACTGCATAGCTGATAAGTATGTTAAGGAGTGTGCGGTGACAAGTAAATAGATTTAATGTTACATACGTCAAGCTTTAGTCTAGGATCAATTTCGTAAGCAAAAACAGCTATAGCCCAACTCAGCATTTGAAACCACTGAAGTGCAACTCTAACAGAAAATAGCCACTATTATTTAACAGGACCACATAGAAAACGTAGGTTTACTATTACAAGATTTGAGTTTACATTGAATATTACTAATATTTTCGAAATTGATTAAAATAGTGCAACGTTAACCAATAACACAATTTGTATTATAGGTTGGCGTGACAGAGGTCACAATTTGTGTCGAGGTTTAAACACGTTAAGCAACTGATACACATTTTTTACAGCAAGCGCATTATTTTAAAAACTAAGTTACAGTGATGGCGTAAAATGGTGCAATGTAAATTGGCAACATTAACTTGTATACTACTCTATAACGAAAAACTACTTGGAGTTGACAGGCATTTTTGAAGATGAGCTTTTCTTAACGAATATTTTTAATAGCGGACACCTCCATACAACGGTCGTTTTTAATGTACAGAACTTGGAATATGGTAGCAGTATTATTTGTGGGGAGACTCATGTCTAGCAAGTAGGCCTTCATATGCCCTTTTTTCCAACTGCGTGGACAAGGTCTAGGCATGCAGAGTACCAGGTACCTTAGTCTTACTTAGAATTTTGCAGAGACTAAGGAGTTCCAACCCTAGCAAGGGATCTTTTACATGCTACACATCGTAGTAACATGGGACCCACGGCTAGGGATGGGCGCGTGACGTGAAAACAGTCGTGTCACGTCGTGTCACGGCGTGTCACGTCGTGTACGTGACTAATATTTGAAAATCGTGACGTGAACGTGAGTGAACGTGAGTAAAAATTTCCAAGGCGTGATTCACGTTTCACGTTAATTTCACGTTAAATATTTAGTAACGAATAAAAAACTGCAGGGTGCAGCAACTTTTAAATTCATTAAATCACAAATTGTGCCAAACAAGTTACATTATGTAGTTTTATTTTTGGACCCTAAATAAATCCTTAAAGTTCATACCTTCACATAAAATAGAAGATTATAATGCAAATAAAACTATAGATGATAATGATGAAATACATAGCAAACGACTCAAAACTGGTACATCAGCATCAGATTCTTATCTTTCTACACTTAGAGATAGCTCTGACGATGACACATGTAATTAGGATGATGTCGAAACAGAACTAAATTAGTATGTTAAATTTAAATTCGGAAATGTAGATGACATTTTAGGATTTTGGAAAAACAGTGTAAATACGCCACTGTTAAAAAAAACTTGAGATACCGGCAAGTTCCGCTACAAGCGAAAGAGTATTTTCTACAGCTGGGCGAATTTTAGAAGAGCACAGAATTCGACTTAACGCTGAAAATGTTAATTACATATTATTTTTAAATCAACATTTTAATGTTTAGATGTGTAGATGAACTTATTATTCTAATAAAAGTAATGGTTTGTTTTTTATACTCGGCTAACGCTGAAAATGTTAATTACGTTTTATTATTAAACCAAAAATGTATTGTGTAGATGTGTAGATAAACCTATTTTTAGAAAAGTACCTAATGGTTTGTTTTTTATACTCGACTTAACACTGAAAATGTTGATTACGTTTTATTTTTAAACCAATTTATTGTGTACTTGTGTAGATGAACTAATTATTTTAATAAAAGTAATGTTTTTTTTGTATACTCGCCTTAACGCTGAAAATGTTGATCCTTGTACGTAAAAGTACTTTCAAACCTACGAATTAAAAGTGTTGCCTAGCAACATATACCTTCTGTACTCATACCAATAAGGGAAACGTCAATTCCAATGACAGCTTTTAGTATTAAAAGTAATGTCTTTGAAGACAGCTGCAAGAAATATATTTGCGAGAAATCAGTATTTATCCCTTGTCGAAGTTATTGTAGTCAATTTTCATTTTTTTCTTTTTACGTCAACTATTCTGATTGCAACATATCACGTAAATTATGTCAGGTGCAAAACATATTTTTAGTTCTCTTTAGGGTTTTTTCATTGGTTTTAAATTTGAACATTTTGTTCTATCTGAATTGAAATTTTGAAATAAAAGCTGCGTGTCACGTCGTGAGTGGCGTGTCACGCCGTGAACGTGAGTGAACGTGAGCGTGAACGTGCGTGAACGTGACTGTTTAAAGCCAGCGTGAACCGTGCGTGACGTGAGCAAAAAATCACTCACGCGCCCATCTCTACCCACGGCTTTACATCACTTCCGAATGATGGCATTCTACAGAGGTTTTCATTAAGGTCACTAAATTTATAAAGGTACCGCCATTCCATCCAACGATTTTGTTCCACCAAATTAAAAAAGACAGAACATTGTAAGAAAGTGAGAGTGAGAGTGAGACACATGAACCCCAAATTAAAAGATATAAAAGATATATGTTTGCACAGTTGGCGGTACCTTTATGATTTAGTAGCTTTAGCTTTCATTAAGGTTACTCAATCATAAAGGTATCGGGGATCGAACTCTCGACCCTTAGATCAGTAGCCAGAATGCTTACCACTGAGCTATGGAGCCCGGCTAGGGAATATGGTAACGTGCGTAAAAAAAACGTTATCGAGAGGGCTTTGAACTAGATTTTAACTTCCGACTGCATGTCGGTGATTATTACATTACTCTGACCAGAATTCAGCGCGCTGAGTCACTTGATTGTCAGTCGTCAAAGTGAGGTTATGTGTATATACGCAAATTATTACACCGTTCTACCCATAATTCAATGCGCTCGGTCACTTGAGTTGCCAGTTGTCAAAGTGAGGTTGTGTGCATGAAATAAGTTACGATATGATTTTCAAAAATTAATGTTTGACACAACCCCACTTGATAACGATTTTTTTGAACGCACCTTAAATAATTGAATAATATACATATTTTTCAGAAAGAGATTAAATGGACGTGGAGAAACTCAAACCTCAAAACAGATAATCAAATAGCTTATATAATGTCCATCCACAAACAAATAGATAATGAAACATTTATCGGTCAACAGCATAACGATGAGAGACCATAAAATTGCAACAGCAAAATTACAGATCAGAAAGAGCAAAACTATACCGAAATAAAACCAAACTGATTCATACAACAGATACGAATACCAAAGGGACATCAATCAGCAGCGCCACCCGTACAAATAAAATCAACAACATGGAAGACTACAAAAACGGATAAACAGCAGGTAAAGTAGCGTCAGTAACTAAAGAGTAAATAAATAAAATCATCGGCGGAACCAGAAAATCACAAAAGAAAAGGATAATAACAACATCTGACAGTAACAAAATAGAATGGGCAGACGAAGAGAAACACAAGGAGTTACAATACAGACAAGTTAAAATTAAGAACAAAACTAAATAGACAGAAGGATAATAGAGGAAATGCACAGAATTGGTTCAATCTGCAGTAATTAGAACCAAGTGTAAGAGAAAGAGAAGAAAGAAAAGAAAAAATCCAGAAGAAACATTAGTAACGTTACACAACAAATGTCAAAAAAGGAAAAATACTAAAATCATGGTAATAGCGACAGTAATCATGGCGGCAAGAACAGTAACATAATAAATTAATAAAAATTAAATAAGTATAGACCCTTAAGTTAGTTACCCACATGTATAAATATTCTCGAACATCAGCTTTACGTACGAATAAGCAGAATTCCGAACTAAATACAACATCTTGTAGAGAAAGGCAATGAATACCACCTAAAGCTACACATAGCCTCTGTGAACGTTGAAATGGCGTTCGACTCGATGGAGATATGGGCAATGTCGAATTCCTTAAGAAAATGCCAAATAAATAGCCAGTACAGTAACCTAACTCAAAATATCTCTATAAAGACCTTTGACGAAACAAAGCTGCCCGCAATAAAAACATGAGTGGGGCATGGAGACATCATCTCGCCCAAACTAGTTATTTCTATGATGAAGAACTTCTACCAAACAATGGACTGGTCCAACATCATCATCAACACGTTGCAGGTTGAAATAGTCAGTTACGTTGATCTTATTATAGCTAGTCTTTTTATCTTCCCCTGGGTTGTCCACACTTCTTGTGCCTTTAGATGTATAACGGGAGAATTGTTTTGTCTTACGCGTATCATCCCTTTTTTCCAGGTGTTGTACACAGGATGTTCTGTATCCTTTTATTTTGTCACTCGCACTGCGAAAATATGTAGTTCATTTCGCATTTTGGTGTATCTTTTCCTGTTCGTTCTCCTGTATCTTGATATAGTGCCCGGGAAGTTAAGGACTTTGGTTGTTCTAACAAATAAATAAAACTCGATAGAAATCAACTACCTAAGATTTGCGAATGATAATGGTATGGTTAAACAGCAATCTCCAATAGTTCCAGGTCATGTTAACAGAACTAAAAGATCGACCAAGGTAACTATTAGAATGGAAAATTAATATAAATAAGACTAAAGTTATGATAAATGCCGAATAAGACCAAGTCTACAACAATTTTTATTGTTCTAAGACAGACAGGACCGAACTTCAAGAGTAACGTGAAGGACGCCTTCCCACCAGCTAATTGTGAACGATCGGGGGCTTTACTGCCGGTGCCTTACTACGCAATGCAACCTGTGGTAGTGCAGTCCAGTGGTGTCGTAACTTTATGCAGTAACAATGACACGAAATAAAGGAAGACCAAACATAAAATGGAGACGATCCCAAAAAGATAGCCAGAACCAACTGGATGCAAAGTGTCAAAGACAGAGACTTGGAAAGGCATAGAGAGGGTCTACAGCCAGCAGTGGGTTGATACAGGCAATTCATGATTTCGTCTTCAAAAATGTTTCTAAAATCAGGAGGAAGGTTTTATTTCAACTTTTAACATTCTAACTTGAACTTCTTCCACAGTGCCATGCCCAAGTATAGGCTCCTTTAAAAAATTTAAAAAAATTCCCATAACCCGAAAATAATATGAAACATGAAAACTTAAATTAATTAGTTTGCTCAAGATCAAACTGATTTGAAACTGCAGGCTGTAAATGGGAGTGTTAAATCAATTTTGAAATCTAGTTAATCATGTCTCTATCAGCTATAGTTTCTGAGATTCCCATGTACACCATGAAGAAAACTCACCCTGCATATTTAATAACATATTTCTAATCTATTATGGCGCGAGCAGTACATACATGTTACAATGCGTTACTAGCTTGACAACAATATAGCACATTCAAACAGCAGTTAAGTTTCCAATACAGCGAACTTGGACTTAATAACATAAGCATAAATTAGTGCTAAGGTGTTAACAGATTCTTTTCTTGTTTTAAAACTTAAATCAGACGGTTTGAATTTTTAGCTTGTAAAAGCGAACTGTATTTTCTAATGCATAATTTTCGCTTGTCAAGGAACTTTGAGTGTACAGTACAAAGCAAGCAGCAAGACGCTGAAATTCACATGATCCTAAGCAGTGTATCTTCGCCAGGCATAATACTAAACACTTAAATCGGAAACCCTTGCAAAGCTGAGGAAATTCCGTTAAATGCAAAGTTTGCCAGATATCGATCAGCTTGGAGCTACACGTCCAAGTATATCGAACTTTGACACATATAGCGCTAGGCCAATTATCTAGGAAGATTTTCTAAAAATTGTAGCAAGTGGAGAAGTGGAGCTCTCCTGCGCTAATTAGGGATTTTTACTGAGCTTCCTGCACGCGGCTGTCAATTATTAGCCATGGAATTGAAGAAAATAGCCACGAGCTTTAGCAGAATGTGCCTTCTGGAGTTATAAATATGCAATTACCATCATTAAAGTGAAATAGACAATAACTTTGCGAGTAGTTTAAATTTAATTTTTAAGCAGGCAGGCGAATAATCATTTATTAATGCAACAACTGATGTGGCGGGGTAAAAATATAATTTCTACCTGCTAGCTGCAAAACGGCCATACGACATGCAGGCTGCAACAAAGAATTGATTTGTGCCCCGCCGGTAAATAATTCAGGGTTTCAACAATATTATTCTGCTGCTCCAAATATAATTTGGCGTTTCCGCAGGCTCGCCGCGAACTAACCCCTAAATTTGACAAATTAAAAGGGGTGTGCTGCTCATGTTCAAATAGGGTGGACGTGTAAATATTGACACGGCGATCTAAAAACGTTTTTAAGACGCGTGCTCAATTTGGAAATGGGTATTGATTTCAAGCTGAAAAAATCATTTTCTCCCGCTGCGTCAACAAAGGCTTGCATGCTAAACGACCCGCGGAGGGTGGCTTTCCGCGTTCCGCCGGCGGACCGCAGGAAGCGCGTTTTCGCTACCGGAAACGAGACGTG
This sequence comes from Agriotes lineatus, assembly GCA_940337035.1. Taxonomy (NCBI): domain Eukaryota; kingdom Metazoa; phylum Arthropoda; class Insecta; order Coleoptera; family Elateridae; genus Agriotes; species Agriotes lineatus. The sequence goes on along the minus strand of OW679196.1, from coordinate 165,577,709 downwards.
CAGTGGCGTGGCTTAACATCTTCAAGTGTAAAATAGAAAGACAATCAAAGAAACTTCTAAGAAAACAGAAGAAACTTCATTATTATCTGCGTTTAATTTTTTTATTACAGAGTAGCTACGGAGAGGGACTTATCTGTTGAAATTATTATTTCACCCCACCACCACCATCACCAAAGCAAAAATATTCTACTCCAGTGACGGTTTAAAATTAAGCAAACCGTTGTTCAATAGAACGGTGCAAGTTTTCAAGAGGACCGAATGAATCTCCATTACTGTCAACATCAAGATCTTTTAAATGATAGTAGAAGGGGGAGGGAGTAGTTAAATATGCTGGAAACTCCTGTTTAATGTAACATATGTTTTTTTTTTAATTTTGCTCTGTCGAAAATATTATCAGCCCCCCCCCTCCCGCCCCACCAGTAACCAACCATAAATAAAAGTAACTGCGTAGCAAATATTTGAAAATCTCAATTCCAGGAGCCTGAAAATTAAGTTCCAGAGAAAAACAAGTCAAAAAGGCTTTTCGGGAGGACAAAAGACAATTCCTCTCCCTTTTTGAAGATTTTTCTGACACTAGCGTATTTACAGATGGAAGACTATAAATATACAATGCGTTTACAGGGGGGGGGGGGGGGGGGGGGTGTAACAAGTGGAAAATCTACGGAAAACGTGTTTTTTGTGAGCCAAACTTGGCTCCACACTAATCAAAAAAGATTTCTGCTTTTCGCGAGGACGAAAGACAATTCCATTACTATCAATTCCAAGATTCTTCAACGACAGTGGCTTGTTTACAAAGGGGGGAATAATAAGCAGTTTAAAAGTATACTTAAAAAGCGTTTTCTTTGTTGCACAGAAAGACAAGTCAAAAAAGATCTTCGGGAAGACACAAGACAATAATTGCATTACTGTCAATTTCAAATTTTTTTTTATGACAGTGGTGTGTTTACACGAGGGTAGGAGGATTATACGCAGTTAAATGTGCCGAAAAGTATTTTGTTTATGGGCAAAAGATTAAAAAAAAATCGTTTCGATAGAACCAAAGACAATTTCATTACTGTCATTTCAGGAATTTTCTGGCAGTCGCGTGTTAACAGAGCGGGGGAAGGGGCGATAAGCAGTTAAATATATTAAAAAAGTATTTTATTTGTGAACGAAACTTTGCTGCAGAGAAAGGACAAATCAATAAGATTTGCAAACGGATGGAAGACAATTACACTATTTCAAGATTTCTCTATGAAGGTGGCGTGTTTACCAAATATAACTCCATTACTGCCAATTTTAAGATTTTTCTATGACAGTAGTGTGTTTACAGGGATGGTTTATGAGCAACTAAATTTACTAAAAAAGTATCTTGTTTGAGGTCAAAGCTTTGCTCCACACAGCGACAAATAAGACAGAAGACAATAATTCTATTAATGTCAATATCAAGATTTATCTATGGCTGTTGCGTATTTACAAGAGAGGAGGGGATTGGTGAGCAATTAGAAAATGTACAGAAAAAAGTGTTTTGTTTGCTCCACAAAAAACACAACAAAAAAGGTTTTCCAAAGACAGAAGACTAATTCTATTGCTCCAATTTAAGATTTTTCTATGACAGTAGCATGTTTACAGGGGTAGTGTTATGAATAGTTAAATTTACTGAAACAGTATTGTGTTTGTGTGCAAAACTTTGCTCCACAGAAAGACAAATACAAAAAACCTCTTCGAAAGGAGAGAAAACAATCATTCCATTACAGTCAACTTTAAGATCTATTTATAATAGGGGTGGAAGCGCTAACTAGTAAACTGAACTAAAAAATTATTTTGTTTGATGGCAAAGGTATGTTCCACAGAAAGACAAATCGAAAGGCGTTTCGAGAGGACAGAAGACAATTCCACCACTATCATTTCAAAATTTTACACAATGGGAGAGAGGTAATACGCAGTTAAATGTACTGAAAAAAGTATTTTGTTTGTGGGCAAAACTTTGCTACACAGAAAAACACAACAAAATAGCTTTTCCAAATGACAGAAGACAGTAATTCCATTGCTCCCAATTTTAAGATTTTTCTATTACAGTAGCGTGTTTACAGAAGGGAAGGGGAGTAATAAGCAGTTGACATTGATTCAGACACGCGATTAAGAGCCACGCTTACCATTCGTCGAATCACGACTCAATTAAAATTTTATCAAATGTCAGTAACGCCCTCGAATATCGCGTTCATTTTTCCAAGGAGCAGAAAAGCAAGCAATTCCAACCGTTTTTTTTTTGCTAAATAAAACGCCTTAGTTTTAAAACAGAGCACCGAAATCTGCAAAACACAGATTTCAGCAAAATACAGTAAAGAAACAATAAACGAAGCAGTCCAGCGCACCGCGCCCTCCAATAAAACCTAGTGCCTCCGTCGCCAAGACAAAAGCGTTCATGACAGGACCCCAGCGCGAATTCCCAATTTCAAAAGAAACACAGGCCGCCAGGCGAAATAAGCCCGCATATAAAAACTTAAAACACCGGGAAAACAGTTATCAACTACGCATTGAACGAACACAAAGAAAGACGCAGATTTGTAGCTGCTCAGGTAAACAGGTAAACGTCGTCCCCCAGCTCGAGGTTCGCTGTAGCAGCCTGCACCTGGAGTGTGCTGTCGTCAGACGCGTTCTGCACGGCCCCAGATCTGCGTTAGCTTCTTGCGGACCAGAGTGTGCTCCGGCCCGCCGCCCGCCGTCCGGCTCTACGTCACTTCCAGGTCTGTCCAGGAACTCTAGTAACTCCGCGCTACGAGGAGGACTTCGC
>OW679196.1:165515880-165574836 GCA_940337035.1 Agriotes lineatus | reverse complement strand
TATTCATCAAAAAATCGATAATAGACATACTACTTTTATTTATTTTTTTTTGGTACTCAGCCAACAGCCGTTAGGCCAATTATAGGCATCGCTGTACATTTTATGGGGACTTCCAACCCCACTAACGACCGTCATGATGTTATTATAACATTCGGGACCAACTATTTCCGTGACAGCCGTATCACGAGGCGCCGAGAGAATCAGCCGTTGAACTCCCATCCAAGTTCTGACCAGAAAGAGCTTTGCTTAACTCTACTGATCATACGTGGACGCTTGTTCAAGCTACACCACCCGGGACCTATTACTTATTATATTACCCCTGAAAATATAGAAATTATTAATTAAAATAAGCTGAAACCCTAACAGAAATAACAGTTGAAAACATATTCTAAGATCAAACGTTTGACTTATAAAGTCTCATACCTTTTACGAATCGTACATGTATTACTGTGTCTACTTTGGGAGGTAGAAGAGAGAACAGATCAACATTTTTAAAAGGCCTTCGTCACTTCTGGAGTCAGGTACGTACGAGGGGACGTTTTTATGTTTCCGGATTAACCATGAAAACAAACAGGTATTTTACAAAAAAAAAATATTTTCAACATAGTCCCATTGCTTAGGAATGCAAGTATTATAATATTTTAATAAAAACTGTAAACCTTCATAAAAATAACCTTTTGATTTTGTGTTTCAATGACCTCTACAGCTACTACGAGTTCGTTATCGCCTCCGTACCTGTTTCTTCCGAGGCCCTTTTTGAAATTTGATAACAAAAATAAGACTAGTTTGCATCTTGACACTAAGAAGTATCGTCTAATTTCTAAAAGCCACAATACTCTACTGCCGCGTAACGCTAAGATATTCGGTTTATTCATTTTGCCTTTTTAGTGTGACTTTTCACCAAACTTCATAAAAGAACTATGGTATAAATTGGGTTATTGTTTTGCAAATTGACATGCGATGTTCGAAGACATATGTAATTTGCATATGTTAAATAGAGAACATGTAGCTAAACAAGAAGGTACCTTATCCGGGAACATAAAAACGTTCCCTCGTAACTAGATATTTTCTGAAACAGGGACATTCAGGGGGGCACTTAAAATTATAGAGCGCCACACACAGAAATGTATAACAACAAACTCAACTCAACCGAATGAACACTCCTTCAACAAAGTAACAATACCATAAATGGAGTGGGATTCGTACAGTTTTCAGACATTTTGAGCTACAGAGCTTATATCATTTTTAAAAATTCTATTTGAATTGCGATTAGTGCAATTAGACGTTCAGCAATAGATTCCATTATCAAGCATATTTTTCAGCCACCCTTAAAGTATTTATATACAGGGTGTCCCGGAACTCCCACTAAAGCTTCAGGTTGCAGGCTTCGGTAAAGCACGGGAACTCTAAAATTATCAACACAAACTCGCTACAGTGTCTAGTTTCCATACGAAGTATTAATAGAAAATGACATTTTAAAACACTGTTAGGCTAATGAATGTACTTAACAAGAAGACCGAATGGAAGTGATACATTTAAATGCCCTAATACGTATTATTAAATATAGACAAAAAAATAAAGCATAAGTATCATTTTTATTTACAAAATTACATAATAAGCAAAAATAATTCCCAATCAATTCTTTGGCTCAAAAAACATTACATTATTGTAAAACGGTTTTCTTACCCCCCCCCCTCCCCTCCATTAGCTTTGCACGCATCTTGAACACGCTGCAACATTCTGGTGTTGCTGTTAATGGTGGTGGCTGCTTTATGAATTCGATCGGTAAGGTTGAGTTTGGACAGGAGTAACATAAACCAAATTATTCAAAGGCCCCCACAGGAAAAAGTCTGAAGGTATTAAATCTGGACCTATCGCGCAAGCTCTTGGGCCGCCACGCCGATCAATTTGTCAGTGTAATGATGGTTAAATCATTGCCGAATCAACCTGTATAATGTGATGATGCACGATCGAACTGCACCCATATATTGCGCCAGAGTGCAAGAGGAATGTCCTCCAGTAGGACCGGAAAATTATAATTTAAAAATTCTATATAATTTTCTGCATTTAGCCTTTCCGGAAGTACCCCATACATTTACTAAAAACCGTACATGGTAGTTTCTGTCATGAACTGCTTGAGGATTGTCATGGGCACAAACGCGTTCGTTGTGACAGTTAAAGATGCCGTTTTTTTGTAAATGTAGCTTCGTCTGTCCATAATACATGCCTTATAAACACTGGATTTCTTCTATGGGCTTCAACAATCACTGGCAAAAGGTGAATCGATGTGGATGATCTCCCTGCAATAAATTCTGAACTCTTGTTTTATGATAGCGATTCAGTCCATCATCTTTTAAAATCATATGTGCACGAGTTTTAGAAATACCCAAATTTCTAGAAATACTTCATACACTAGTTTCTGGATTTCAGCTACTATTCCTAAAACGTTGTCCTCTAAGTTGGAATTCCTTATTTTTGATCGATCTCCGTTCATATCATCAGCTGGAATAATGATTCCAGTATCTCTTGGTCTTCAATTTGCAGCTCTTATCAATTTGTTGGGAAAACGTATGGCGTACACCCCCGCAGCTTCATTAAACTTTCCTTGACAGTTTCCTAAAACCCCTATCATGTCTGCATATTGCTATGCCGCGTACTCCATGGTACAAAGACAAATTATGGTTAAAGCAAATCAAACACAAGTGAAACTATAGCCTGAAATAAATCTGGTCTCACAACTGATAGTCAAAATTTTAAATTAATAATTTTGAATGTTTGTTTCCATTTTCATTTTTTGTTCATATCAGGTCATCATAAATATGCATTGCTGCCATGTTTAGTTTTAACAAAATTTCTTTTAGCATCATTTCAAAACGATATACGAATAGTTAAAACAAATTAGTCAATAATTTTTATTTTAAATGGGTTTCCTATTTATAAAATATGCATTTTATTTAAGTTTTACTATAACACATTTTTTATTTTTAGTCCAAAAAGTTACCTTCGGTATCTTTTATTCGATAGAGGAAACATGCAGCTATGATCCTTAAAAAAACAGAGTAAGTCTAGGGTTCAAGTAGGTACTCCATGTTACAATCAACGGAACTGGTCAACGAAAACGCAGATAACTCCAAATTTTTACAATTGACAGCTTTCTTGAAAAATCAATCAGTAGAACATCAAAAATGTCTGAAGGTCAACACAATTCCCGTTTACATTCCTATAGCAACTTTTTTTTAATGTCCTAGGTCGTTTCCAAACGTGTCATTTCTTTTTACTTCTGCACCTCGTATTATTTAAGATATTAGCGCACTCCAAATCTCCCAGTTTTCTACATTACCTACTCGAGACTCGATGTTTAACGAGTTTTGCTTATTTCCGATAGCCAGTCTGTCATTTGCCGCCTCACGCATGCTGTTTATCTGTTTTTAATGTTTAACTAATTTTTGTCCCGTAAGTATTTACTTAACACCTTTAATTTTTGTAAAATTGTTTTACATTTTAGCATGTACCAAAACTAGGAGTAACCGTGTTCCAATGTGTAAGGTAGGGGAGTATACCTTTGTTAACCTCTTTAAGGTCTAACCTACAATTTTACCTGATGGATTGTCTTTATCTTACATTCGCAGTAACTAAATTATTAAACTATATAAGTATAGCAATAATTAGATAAGGTTCGTTTTACTACTTAAGGATTTTTATTTACTCGAAGATGACCTATCGTCGAAACATGCCGCAACTGTAATCTAACTAAAAATATACAGTATGGTGCAAATGAAAGCAATAAATTCATTATTTCGTAAATTGGTGATTTTTTCAGAACAATCCTAAACCCGTCGATTTTTATTTTTAAACCCGCTTTCCGTCAGATTTTGTTTTCGTGACGTAATCTGTATGAGGGTGATGACGTCATCGATGGTTTTTTTAAATAGAAATGTGAGTCATGCGATACCTCCTTTGAAAGGTCTTTTAATTGTCTATCCAGCCATATCAACAAGTTTAAGTAATAAATTTTTGTATATCTGTTAAAGAGAAGCTGCGTGGCGCAGTTGTGTAAACGCCAGGCTTGCATTAAGCAAGTCCTGAATTCGAGTCCCGCGGGGGTCGGAATTTTTCCGTAGCCTTGGCAATTGGAATCGGGATCGATGAGACCATTCACAGTTGGGCACCAAATTAACTGTGCTCTAATCAGAACCACAGACCTAAAAAATAGAGTAACAAGGTCAACACATCACCAAGACACACACCTCAAACAATGGTTGTTGCGCAAGCACCAAAGACGCGCTCCAACTCTGTATCCCGAATCCGGGGCAAGTTGAGCATTGTACCGCCAGATGCCAGCGCATAAAGCACCAGCCTCTACACCGCAAGTTAAATGAGGTTACAGATAATACATACATACATATCTGTTAAAAAATTATTTATAAAATTGCAACTCAACCAACGCATAGGCATCGAGATGCCACAAATACCTCCGAAAGTTATAGAAAAAGTTCAAGGAAATTTCACTGTTCGTCTTTCTCACTGTATCATAGCTCAGGGTCGTCAGTTTGAGCATTTGCTTCAAATTTGGTTGTATTTAATAAATAAGAATATTGCAATAATAAAAATGTTTGATAGTATACAAAATTATATTACTTAAACTTGTTGGTATGGTTTGATAAGAAATTAACAGACCTTTCAAAGGAGGTATGGGATGACCCGCATTTCTAATTAAAATAATAATCGATTACGTCATCACGCTCACACAGATGACGTCACGAGAAAGAAGAAAATCTGACGGAACGCGTTTTTTAAAATAAGCATCGAGGCGTTTCATGATTTTTTGTAACATCACCGATTTACGTAATAGTGAATTTATTTGTTTCATTTGCCCCATACTGTATGCATCAATTCAATAGTTTTGTATAACCACATAAAGATCATGATTGCAGCAGCAAATCAATAACACCTAAAGATAAAATGCTGTAGCTTTCTGGCGTGAAGTCAGCACAAAAAGGCCCATCTTCGGTAGAATCTAGTGTTAAATTGCAAAACGTTTACATGTGTTTATAACTTAAAAATAAGGGTGTCTTGTGGAAACGAGGTTACCAATCGGGAATTGAGCACGTAGTCGCATCCCATTCGCTCTTTGTAATGAAAAACGAAGTTTTAAAGTAACCGTAATTTTAAATACAAAGTGTTACATGTTAAACACATCTACAAAAATGTTGCTGATAAACCAAGATAGTACCTACAATATAATTAAACAATGTCATATTTCTATCCATATTATTAATCATTAATTTAAAGCTATTTTATACAACAGTTTACGCTCCGAAGTATCGTATGGTTGCCTATCCTGAATGTTCAAGGTCTTCCAAAGTTTTTAGCCAGGATCTTATTTTCTATGCCATTTGCCAATTTGTGCTGATGCAGAAAGGTAAGTGGTTGCTATGTGAAATAAATGTTTAAAGTAAAATTTCCATTCATTTGGGATCATCGCACTGCAATCACTTTGAGAAATCAATTTTGTGTTATGACTTCGTTTGTGGAAACTGGATGATGTTCCTGAAAGACGTATTTTTGGTGATTTTCTGTAAAACAAACATTTTCTGGAATTATACTTGGCATGCAGTACATGCCACGATTTATTGGCGGAGAGCAGCACATCAGAACAGTAGGCCCTAGCTTTTTTATATTCGTTTTGCGATTCTAAGCATCCGATTTACAGGTCCTTCTAGTTACTGGCAAATGTTTCTTGTAGTATGGGCTAACGCTTCTTTCCGCTTTGGGACAATACTGATGGTAAATCATTCACACGCACACCACCAAACACTAACAAAGGCAGTAAGTGATCTGTCTCTTAAAAAAGGTCAATTATAATTTATAATTGATAATCGACATGTAATTAAGATCTGCATTCATAGTGTACGTCGGCGGCCATAACTAGCCTTCTTTAACTGACGTCACGAGCCTATGACGTCAGAGCTGGTGTCTGTATTTGTATGTGGTATTGATTAAACATACTTTAGAATGCTAATTGCCGAACATCCACTACATTCTCTACTCCTGATTGACGCTCTTATAATTTAACTAAAAAGTTGTGCATCAAATTCATTAGTACTTTTGATTCATAACTTCGACTGATAAGCTTTATCATCGTTCAGATAACGAATTACAACCTCTTAGTTTCCCATACTACCAGTATGAGTGACTATTGGATCCATGTAAAAATTAAAAATGTGCAAGTATTTGTTTGAAGACTTAAAAAGAAGCGATCGGTTTTTCGGTATGTGGATGGATTTCATACTACAGTTGCGGCTTGACAAATTTTGTTTCTTGAAATTACATTGTGTATATTTTCCCAACGGTCGATGTATCTTTTGCGGAGAAAAAGTGGTTGCTACAGTCACTGGCAATTCCGAAAAATATATGAATTTTAGGTGCACCACTGTCAAATTATCGAATATTTTTTCGAAAGCTGTAGTTTGAAAACTAAGGCTGCTATACATTTATGAAATTTCTTTTATTTAACATTTTCGGTAAATGATGTTAAAGATAATACATACATACATACTAACAATTGATTGTATTTTTGATTTCCTAAACGGTGATATGCCGCTTGTTCTTTTATATTTTCTATTATTTGTCTAATGTTATAACTACTTTCCTCCTTTACAAAAATCTAATTTCCTCCTTTACAAAAATGTAATTTCAGTAGCTGCCTTCAATCGCCAATCTATGAAGAATATTGTGGTATGTTTTTCAAAATGAACTCCTGTTATTTAGTTGTTTACATTTCAATGCAGCTGAAAGCTTCGAAACAACAAGTCTACAGCATTTGGTAGTACCTGCTAGTGCTAAAATGGGAGATACAGCCCTTATAGGGAAAGCTTACAACCATTGGCCATGCACATTTCGAAATGTACAATTAGCGCAGTGTTAACAAAAACCCAGCAATCGAGCATCGCAAATCAGAGCTTTTTGAATGTTAAAAATCACATCAGGCTCAGGCTGGCAGCAAAATGTTCATAGATACGCAGTACCTTTTGTGGCAGCGCAGCAACCAATTTAGTTTTTATGAAAGGGAGTTTACTTGTGGAAAAGTTTGCTAAAACGATCGCACAGTTACATGAACGCTTTGTCTGTGACGGACACCAGATACCCTCTGTAATTGAACTAGTTTTTGCCAGGAAATCTCGTTTGCATTAATGAATTTGCTTAATCTGCGCCTCGTACTACGAAAGCGTTCGTGCAGTGGGTCAGGTACTTTGCTTCTAAGAACGGACATCTCATTTTTTAGGTTTTTTGCTTGCCTTTTGAGCTTTTGATCGATCATGTAGGAGTGTAGAAGAACACATATTTTTTATTAAAATTAGATTTTTGTTTCTTACCCTAGATTTTAGGGTACAAATGTATAGTAAATTAGTATTATTACTTTTAAAAGTCTTCATCTCGGGTTCTTCATCTTTATTGTTTTCAGGTCTTCCTTCACTTGGTCTAACTAACGTTATTTTGGTTTACCTTAATTCTGTTATTGCTTTTACTGTCATCTTCGTAGTATTGCAGCTCTTCATTGTCTGTTATATTTAATAGTACATCAGTCTACTATACTCATTCTCTCCTACTTTTTCTGGTTCTAATAGAATTGTCGTTATACTTTCTTGAAAAATCCTAAGTTGATCATCTTCTTTCTTTGCATACAGTGTTTCTGCTGCATATAGTACTAATTTGTTTCTTGACATCGTTTTATATATTTTCATGTTGTTGTTTTTGCTATCTTTTTCTCCTTCAGTAACGCTTTACAACAGTAGCATGCTCGATTTCCTGCTTGGCTTCCTTGCTATTTTGCTTGTTTATTTATACTCCAGGTTTTATAGTTTTCCAATTTCAAAATTTTATTATTTTTATTATCATTATTAAATCATCCAAATACGTAAGTAACTTCTTGAGGGTCTTCATAGGCTACCAAAATTTAAAACTAAAATATCCTCCATGAAACACCTAACCAGTAAAAAGAACTTACAAATCTAACGCCAGCTGCAATATGCAATTAAAATTAGGAAATTAACTCAACTCATTCATGATGAGCCGAATATAAAGTTCGAATGAAATAAATGCGAAAACACGATTGAAGAATCAGCAAGTAAAACAATAAGAAAAGAACAAAACCTCAGACGTACAAAAGTACGGAAGTTCCTTAGTGTAGTACAAATGGTTCTGGCTTCAAACAATGCAGAAGTACTTTTTAGGCCAAAATTTAACAGCATCTCAGTTTTGTACAATTTGGCCATTGGGCAATTTTTGAAACAATAATATCAGAAATGGTTGAAATAGAATTGATTTAAAGAAAAAGTCTATGTGTTGGAGATTTCATACAATACGAATCGAGTACGGTATTCTCTGATGTTCGCTACCTAAAACTGGGTACAGATTCGTAATATCGTCAAGTACCGAATTACATTCGGGGTCATAATACGACAATACGTCATAAACGAAATTCATTCCTTTTCCGAACATCGTATGCCATCATATTTATCGGCGTTCCACTATTTTTAAACTAGCTTGCGCTTCATAACACTCGTACTTATTTTGACGCTACGTCAACTATTTATACTAAAACAGCATACAGGCTCTTCATTTTTCGTTTTTTGGGATCTCGGCTACCTTAAGAGATAAGAAGTCACTTAAATTGAGACAAAGTTGCGTATTTTGTGCGGATTAATAATCTAAAAAGATACTTAACCTATCATATTTAGTTTTCCATATATCGCAAAAATGTATAATTCCAATTTTGGATTTTTTATTCGAAAACCAATCAACTTAGCCATTTTTAACTCAAACATTACTGAGACACTTTTCAACAAGAAGTTCAAAAATAATATTACAGGTGCTCTGGAGCTTACGATAACGAAAAGTCGGGAGTCAACATTTTTCGTATCGACGCCATATTGGATTTTCTCTTCTTTGAATGCAGGTAGATGTTTTTCTGATTAGAAAAAATGTATGACACTTTATGTTTTAGTAATCAGTTCAGCGAAATATTAGTATTAATAAACAATAATAAGGTTTTTAAGGGTGCCATGGAAACAAAAACCCTACATTAGTTTTACTAAAATTTTGACAGTTTAGTACAACTTTGTAGCTCGACATTTACACTCTAGTTCGGTGACTTTTAAATGTTTAATAAAATTGTAGCAAAGTAACAGTGACAAAATAGACCATCAAAATTGTTCTAAGTTACATAAAAAGTCCAAATTAATAGTATTCAGTAGCAGCATGTCAGTTTTAACCTCAAAAACCAAGTGCAGCGTGTTCACTGCAAATTTCAATTTTTCAGCTTTGGAGGCAGATTTTCCTGTAAGAATTCTTCCCTTTTATGGAGTAACTTCCTAATTCGTAGCCTTTTTTGGGGGCGGAAGCTTGAGTGGCCAAAGTTTTCATGGTCAACATCGAGATGTTATTGAAGGTTATTGTGGGCGTCCTGTTAGGCTGTGCCCCACGTCCAGAGACGTTGTTGTATTAGACAGCAGAGTTTCGGCCCCGCAACCTTCTATGCAAGGCGTAAGACAGGTTTTGGGCAGATGTTCGTTGCGGCTAGGAAGCTTTACAAGCCCCACTAGCAGCTCTCCAGGTGCACCGTTCGGTGTGGCTTGTTTATCTAGGTGGTATTGCAAACTTTATTCTCGTACAAACTTGCACCGATGATTCACCTCGTACGTTGTCAAATTGTATCTATTTATCGAGGCTTCACTGGTTTCATTAGTTGATAAGCAAAAGTGGCGCTCAGACAGATTTGCGTATTAAATTTTAACAATGATTATATTAGAGGGTTTGCTGATTGATTAATCATGTGACGTTGTGCACTGCCCAACGTTTAGAGAGCTTTAAAGGTCTCACTAGAGTTGCTTGCTGAAGCTCAGCAAAATTAATACCGTGTTACGGAGAATATGCAGGTACCTTAATAATAACCCTTGGTTACAGTGGATGGATTGCATTTTGGGAATGTGTAGACAGACCATGATTCCAAATTCATTAAAATTAATTATTAATGGGCTATTATTCTACTTAACCATTTATCGGGCCTTTACTCAGCAGCGATAATTAAATTGCTCTCCTGCATTTGTGAATAGTGCTGGAAGCTAGGCTTCCCGTCCCTCTTCATTTATAAGTTATTGATAAGCCATTTGGATGCATGCTCTATGATATTTACACTGCTTGTGATATTTGCTAGTTATTTAAGTGTTTTCGAAAATCGATTAGTACCAGTAATAATATTTAATTGAGCTACAGGCCGTGAAAGCCTAGGACATAGTCCAAATGCTATTATTACATAATTACATAATTCATAACTATATTATATAAACTTTCGTAAGTATTTATCTGCAATTTCTTTCTTGTCTTCTCTAATTATTGCTCTGATCCTCCAATTTCCAACTCCGATGGTTTTTAAATCCTCTTGCACCTGCTCCAGCCATCTTTTCAGTGGTCTTCATTTTCTTCTTTGGCCTATTGGTATTCTCTCCCCTTGTATTCTACATGACCTAACAACTTAATGCTTTGTGTTTTACTGTATATGGATAAACTAGCTTCTTTATATAATTCTTTTATTTCTTTGTTCGTTTTTCTTTTCCAGCCTTATTCTGTTCTTGTCTCACCATAGATAGATAGCTCTCAGTATTTTTCTCTCCCATCTGTCCAATAGTCCTTTTCAAATTGTTTCAATACCCACGTTTCGCACGCATAAGCTACTGTTGGTCTTAGAATTAACCTGCATATCCTTATTTTACTATTTCTGGACACCAATTTTAATTTCAGTAATGATTTCAAAGTTGCATATTTTTGATTTCCTTTTAGAATTCTTGATTTTATTTGCTTTCCTTCGAATTGCACTCCTAGATATACAAACTTATTTACTTTTTCAAAAGTGTATGAGTTGCCCCCGTCTTGTCTTGTCCGTATTTCCCATTGCCATATATTTTGTCTTTCTCTCAGTTATTCTACTTTTTTGCCTTTTCCTCTATCTTTTTGAATATTCTTATTAATTATTTATCTTATTTTGCTATTAAGGCCAGATCGTCCGCAAAGGTCGCTTATTGCTGAAGATCGTTCCTTCCTTTTTGATTCCTCTTTTTGTGATAATTTCTTCAAGTGTTAAGTTGAATAATACGGAAGATATTCGGTCCCCTTGCCTAAGCCCTTTCTTTACCTCGAATTCTTCTGACGTGTGCCCCTCTCATAACACCACGCTATTCGATTTTTCCCACTATTTATGGCTTTGTACAGTGCGCTTCTTTCTATCATATCGTATGCCTTCAGAAAATTAATAAACAGTACAAACAGCTCTACTTTGTATTCATAAGGAGAATAATTCATAAAAGGCAGTTTGTATGTCCTTTAGGGAGAATATTTGGCTGTTACTGATCTGTTACATCTAAACCCAGCCTGATACCCTCCTAATTCTGGTTCGGCATAATTATTTAACCTTTTTCTTAGTACTTTGGCCAGAACTTTTATACCAAATATCAGCTATATCCTTGTAATTTTCGCATATTAGTTCAACCCCCTTTTTGTGCAGTGGTGCTTCAGTCAATTCCTTTGGCATTTCTTCTTATTCCCATATTGTTTTAATAAGTTTATATACCTTCTGCTTTAGTGCTTCGCTTCCCTCTTTCAACAATTCTGTTGCTATATTACTTTCTCCTAGGCTTTTCTTATTTGTTTATGATTTCCTCTATTTCTTCTTTTGTTGGTTGGTCTATTCCCGTTCTATGTTGCATTTATATATCTATCCCTTCCTGTTTCTCCTGTATATGTTGTGGTTGAGACGCTCCATAAAATAATCTTTCCATATTCCCACTATTTCCCCCGGTTTAAATATCAGTTCTCCTTTATTGTTTTTTATGTATTTGCATCGGCTTTGACATTTCCTTTCTTTCTTTTTCACTTGTAGAATGATTGTTCTTGTATTTCTCTTAATTTATTTTCTTTGTATTGCCTTTTTATTTTTTTTATTTATTTTCTTCACTTCTTTTCTGGTTTTCTTATACTCTTAGACATTATATTCTCTATTTCTTGCTATTTTACATTCCCTTTTCATTTAATTTTTTAAAATTTACGTTGCACTCCTCGTCAAACTATTGCGTTGTTTTTCTTTCTTGCCTTTTTCTGGGTATCACTAATGCATTTGTTTCTGCCGGTATTTTTTTATATTTTCCCATATTTTGCCCATTTCAGTTGTTGGTTCGAATTTTTGTATTCTATTCATTTCTTATTCCATTTCTTTCTCTTGTTGATCTATTTTCCACGTTATGGCCACTAAAAGGTGGTCCGGTCCACGTTCGGCTCTTCTCCTGCTCTTAATATTTGTAATCATATTAATATGCTGCTTCTCTATTAATACATGGTCGATTTAGTGTCTTGTTCTACCATCTAGCGATATCCATGTTTCTTTATGTATCTTTTTCCTTTGTATTTGCGTACTTGCGATCATACTTTTCTCTGCTGCAAAACCTGTTATACTTAGCCTGTTCTCATTAGTTTCCCTGTGATTACTATGTTTCCTTATGCAATTTATATACAGGGTGTCTCTAAAATAATGGGACACCGATTAGTCAAGATTCGTTACGTCATAATAAATCGATTAAACCCTTCAGTAAGAAGTTATAGGGTCTTGAAGTTCAATTTTTTATTTCTAATTTTTTTGTTAATTTCCACAAATGTAGAGATATCGATTTGAATTTTGGTATACATACTTAGTATTATGTGCTGCACTAACAAAAAAAAATTAAACTCGACTGTAAGAGGCACTTTTTAGCTTTAACTTCGTTATCTGTAACTTTTTTTGAAATTTTAGGTTATTATCTGAAAGAGAATTAGAAAGCACATAAATAATATACTCTTAGTTCTTACGCCTAAAAGCAACCGTTTACCTTAAAATGCCATCAAAGGTTTTTGGTTGTCATTAAGACGTGCAATAATTATCAAGTAGCCATGATCACAAAACAATGGGTTATGATTATAATCTAGTAAACAACATCAAGAAATCAATTAGTGACGCTGGTGACATTAGTTTTGTGTCTTTTGTGCCTACGAAAATGCTGCGACATAACGAACCTTGCAGCATTGGAGAATTCGTTATGTAGCGGCATTTTCTTAAACATAAAAGAACAAATTCTTATGTCACTAAGGTGATTAATTGATTTATCATTGTTTTTTACTAGATGACCATTGTTTTTGTGACCATGGCTAGTACTTGATAATTACACGTCTTAATGACAACCAAAAACCTTTGATGGGCAATTTAAGGTAAACGGTTGTTTTTAGGCGTAAGAACTAAGAGAATTTTTGTGCCTTTTAATTCGCTTTCAGATAATAACCTAAAATTTTACAAAATGTTACAGATAACGAAGTTAGAGCTACAAAAAGTTTTGAAAGATAGGTAAAGTGCCCCTTACAGTCAAGTCTAGTTTATGAAATTTTTCCTGCACTACAAAATAGTAAGCATGTATACCAAAATTAAAATTGACTTATTTACATTTGTGGAAATTAACAAAAAAATAAAAAATTGAACTTCAAGGCCTTATAACTTCTTACTGAAGGGACTTTGTACAAAAGTATATTACGTTTAATAGATTTATTATGACGTAAGGAATCTATGACTAATCGGTGTCCCATTATTTTAGGGACACCCTGTATATATATCTTGTTCATGCAATCTATCATATTATTCTGCAAACTGTTCGGGTGCATGTAGGTTTAATATGCTTATATTTCTTTTCGTTCTCTTTATTCTTATGGCACACACATTCTTTCAGATATTGTTCTAAAGACCATTTATTTTCTCCTTAATACTGACATCTACTGTAAAACCAGTTCCCAACTCCTATCCTTCCCCCCACCTTTAAAGATCATATTCTCTATTTCAGCGATTTCCACTCTTCTTTGTTTTGTTTTTTGTAAGGCAATAATGTGTATGTTGTACCCTTTTATTTCTCTAATTAGCTGTATTAGGTTACCTGTTTCGTACGTTCACCTTACATTCTATATTCCTATCCTTATTCTATCCCTTTTTCTAACGTTTATGTGGCATTGCTTTTCTTCTTTCTTCTTCAACATTTTTACTTTCATTTCATTTTAAACCATTTCCTTATCCATAGCCTCTTTCGTTACCTTTATCTCTGTTCGTATCTTTCCTAATCAGTTTTTTGCGTAGTAGTTTTTGGTATCGTCTAGGGGTATTTCCCAGACGATCTATCTATTGCCATTTGTTTTTTTTCTTGTTCTACTTCTGCCTGGAACTATGCTATCTGCTCTCTATCCTTTACACCGTATACTTCATTGTTTATTATTAATTTGTTATATTTCATTTGAGCCCCGTGTTCTTTTTGTTTTGCTTCTCTCAACAGTGGAAATAGTTGTTTTCGTTCTTCTTGTACTTCTTTGGGGTAGTTCTCGTTTATCCATATTTTGCTGCCTTTTAGTTCCTTAGCTGTTTTTAGTATTTCCATTTTCTTGCTATATATTGTAAGTTTAAGCAATATCGGCCTTGTGCCCGTCCCTTTATATTTACCTATTCTTTTAACTAACTCTAGATCCTTGTCTTTGTTTATCACAGTTGAGATTTCCTCCAGTGTTTCCTAAATTCTTCTTTCTAATCTCTCTCTCTCTTTCTCTCCCAGCATGTTTTTTCAGTTGCATGTTTTCTTGTTTTGTTACACTATTTGGCTATTTGCTTCAACTTTGTATCCATATCATCTAGCCTGCTCTCTATTCGTTGGAACATGTTTTCCATTTTGCTTCTGTTCGTACAACAATAACGGCTGTGTATTGGTTCGTCATCTCGGAGGATATTCCCGTCTTTGTGTAAATATTATGGAGATTTCGAATAGTCTTGAGTAGGTTCCACGCATAAAGTGTTGCCTTACCTCATTTATTTATTTTTTTTTACTTTTATACATTTTCTAACCTCAACGAATTTTATTTATCACAACATTTAGCTTGATTTTCTATCTTCTGCACTTTATTATACCCTTGGGTTTTCACTGCAAAGAGTATTCTTACGTTTCAGACAATGCGAAACGGCTTAAATATAACTGTTATATAGGAGCATCCAAAACACATGTGACACAGTAATTACAAGTGGTAATTTATATTCTATTAGTTATCATTATACGAACTTTATTAAAATTTGGTTTTCAGTCGTCTTGCATTTTCTTTTTGCTACTCTGGAGTGATTTAGTGGTTCGTTATCTTAAGGAATGGGCAGGATACGTGCCAGTTGGAACCACTTGGAGCCCTTTAATTTGAATTTTGAATTTTCAAAGAAGGTAACTACACTCCGATCCTTCTCCTTAGCTAGTCGGTAGCATGTTTCCGTTCATTATTGACAAAAATTAATAAATCAAAATGTTAGTAAAATATTGTTCTATTTTTAGTCTTAATAACAGAAGACGCTTTTCGAAAGGAACAATATTCCGCATTTACGTAAGGTGATTGAAATTGTCAAGCGCTGTGACCTTGAAGTTCGTATAAAAATTGTCCACTGAACCCTTGATAGATTTTGCTTTGGTGCATCTCCCATAATTTTCTTAAGAATGCTAATAATGGTATTAAACATTTTGCCTTTGGTTGGACTGAAGTGTTATGCAGTGAATATTTACAAGCTAGTTTGGGTGCTGAGAATAAATAAATATAAAAATAATATCCGACATAATAATTTTCATTGATTGCTTGCTTGACGCCACTTTGAGAGCGAACTCGTGGGCCGAATTGGCTGATTTTGGTGTCAATCGACTCAGGGCGACGCAAGTAAGCCAGTAGTAGGGTTTTCAAATTTTTATAAGTGACTTTTTTTTATATACATTTTCTAACCTCAAAATTAACTCGACACACAAAATGGATCACTCTTGTACAAATTGCATTAAATGAATTATTTCGCGCCCAATTTGGGTGCAGAACGCTAGTCAGTAATAATATTGAAACACCAATTTTTGAAGCTTTAATATCAATTTGAGTAAAATTTTCGAACGTGCAGTTTTTCGAGCGTTTCCAAAAGCCCCAGCCAGATCTAGGCTCTGGCTGTGAGCGCGCAATAAATTCCGCGATCATATTTGCAGTGCGGATCCGCTGAAATCCGTGGGCTGAGGCCGTCGGTTCGTCTAAATCCCAAGGCCAAACGAAAATACTGCGGGAGGCATTGCTCCAAAAACGCAAAAGAATAAAATCGATGTAGAGAAGAAGGCTGAGCAAACGGCCGGTTTCCCGAGCAACAGACGCTGAAAAAGGCGAGTAAACATTTTCGGCAGCGACAACAGCCGCGTCACTGACCTACGCTTAAGTCGCGACCTGCCTCAACGCGAAAGTGGCACATGCGTGAAATTCAAATGATCAACTGCATACGCGAACGCTCATAATTGGAGTTTTATTTTAATACGAGCACTTCATTATTTTAAGCCACGGTCTGGTGCCCCTGTTACACATACGAAATACAATTACGACGGACTAGTTGAGACCGTTTCATGCATTCTCGGCTGCGCTCCTTTCGCGTCGAAAATTTAATAACCTACTTGCGAATTATCTACCATTACCATGCTCTGTGCAACATCCTTGCAAGGCGTCCGCTGCCTCGGTGCAGCTCGTTCGGCTGCGTTTCATAACTATCAAGCTAGGGATAATTATAACGCGCACGGACCATATTTTAGATAGTTTTAAAGTGGCACATGCGGGAACACCGTTTTGCACGTAACAGTAAAATTCGCCGTTTTCAAACATTGCCGTAATAACACGCATTATTTTAACAAACTAAAAGTGACCGGAGGCGGAGGTACTTAATCTCGCTTATATTTAAAATTTAAAGACGCAGAACCCTTTATTCTTGATGTTTGGCTGCATATTTTTAGACAAGTTTGAAAGGAACACTGCAATTTTGCATCGGGAAGATCTAGCTGCTAATTTTTTTGATTGATTCATTTAAAATATTTAGGCCTCACTACTTTCATCGCGTCTTCAGAACAAATTGAAATGTAATTTAAACATTTTGTTATGTGAAATAAATTGATTTTTTCTGTGATCGTGTCAAAATGACAACTTTTTGTACAGTTACTAGTGTCAAAAGTGACGTTGTAGCACTCTTAATATTAGCGCCCGAATTACGTCTTTTTCGCAGGTTGCCATTGGTGGCGTGTTTGAATACTATATTAAAACATGCTTTGCCATAAGTTTGAATGTCAACATAACCTAGAATATCTAACACAATGTGACGGAAAAACTGTCACCGAACTAATTTTCTATATTTCTGTTACGATCGTAGAAAAAGTAGCGTGTGATACACGTATATAACACGCATTATTTTAACCATTAAAGCACTAGCGACGTTAAAAGCACTCCGCTTTACGTCGTGCTCTTAAACTCGCCGCACGTAGGTACTTTAAACGCGTACTTATACACTAGTATAATAATATACTATTAAATTACATAAGTGAATAGATTAAAACATTCACATGTGTTACGCACTTCTCTTTTACTCCCTTTTACAATAAAGGAAGTAGTATTGGATTCACCCCAAAAATTCGAAATTGAGTTTTTAACAGATCTTCACGTTTTATAGTCCCCAGAACCCAAAAAACTAATTTTTGTTCATTGGTCTGTCTATGTGGCTGTCTGTCTGTGTGTGAACAGAATATCTCAAAAACGAAAAGAGGTATGGCGTTGACACTTCATATATGTATAAGTTTTGTGTACTATTTAGATGCGACAGCAAGCTTTTGAAGAAATAGCATAACCGGAAGTATGGTGTTTACTCTTGTAATATTTCAGTTGTTTCTATTTTTTCAAAAATGGCCCTAACGATTTTTTCAGACTTTACATTTTTATTACATTTTTAATGTGTATTGACATGAGATAAGTGATTTTTCAGTTCAATAACTCTAAAATGGGTTTGTTTTGTTATTTTATTTGTTTAAATACAACATTTGGTATATTACTACATTTTTTAATTCAGATTAAAATTTTAGAAATTATTCAACACAATAATGAACGAACCAATGAAAATTGTTCAATTTGTAAAAACGAACAATCAAAATTGACTCTATTTGAAAACATCTAATGTCATAGTGTTTCACTCGAGCCCGATTGATTTCAATGATTCCAATTTAGTGAGTAGCCTTTGACTAACATTTCACCAAAACGTCAAAGTGAAGCTTATAAATCGGCGTCGTTCTAAAAACTCATAATAATCCTGGTGAAAGCTCCAGTATTGAATTAATAGTGGAAAACGTTAAAAATGTGTGCTGTCGAACACAGTAAAAGTCATCTACCCATATTGTTGAATAATCTTTCCAAATACCACTCAAGGCAAAGTTTTTTAAGAGAATGTTTTTCGTCAACATGCAAATTATTGAAAATTTCTCTGAGCAAAAACTGCTCAAATTCCACTCGACCTGCGGTTCGCGGAATTTTTAACGCAGTTTTGGTTTCGAGAAATTTAAACTCAATGATTTGCATGTGAATTCAAAAAATTCTCAAAAAATTTTCACCTCTTGTGGTATTACCCTTGAAAGTGTGTCTCTTCAATTAACGGTTAATTTTGTACGGTTTCTGTAGAATTTGTAGTTTTTGACAAATGCTTAAAAATTAAAAATAATTTTGTTTGCTAATTATAAGATCACTGTAAAAAGAAGTTGTGTGCGGTTATCACACCAGATATTAATGAATACATTTTAAATTATGGGTAGCTAACTCATTCAGTAAAGTGGTTGTGGTACATACCTTGGAATTAAACTATTTAATGGCTTAGTTTGATAAAAATTATATTTTGACTAGTTAGTCTTCTTCAGTTTAACATTTTAAAAAGGTGGGTATAAGATGAACAAATAAATAGGTGAATCATCTGTAATAAAAAAATTTTAGTTAGATATTTTGTTAAAGGGGAAATTATTTATTTTTATTACTTGGTGATAGTTGGAAGTTTAAACTTTAGCATGGAAAATGTACGTTTATATAATTTTGTATTTGTTTTCACCTTATGCTTTTCTCGTTAAATGTGTAATAGAAACAATGTTTCCTGCAATATAAATGTTGTCGAATTAGTTTTTAATAGGATGAACAAATGAATATTATTTACTTGGTTTAGCAAAAATTAATCTCAAGTGTTTGTTTTGATACCTTTCCGTTTCATTTTATAAAGACTAGATGTACCCTTATTCAGTGAATCTGTAATTAAACCATATTACAAAAAGCGTTTTGATTATTAGATATATATATACTTACAGGTTAGGAGTTGCAGCATAAAAGATTTTAAATATAATCAATAAAATAAGACCACAAACAGATTTTTAACGGTTATTAGTAGTTTTTTGGCAAATTGAAAATGCGCAAGCGCTAAAAACTGGTATTTAATTTAATTCTCAATTTACACAATATATTCTTTTTAATTTAAATTAAATAATAATTAAAATAAGATTAGTTTCAGTAAATTTGAATTTTTAATTTTTAAGTTTTATTTATAAAAGTGGCATAATTTTACTAAGATGTAGTTACTAGTAAATATGTATTTTATAATAAATTATATTTAATTTTCTTCTATGTCAGTTCTGTAGTTAACAACTTTAGGTTTTTTTTTAAATTTCAATCATTTCGTATGCCTCCTTTGTAGATTATCTTTTTGTAAAATTTTAAAATTCTATTTGGTTTATTAGGTGTCGCAATTTTAGTTTTTATCAAATGTTTATGTTGACTTATTCTTTTTTACATATTTGTTTAGTTTGACCTATGTGTTTTTCATTACAACTATTGAATTCTGTTTGATAGGTATATTATATTTGGTTCATAGTTTAATTCTGTTTTGTCTTTAAGGTTGTTAAAAAATGTTTGCCCTATTGTATTCAGATTCAGATTTGTTTCTTTACTACAGAGCTAAAGTAATAAAAAATGCCTAGCAACTATCAAAAAACACTAAAACTATATCGAGGTTGCTCTAGAAGGGGCACGTACATTCCAGATACCTTAACTAAATTGTAATAAACTAAGAAGTTTCGTTCATAAGCTGAAATATATTGCTATGGATACATACCAAGCCATACAAATTTGAGTTTAACGAGAGGTTTATAAAATGAAATAAATTACTATGTGGAGTCGACAAAATAAGCACTATTTTGACACGTAAAGGGCTACAATAGTATATACTATAATTACTACAAGACAATTCTTAAGACTGTCGCCTAAAGCAAAATTTTATATTTTCAAATGTTTCGGTCTTGGATAAGCTTTCGGGCAGCTCTAGTTTAGAGTTTTAAGTTATATTTACGGTTTTGCCCAAACACTGTGCACTGTAAGTAATCTTTCTAGGGTGTCCTAAACTGCCATCTGATTTACATGCAGTCTATAGAAAGAAAACACACACGGACAGATATCTAAATGCTGACTCACACCATCATCCAATGCAAAAAGCAACAGTTCTCCAGACTTTGGCGACAAGAGCCGTCCGTATCTCAGATGAAGAAAATCTAGAGAGAGAAAAGCTACATCTGTTTGACTCTTTACAAAAGAACGGATACACAACTACCGCCATGCGAAAAGCACTAGACAAGACTATGACACAAAAGGCTAAAGAAGAATCCCCACCTCTGGAAGGCTTAGCATTTCTACCTTACGTTAAAGACTCGACTGATAAGATAGGACGTGTCCTGCAACGATGCAACATCAAAACTGTGTTCACGAGCAAGGAAACTTTGGGTAACGGCTTCAGATCGGTAAAAGACAAGATTCCAAGTTTAAAAACCGCTGGCGTATATCGCATTCCTTGTTCTTGCGGCTCGAGTTACATTGGACAGACTGGTCGTTCAGTTGATCAAAGACTTCAAAAACATAAAGGCGATTGCAGACACAAACGCATCACAAAATCAACCGTAGCTGAGCATACGTTTACAAATGGGCACACTATAGAATTTGAGCACGCAAGAGTACTTGCCAGAATACCTCACTACCTCCCGCGAGTGATACGTGAAGCCATAGAAATAGAAAAATATCCAAATAATATCAACAGGGAAGATGGCTTTAAGCTTAGTAAAACGTGGAACCCGTCATACGGCCACGCCCCACGGATTACGTTGCACTCGGACGACCAACCAGCGTTACGCCACCCCGGGCGCCTGGCAAGGAAGACTATAAATAGCTCCACACCGACCTTCGGTTCTTAGTGCGACTTTCACACTGATGATGCAAGCTGCAAAGTCTTGCGAAACGTTAGTGAATATGGATGCACAAACAGCAAATCGGCCAAATCTGCTTAAGTATCCTCGTTCTCAAGATACTCAAACAACACGACCAACCAAAGAGCATGACCATCGTGCGGGTTTTTGCTCGACTTCACAAGGTGCAAGGCACATTAAGCCAGAAACTGCTGGGTGTTCATATACAAATACTACGCGGTCTAAGCCGAAATTCCATGTTAAGAATAATAATTCGAGTAACCGCAAAAGCCTCAAACAGTATATATGTAGGTATTAGTTCATTAAACAGGAAGTACTGGGCGCCAACAATTTTATTTTAAATTGTGATTTTTTGTCTTTGATATACAGGCTGATTTTTTTATCATGTAACAACTTATAGGCAACCCATTATGCAGAAGCATGCATAATGCGTGCTTCTGTATAATGGGTTGCCTACAAGTTGTTACATGTAAAAAAAATCAGCCTGTAGATATTTACATTGATTTTATCATTCAAGGTTCATATTTCTGTCAAATGGGGGTTCCGTGACAAATGGTTAATCAATATAGCATTTTCTACAATAAACTTTATATAGAAATATTGAATTAAAGTTACTATTATTTTGATTTCATCGATTAATCAACTTATAGTTTTGTAGGTTTTCTATATTTTACTAACATTCAACCACTTTCAGGTAAGGTAAATCGAAAGAGTTCTTTAGACCCTCTTAACCTATTTATAGTTTTAATTAATATTGTTAATTGGTTTCACGTTTAACTCAGTTTACATTTCCAAAGTATAAGAAATGCCCATAATTTGATAAGTGTCTGCTTTATAACATTAAACCCCTATAAATTAACGTGTATAAAATTATAACATGCTTTGTTTTTACCTGGCTACTAAAAGGTAATTAATTGTCTTATTACGTTATTATGAAGTCTTTGACTGTTGATGATATGGCTTATGCCCTTATTTGGTAGTAACTTGACATATTTTATGATATGAATTAATTGAACAGCATTTATATATTCCTAAAGCTTTTAGGACTAACTTATATACAAAACAAATAATCCATGGCGCCAGCAATCGTTGCATTTCCCATTGAGTTGAACTTTATGTAACTGGAACGAATTCCCATCGCCAAACCAATAAAGTGGTTCCGTCTGGTGAGGTTTCTTTATTAATAACCAACACGATTCTAATATGGTCTCCTTTTTCGGCTATGCTCTTCGATAAGGTTTTGCTACGACCCTGGAGGATTCTGTTCCACCCTATCATGATGGCTCGTTGCTTGTAAAGAGCAAGGATTAGAGGGGAGGCCAAAAAGCTAAACCAAAGATACTCTCAATTAAGATTTGTATAAATTACCCTATTTCTTACCTACCAGTTAACTAATAACCGCTTTTCTAGTGAGAAACTGCCCAATGAATCAATCCTATTTGCCTGAAAAATCATTATCTCTTCATATGTTGTAGAATTATACTAATTAAAACCTTACAATTGCAAAGTTTGCCCTTTTAAGCTAGGATTCTGTTCTTAGCTTGGCTTTTTATGCTGACGCATGAAGCCCCAATCTGTTTTTATTCAAAACAGAAAGTGGTTTCTCTTTTATTATCAATCTCAAAAATATTTCCAATAACACTTAACCAAATTCAAAAAGGTCTATTGCAAGAGTATGCAACCTGTATTTCTCTTAAGTGCTTTAAGTTGCCTAATTATCAGGTTTTTGTGATTATTCAGATGTATTTCTTTTAGTAGCTAAACTCTGGACTGCTACAAACATAAGGTGCAGTAGGCTTTATGTGCTCCTTTCAGACATGGTATATTACACTTTACAATTGTTCAAATTAGAGCCAAAGTTAAAGCAAAGTTTTTACTATCAAACACATTAGGAATGGGCAGCCAATTAAATTTTTTGAAAGCGTAATGTGTCCCTTTATGTCCGCTTGATGTTTTCTTTATCAGCTTGGCAAGCAATGACATCATAGGTTTTTTCTTCTTCTTCTTCTTCTTCTTCTTATATCCTTTTGCCCTTTAGGGAGTCGGATCATAGGTTTCCAAAATTTATAAAAATTATGAATGTGGTTTTAATTGTGAATATTCCGGTCTGTAAATAACATTTTGTAGGCACCTTGTGGATAACTAGCGTGTATGACTCTTGTCATGTTGGAGCCCGCGGCTACGCCTTGAGTTCTAGTTTTTACGCCGGGGGCCATAAACGCCTTCTTACGTCCTTGGTATATAAATAATTAGTAAGACAACGAGTTTATTCTTGCATTATATATTTAGGTCCATTCATGAAGCTTCTTCGGTTTATGACATCTTTAGTTAAGATATCTGGAATGTACGACAAACATTTTTATTAAGTATAGTTAACGAATTAATGCCTTCCATAGTTGATTAGCCGCCGCCTGAAACATGCCACCCCTAATGACCACGAGCGCCTCTTCTAAAGCAACCTGAGTATAATTTTGATAGGTGAGCTCCTTAAGTGCTTTCTGATAGTGTTTAGGCATTTTTATTACTTTAGACCGGTAGAAAAAAAACAAACCTGATAAAATTACACACGAATCGAAATAAATAAACCAACGTTCAGGTAAAGTAGACATAGGGTGTCAAAGTAGCCCTGTTCCGTGATACCCTATAGACTTCATTAAAACCACTTTTAAAAAAGATTACATGGCATAAAAACTATAAAAAGGAACAACCCATCAGTTCATACCCAAAAAATCTGTAAGTCTTTACCCAGAACTAACCTCGTAGACATTATGACGCTAAATAATTTTTAAAATTAAATTAAGTTAGGAGTAAAAATATCTGCACGTTTCTAATAAATTTTCAAATAAGAAAAATGTATCCTGCTGGGGTTTGAACCCGCCGCATCTGCATAGCGATCGTAACCGCACCTCCGTAGAAATCGTAACTGCATCCACAAGTCGAACTGCGCCATTGAGGCTATTTGAAATGAGTGCGGCGTGCGCCTCTATTTAAGGGAACGGTGTTATTGTTAAAACGTTTCGACTCTTTTATGACATTATCTTGTATCTGTTGAGTCCTATTTTCGGCAAGTGTAAAGCCTGACCTGTGTAAAAACTATTACTTCCTTCTATTTCAAAATTAACGCAAAAATAAACAAAATTTTACTTTTTAAGGTGATCACCGTGTATATAGTTGTCTGACATTTTCTCGGTTCCATTCCAGGTATACAGTGTCCGCCAAAAAGTCGGCATAATATGGGAAAAAATAATTTTTGATTTAAAAAAATAACTTTTTACGTCAATAATTTGTGCTTGTATAAAAACCTATTTATCCCCTATCATATATACCGAGTGATTTTTACTTACTTAGAATATGGAGTTTTTCGAAATTGCCAAAATCCGAAAAGTGCTATTTTTCGGAAATTAAGTAAGATTTCAATGAGATTTTTTTAAAGTGTGTTATTTTTAGCTAACTGAACAATATCAAGGTCAGAAAACCCATATTTTGTTTAACTTTAGCTAAAATTTTATATTTAATTTTTTTAAATATTTTTCAAAATTTCACACCAAGACTTAATATTAAAGTTGAAATTTTTTTATGTGAACACTTTAAAGATTTATAATTGGAAAAAAATATAAAATGTTAATTACTTCTTTAGATTTTTTATTATTTACCGAAAAGTAGTCTTCTTCTTCTTATTCTTATTTGATAGGCAAATTGCCTGTTTTATTCTGGGTATTCTCCATCTCTTGTGTGGTCGTCCAGGGAGTCTTCTGCCTGGAGGGATTTCGTTTCTAACTATCTTAACCAGTCTATCCTCCGTCATTCTATTTATGTGTTCGTTCCACTGTCTTCTGCGGTTTCTCGTCCACCGAACTATGTCGTCAACTTCACATTTTTCTCTTATTTCTATATTTCTCTTCCTGTCATGTAGTGTGTAGCCTGTGATCATTCTCAAAGTTTTCATTTCAGCCGTTCTCAGTTGTCTTTTGGACATTGCCGTACCAGCTCTTAATTATGCTCCGTATGTCATTACGGGTCTAAGGCAGGTCTTATATATGCGCGTTTTGCAATGGGTGCTAATGTTCTTATTCCGCCATATTACATTCTTTAGGCATCCGGATATTGCCGCCACTTTATTGAATTGTTCTCGTACTTCGTCTTTAAGATCGCCATAGCTCGAGATTTTACAACCTAGGTAGTCGAAAGACATGATCTGTTCTATAGGACTGTTGTCGATTGTTATTTTACAACGTAATGGTTCCTTGGCTATAACCATACATTTAGTTTTGGTTTTAGAGATGGTCATGTATTTTTCGGCTTTGATCTTGAATGCGTATAGTAGGCGTTGTAATTCGTCTTCTGACTCCGCGATGAGAGCGGCGTCGTCCGCGTAGCAAATAATGTTG
The DNA here is from genome assembly GCA_940337035.1 of Agriotes lineatus. NCBI lineage: Eukaryota > Metazoa > Arthropoda > Insecta > Coleoptera > Elateridae > Agriotes > Agriotes lineatus. The sequence goes on along the minus strand of OW679196.1, from coordinate 165,549,257 downwards.
ACTCGGTGGTTTCCTAGACGATATCCGATATCTTTTCCTTTGACTGCGTCTATGATCTTGTTCATAACAATATTAAAGAGAAGCGGACTGAGGTTATCTCCTTGACGTATTCCTATAGTGGTTTTTATTTCTTTTGTCAGTTTGTTGTTAGTTCTTATTTTGGTGGAGTTGTTGGTGTTGAGATCTTAGATTATTTTTATATAGTCTTGGGAAACGTTCTTTTCTTGCAATATTTGTAGGACGTCATTTAAGCGAATTTGGTCGAATGCCTTGGTGAGGTCGACAAAACATATGAAGGCCGGTGCGTTATATTCCAGCGATTTTTCGGCTATTTGGCGTAGGGCGAAAAGTAGTCTATTTGCATAATTTTTACGTTTTTTATGCAAGGCGCTTTTTAGGAGAAATATTTTTCAATTCTAATTAATATCTATTTAAATGGCTTCAAGAAACTCTAATCTAGCCCTCTTAATGAATTACTGTTACAAAAATTCTGTAAATGTTCTTTTATTACGTAGAAGCTACAAAGCAGCATAAAAATTCTCAACATAAATAATCAATAGCAAAAGAAATATTACCTCCAAATAAACCAAATACAGCACTGCCAAATCATGCAGTAGAAATATTACACGATTATAATTGCAACACACCAAAAATATTACATACAAATCTACTTTAAACATAAGACTTCTTTTAGAATACATTGAAACGATTCAACTCAATTAATTATGAAACGAACATTGATAAACGAACTAGTACTAATTAGAATAACATACAACAGTTTCTTTTCAATTTGTAATGGACACTTTTACAACTAAAGAAAATTTAAAATATAAAATATTTGAGCAAATGGAATTTTGATAATTGAAATTACGCATGGGTTAAATCTTTCAACTGTAGTTGGAAAAGTTTTCCGTGTGTCTAAACAATTTTTATTCCAAGCTATAAATCATAACCATTTTACCTAACGAGTTATTTTATATAATTTAAAATGTATTTATCAAGATAAACAAAAAACAAGCAAAACCTTAAGAATTTGTACAGGTAAGTAACACGTGAGATTGTTTTAACCATTCACGTATTCAATTTAATAAAATTGTATTTCAGATAACACAAAATGTTTTAATTACATTTCAATTTGTTCTGAAGAAGCTACGTAAGACGTCAGTAGCGACACTTAAATATTTTCTACAAATTAACCAGTTTTTGAATATCATTATTTGATATGGCAGTAATGGCTGCCCATGTGGCCCAGTCATTTTACGCTATAGATCCAAAACTACTTTGATTTTCCAATGATGTTTTGTTTTGTCCAAATAGAATTATTTCGTTGTAATTTTGCAACTTTACTTTTGCTGTAAAACTAGGTAAAAGATTCTTCTCTACTGCTCTGTTCGTTGTAGTAATGAATCATTTCGACATGTTCTTTCAGAGTGATTCGGAATGCATTTTCAAAATTATTAAATTCAGGCAAATATTAATTTTACTTATTGTTTGGGTATTTTTCACAGAAAGATTCCTTCAAAAAATTATTCGTTATAAAGCAAATTGTATTTCATCAGGTCAAAACGTACACCAGCATAGGCAAGAATTGAAAACAAAATGACATAAAAGAGCACATTCTACGACATGTTTGAAAACCCGAATATATTGAATATTTGAGGAAACATTTTTATTTGTATAAAAATTATTTGCTAATACATTTCAAATTTCTTTATTTGGGAAAATTTACAATTTTCCGTATTGATTGATTAAGATTTTTACATTTTTAGAAATTTAAAGAATAAAGCTGAAATACGTACATTGAATAGATATATATAAAATCAATCATAACTGACAATGGCAATGCCAAATCAAATGCACGGGTAGAAGATAAAAACTGTTGCTGTATTCATTCTGGGCGAATAAAAATCAACAAAAACCACCCTTGAATTTACTATTTCCTGGCCATCACCTGTACCAGCATAAAATGCACCTTTACAAAAAATAAAATCATTTTGTTAGCATGTAATAATTTATTAGAGCGATTTTCATCTGACAGTTGTATTTTCCTTATTTATTGTGGCCACAAGTGCAGAACTGGTGTAAATAAACAATAAGAAAACATAGTATGTATCGAAATAGATATAAAGTGTTTTCTATTGGAAGTATTTCAGAAGTAACTCGTGGTAAGAAGTTAGAAACTTGTATTGGGAAATATGTTACGTTTGAAATTTTTTATGATTAGGAGGTTAGTTTCTGCTAATTTAAGATATTTATTTTGGATGGTTTATTGCCTTCTTCTAAAAGTCATTAAATTAAACAAACGGCAAGCGAATGTCCTATTCAGTTCTTTCCAAAGTTGGGTAAGACATCTTTTGTGGAAATGGAGAAAAATATAGTCGTCAAAAGCACGATGATAATCACATCATCCAGCATGCAGAATGTAGATGTTTCAGATGGGCCTCGGCGAAGATTATGGTTGGCTTTGACTTATCGTTTCTGAGATCTAATTCATTCATTTTTGTAGGCATCCTGGGACTTGGCGTTGTTTTTTTTTTAAATAATCACAAAGTCGTTGTAAGTTTACCTTATTTCTGAATATCTACTTTATTATCAACAGTAATGTATTAACTGTATAGTGACTTACCAATAATACTGATTATATGGAATCACGACCGCTTGTGACGAAAATAGTCATGACACCCTAGGTGGAATGCTTATTTTCATGAGCAATAAGCGAGGGTGCATCCCCAGCGAGTATTATCGATGCAAAGAAACTATGCACTATACATTTTGCGTGACTATTGCAGAAGTAAACAGAAAAAAATGACATCCTGCTGTCAATGATTTTTGGAAATGATAAGAAATTGATAAATGTAACGGTTACACTTATCAATTTAACACCATCGGGTGCTCACCATTTGTAAATTCCATCATTTCGATTTTTTAACGTTTTTCTATTTTTTAAGTCCTTTTAATGAGCTCCAGCATTTCTATTTTTTTTTGTATTTATTAGTTCTTTGATATTTTACAAAGACTGGATTAATATTTTCTAAACTAGATTTTATGTTTTGTCTGGAGAACTTACTCAAGTGTTGAAATTGTCATTTTAACGGCGTTTGTTTTGTTATCCCTTGAAATAGAGCATCTAAAGGGATTAAATTGTGTTTGATGCTCAAACACGCAATTTCAACAACAATTGAATTTAGCGGAATTAAGTAACATGTTAAAAGAGAGCTCATTAGACGGGTTTTTCAAAAATACAAAAATATACCGATCGGTCCCTTAAAAAACGATCGAAAGTATAAAATTTGCAAATGTTAAGGACCCGCTATAGCTGTAACGTTACGCGTTATTTTGCCATTCCTTGCAAACTGCACATTCGAATTTGCTTCCGCAATATAAATAGCCACGCACACATTTTTTTTCTAACGTCGCTAAGTAAGAATTGTATCTTCCAAATGCGCAATCTTAGCGATAAGAGTTTCTTTTACTTTTGGAATTTGAGTTTCTTCCTTCTCACGCCAGCTTTTGGTTAAGGCAGCCCAGGGAAGGAATCAATTGTGACCTGGTAAAAGAATTTTGTTACTAATGATTCCCAGAGTAAGCAATGCATTTTAGCGATGCGTATTGTTTTACACAAACAATCGCTTGAATACGCTTAAAGAAGAGCTGCACGCGTCCCTTAAGGCCCGATTGTGAACAAAGGGTAAGCTCCTCTAAATTATTTAGTTTCTGTACTAATTAACGTGGTAATTAGATTTCTTTCTTTCATTCGTGTGAACGGAAGTCACTTTCTGAGTGCACGGCACCTGCAATATGCCGCCCGCAGCCCTGTGTTGAAGGTCGCTTCCAGCAATCATCTTTGGACATAGAATTCCTGCGTTAACTCGAGCTGCAATTACATCTTTGGTTACTTGCATCCTTGAGAACATCACAACGAAGCTTTCCAGAACTTAGCAGTAAGTGCCTACTAAAGTTGCATAATTCAGTGGTTTTGCTTTGTCGATAAAAGCAGTTTTTCCAACAATAAAGTTAGGCGTGGGTATAACAAAGGCCTTTGGTATTAATCTCGCATTCGGATCAAGTACTTTTAGTAGCTAATTATCAGATGCAAAGGCGTTTCAATAAGGGAACTATTAAAACGCGCATATAATGTGTACAGATGCTATGCAGTTGTCAGTGTGGTTCGACCATGACCGTCCGGCAAATTAATTTCAATTTTTATCAGTTTGCATTCCGGCGGTCGGGGCGTGCCTTCTGTCAATATAAATCGCTCGACTGTCTGCATGGCATTCTAGATGTCCACTTAATTTAATATATATTATCAACTGTGACCTTATGATTTGAGTGATTTCCGTCATAATTATTTATTGTTTACCACTCTAAAGCGTCAGGTTTTACCAATTACTTTGTTAATTTTTCTGGGCTTTTTGAGCTTTTTGTAAATTACTTACGATTACTATTTGGGACACTGTTGGTAAAATTAAAATTCTACTTACTGTTATGGTATACCTCTTTTTTATCTATGTTTACTACCTGTCGTGGTTTTTAGATTTAGGTTGTGAAATTAGAGACTTACACTGTAGGTAGTGATTTGATTTGGTAGCTAAATTTGTTTTTATGTTGTGTATAACGACTGGCGCCCGTTTGTATGAAATTTATGATTTTCTTTTAACCTTAAGAACTGCTTCCTGGTCATTACTTACGCCATATTTTGCCGAGGGTTTGGGCTACCTAGGGTTGTTCTTCTCCTCGTTTAAGGGTGGTACATAGCATTAACACCCACAGCCACTATTTCACACTCGAAATGTAATTTACGAAAAACATATTTTTTTAGTAACGTTTTCCTTCATTCAATTGTTTTCTGTTGCTTGCAGCTGCCTGAAGTTAAACATTTTTTTTGCATAAAATCGTTAGTATCTCCAAAACAGTTGACGTTAGACCCATACAACTTCATATAAAAAATTGAGATGCTACACTTTTTTGAGCCACCCTTATAATAAAAAATAAGTTAGTAATGCGCACCACCATCGTACCTGTAACTTTTATATACAGGGTATTTATGTACTCGTATAGTTTTAGAAATACCTTTCACCCCCGCATCGTTGCCGTATCCTGTATATGCTACGAGTAGAAATAAAAACAAGATGAAGAACATTAAGATCTTGAGACAGAAGTTAAAAGGCAAAAGAAACAACCAATTACACATTTTGCATTGAATATGTGTCGTTCACTAAACTACCTTAGCAAGTTTAAATCTTGATATTGAAATTACACCAAAAGCTGCTTTCTCTAGAGAAATATAAATAAAACACATGCGTATGATTGTTACCTTAACAACCCATCGAAAACTTACTATTTTCCTCAATAGGTGACTGCAAGGCATAACTAAAGATTTGAGACAAGAACGTTGAGAATATGTTTATTTATGTCTATAACTGTTGCATAAATTCGAGTATTATCGTGGTATCTGACAGGTTTAGTAAAACAGCCTTGTCTTTTCTAGGTTAAAAAATCCTCAAATGCACTTATTTTGTTTTGAGAATTGTATTTGCAGAGGCTGTGATTCTTTGATTTATCGATATTAGATACACATTTTCTACGATTCCGCGAAATTTTGTTTTTCTTTATTTTCTTTTTATATTTTTATTAAGCTACATCTTCAAGCGCTAAGAAGTAATTTTTGTGTGTGTTGTATACTTGAGGATGGTAGGATTGTTGTAGTGAAGAAATGCTATTATTGGGTAGATTAAATGTTGATTTTTAAGTCACTTCAGATAATATCAAATGTATTGATATGCTAGAAAAGACTGAAGCTAGCTAGATTTCACATCTTAACCTTGTATTAGGTGGCCTTGCTTGTAAGAAAACTTATTTTTCACAGTAAACCTTTCAGTTGCCTTGCTCTGATGTTATGCTTAATTGTTATAGTAATAAACAATACATTTTCCCTTTATCATTATCAATTGCCAGTTATATCTATAAATATCTCTCTATTTGAAAGTTAAAATGACTTATCTGAAAAGATGCGTTTCGATTATTATACTTAGATCGGATGTTAGGTAGTTCTCGAAATCTTTCGAATTGAATTAAGAGCATTTCAGATTAATCCGATGAAGACATCAAAGCCTCAAGAATACGTTGCGTGCGCTTTATTTAGATCAAAGCAATTTAGAAGATACTTGCTTACATATTTACCGCTAACAGCTGCTTATGTGAAAGTCAATACAGCAGTTTCGAAGCTAACCACTGTGATATGCGCTAAACAAAGAGATGTTTCTATTTAAGCCGACGCAAGTTGCGACGCTAGTCATACTCTAAGCAACTATTGTACCTTTATTGATACATATTATGACGTTTATGAGAAAGTCGACATAAAAACGTGCTTATCCTAATGTGGCCGTGATTTGGATGAAATATTGTCTATTCGAATAGATTACATTTGTACAATAGAGAATATTGTTGGACTAAGGCAATTTACCAGTATGTTGAATTCTTCTCTAACCTTTCTGCTTTTATGGTCGCGTATTTCAAGTAATTGCCTTTTTTCCACGACCGGGAGTAGAAGTCGGTTTCTATAGCATCAAAATTGTGACAGAAGTAAAACATTTACTCCCTAGAGACTAAATAAGAGTAAAATTTCCCTAGGGAGTTTTCATTATGACTGACAGAACAATTATGTCAAATTCGAGGTTATCAGGTTAGGTTTTGCGTCAGTTTTGACACAAACTGACGCAAAACCTTACCGGCTAACATCGAATTTGACATAATTGTGAGCTCTTGTCACAATGAGTTACAGTCCAACCAACTTTAAAATTTACCATAGACTAGTAATTTTAAAATGATTGTAACTAAAATGTCAATAAATGACGTTTAAAAAACGGGTTTTCGTTTTAAATCTTCCTGCATCGTGAAAAAAATAGTATATGCAACTCGGAGAGAATGCTAATTTGCTTCAGTGCAAATTGTACCTCAGCAAAGTAACGCATTTCTCTCCCTCATTGCATAATCTACTATTTCATTCTCATTTTTTATTCAATAGTTTTCAACTGTTGCTTATAATATGATAATTTCAGAATGATTACCAAGTACCTATACATTTCCATTTCTTTAGTTACTACCAAAATAGCTCCGTTAGTATTATAATGTTTACGTATAAATATTTTTCTATTATACTATTTTTTGCTACATACTGTTCTTTATACAGAGTGTTTGAAAGGCAAGATATAATAATCATAATTTTATACTTGTGGCTAAGACCAAATCATTACTAAAAAAAATTGTCAATTTATTTTGGAACGAGTTTGAAAATGTTCAGTAGTATGTTGTTTCGTTGCTATGGCAAAAGAGATTTTTTCAATATAAATTACTTTTAATTTGAAAATAAGCATTCTGCTTAAGAAAAGTTTGAAGTAAATTTAATTTGAAGATTTGTAAAATTACAATGAGCGAGAGAGAGAGAGAGAATAATTACAAAAGCAGTGAGAATAACTTACCAAAAATTTATAACGAACTGGCAATTGTGGAAATTGAACGAGAAAGCATATAAAAAATAGAGATGTCAAGGCAGAAGACCAAAATGTAAAAACCTAGTATCTAGCTCGCATAAATTCTGGACACTAAAAGAAGACAGACAAGGCTATTAATAAGATTATGCAGGGTTCCTTTAAAAGCAAAAATATATACTTATTCGTAGGTAGGTAGGAATGTAAGAGGGACGATTAGAGAAGGAGCATTAAAACATTATTAATGGAATTGTAAAAGTACGACCTAGTCGTTCCACTCTAAGAATTCGAGCAAAAATGAATTAATGTGGTGGTTAACAGTCGAAGCGACAAGAGATAAAGATAAAGATGAGGAAACTGAATTTGAGTTTTAGGAGTCTAGAAGATTTGTACAAAGTACCACAATAAAAGTGGAAGAAATATGTAGCTCCACAATTGGAACATTCAGCAAGAATAGGAAGCGTAATGGAAACGATAGAAGATTATTTAAATTTGCCATGGAAAGAAGCATGAAAATTATGAATACTTTTAGTAGAAAAGTATCAATCTGGGCACTTGGGGAACAATAAAACTGAAACAGTCAATCAATAAAATTACGCACAGAAACGAAGAATAAGATATGACATAAGTTAGAAGATAGTGCTCGAACACAAGAACAGTTTAGGCAGGTGGCCAAATAAAACAGGATCAAAAATAACACAAGAACATATCAAAAAGCACTAGAAAAGTTTGATGAAAGAAAGCACTCGCGCAGGATGGTTCGATGGCGAACCAAGTGGTATAAAAAGAAGAAATGAAACGAGCATGAAACTGATGACAGAAATTTAATACATAAGAAGATAGGAATATGAAGAAATAAGGTAAAGATAAAAAAATATATATAGAGGCAAGAAACGAAAGCAACTGGGAAAGAATGTGGAAAAAATAGAAGATTAACAAAGACGTCAAGAATTTTTATAAAAAAAAGGAGATTTCAAGCAAACCTCTTCTACTACAGAACTAAGAAAGGAGAACTATTTATTTGGGTGAATTCACGAAAGTTTAGACAAGTAGATGGACACAGAGCTTTGAAGAAGAAACAAGAGAAGTCAACATACTGTTACAAGGACAAGCGACAGAAAGAAGAAATGTTCAAAGATACCTGCGGATCTCAATCACTTGGAAGAAAAAGCGAGTAACAGTAAAAACTGGAAGAAAACACTTGACCAAATATTGGGGCACTAGACGTATTGCGCTAATATGTATATAATATGTTTTCACCCCGGAATTCATTTTAGCGGATTTCGAAAGATTGCCTGTTTAGAGGGAGCAATATCCGATAACCATCTTGTGGTGTATTTGCAGTAGCTGAAATTCGTCTAGTAATGCTAGGATCTACAAATATTTTAGAAACAAACTTACCCCTGGAGCCCTCCACTCTCCGTTAGGTGCTAAAACTTGTAGTATTTTTGTAGTGGCTGCTAGTTTCGACGATTTTGCAGATTTCGCAATAAGCAAATGTTCAAATGTTTAGGATGGAACTTGTAGTGGACTGTATGTTTTATTGTTTGGTGACTTAGACTGTTGCAAGATAATATCTCTAGGGTGTCGTGCCAAAAGTCTTATGCAGTCTTAACATAAGGAGGGTACTAAAGACGTGGACCAGTTGGTAGAGGTTCATAAACACTGACAGATATCTAACTGCATTATTTATTGACTAGCAAACTAGCATCAAATGTAAAAAAATATATTTAGAGGATTTGGGAAATCAAAACCCTGTCGATTGTAGGTGGTTGAAATACATTACAATTGGGCCAAACAAAAGTTGTCACGTGACTCCGTTATCTGTCAAATTTTAAATTTTTTTAAAATAACTGGAAAATACATTTACTAGCCTCGATAGAGAAAAAAATTACCAAAATACTGAATGCAAAATTTTGGCTCACAATTTTGAAAAATCCAAAATTTTTAAAACATGTAAACTGAACAAATAACAACCTTGTCAATTAGATAACTGTAAAAGAACATTAGCAGGATTTTTGCAAAAGTAATTCATTAACAGACGTAGATTAGGTCTTTTAGAAGCAGTATAAATATATTGTTTTGAATATGCTAGCTCCTCGTCGGCTGCATAGCCATTAATTATGTATTACAATTGCACCACGTTGGGTGACCTTATGTTATATATTGGAGTTATCTCATATATTTGAAATAGTCATATAATTTATGTATTCAATATTTTACTTTAAGCTTGCCCTTAATTAATACAATGCCCAGTTAGTTAAACTATAATTACTTACAAATCAAGTACTCTTATTGCAGGGGTGGTTCGCCAAATCTAGATCTCTATTAGTTGAAGTTTCAAATTATATTTAATGGCACTTGCTGTGAAATTGATTTCCACACCTTCTCAAACCAGGTATTGACAAATCTATTTTTACATAATTATTAATTAATTCATTAAAATAATTACTGTTTTGATTTTACTTTTTCCCTATTGCTCGTTATTTAAAATGATATTAATTACTAACACAAACCTTATCACTTCTTAAGCTCACTCTGCAAATATCCAAACACCACTGCTCCCTCTCTCAAGAGATCCCGATGCTCACCTTGTGTGATACCTACAGCCTGTTCCTGTCAACCAATTCCAAGAATCCGCTGAATCCAGCTTCAATCCCCTCATCAAACGTCAACTTCAACTCCAATAGACTCCTGGTAAGTTTCAGCTTTATAAATGAATCTGATCTTATCTTGTTTATTCCTAGATAGTCCTCTGCACTCAGCAATCCCTTCAGAAGCCTTCCAATTCTAGTAATACTCTTACTAACCTTCTTCTAGATGAATGACCTTACTTCCATACAACCACCAATGTCACAAATAAATATTTAATTATGTGTCACGTTCATCAATAAATCCAATCTTCTCCAATTCAGTAGTTCTCTGGATCTTTCAATGTAATTCACTGTATTCGTCAATCTCTTCAAAGATTGTCCAGCCCCAATAAAATTAATATTTCACTTTCATTTCTATACCTCGTAAATTTGTTAACAGCCTTAATATTTGTATTCAACCCAACAACTATACAAATAAGGCATAGTTTCTAGTTTTTATTAAGCAAAATTAAATACTTCAAGACCAAATTGTACATTTTTCAATGAGTTTATTTATGTAACTAAACTAAACAAAAATTCCATTCCTATTAGATACTATTCTTATGACACTCTTTTCAATTTTAAATATTATATTATTGAAGTATATTCATTCTGACTATTATAACAAATACATTTGTCAATTGTAAGCTTGGCTTGTTCTATATTAACATTCACTGCAACCATCAAATTTATATATTCAATTAATATCTTACTATCAAATTACCTCTCTCATTGTCTCAATTAATTTCATTATTAATATTTAAAAATTAACGCCCATCAAGATTTAATTATAGTGATCTTCCAAATTTATTAGTTTTAAATATTTCTTTGTTATGATTGATCATACCACTTCGTGTATCATAATAATATATTAATTATCATTGAAAAATATTTTCCCGAAAAAGCGCTTTATGCCAACATATTACTTTCCGGTATATAAATTGGAAGGAAGAATTAACATTTTCTGTTTTGTTTTCAATTATAAATGTTTAAAGCTTTCACCTAACAAATTTAATTTTAAAAAGACGGCATATGAAATTTTTTAGTATATTATGATACAAGTGTATAAGTACGCCTTTAAAGCACGTGCGACGAGTTTAAGAGCACGACGCAAAGCGGGGTGCTTTTAACGTCGCTAGTGCTTTAATGGCACTTATACACGTGTATTATACGCTATTTTTTCTACGATCGTAACAGAAATATAAAAACTTATGGCAAAGCGTGTTTTAATATAATATTAAAACACTCTACCAATGGCAACGTGCGAAAAAGACGTAATTCCGGCGCTAATATTAATAGTGCTACAAACTTTTGACACTAGAAACTGTGGAAAAAGTTGTCATTTTGACACGATCATAGAAAAAATAATATTTAAAAACACTGAAAAATGCATTTTTTGCGAAAGTTAAAAGTGTTTTTTCTGGCCTTGAAAGTGTTCAGTTAGCTAAAATTAACATACTTTAAAAAATCTTATTGAAACCTGAATTTCCGAAAAATGGCGTTTATTGAATTTTGACAATTTCTAAAACGGCATTTTCTAAGTAAAAGTCACTCGGTATATCTGATAGGAGCTAAATAGGATTTCAGACAAGCATACATGTTTACCATAATATATATTTTTGAAAACTCAAAATGAAAATGTTTCCCATTTGATGCCGACTTTTTGGCGATTACTGTAGACTTAATGTATAACTTAAATTCTGGAGGCTGTTTGTAGGTTGATCCATTTAAATTGCAATTCTACCAAACGTGTTAGATTTCACAATAAACTTTAATATTCGCCACAGCTATTTCAGCATAATTGTGTTTAGTTACTAGGGCAGTCAAAAAGTACTGAGTGCTTGTATGCATTTTCCTAAAGTATTTGTGTTGCTAAATATAACCGTTCAATTAATTTAAAAAATTTAAAAATATCTTTTGGTTTTTAAACATTCAGTAACGATTCTTGTGCGTCACAATTTTAATTGCGAGGGAATACTGAAGCTTTTGTATGCTGCATGTTGACGGCTAGTACACCTATTGAAGTGTAGTTCAAATATTCGGACGCACAAGGCCTTCCGAGCTGATATTAATTTCTAATGTTAGCACCCGTACTTCGTGTTCGCACTGTTTTTATTATATTGATAGATGGGTGCCCGTGCAAACAATTGCGAGGAAAATCGTACAACAAGTTTACCAGTTTATTTGAACACCATCTTGCCAATAGTACTATGAGCAGGTATAAACAATGATACATTCATAACTAGTAAAAGTAAAAATAAAATCAGCACCACAATTACTACAATCGCAACAAAATAAAATATTAAGTTAAAATATCAAATACATTAAAATCCATAAGGTTATAGGTTTACACCTCTTACGATTTTATTAGGTACTTAGATAAGCGTAGCATTTGCTATTTCTCTTTAGTGCTTATAGCTTCTCTTGTGCAAAATTCATGTTTTGGAGCTGATTATACCTATTGCAAATAAACATTGGGGTATAACAATGTTGTTTATTGCTTTATGGGAAATTCTATGTGATTTGGAAATTTACGCTAATAGCTGTAGTTCTTCTAGTTTGGATTGTGTCGAACCAGTGGCGCTTTCCAACCCAACCCATCCTGCTGAGGAACTAGCTGGCAAAACTTTGCTACCGAACGACATTTAACTACGTAGAAAGAGTCACCGGAACCACTATACACATTTTCAAAGAAAATGAGAGTTTATAAGTCCATTTTTAAGACCAAAACAGTATGATTTCAACAGGACGGTGTTTCATTGCACAAGGGGTATCAAAGGGCATTTTCTAAATGTTTGTCAGCAAACTAATTGGGAACTTATGGGGCTTTCGGTTGCAAACGAACCCTTAACATAAAGTATTGTCCCCTATTATTTCCCCACTGTTCGCTCCTTCCTAGATCTCTGATTGCCGTTATGCCGCAAGTCGGCGCGATAATTTATTTGTGCTGAACTAAATTATTTCCCGAGATAAAAAGCAAAAAGTGCAGAAACAAAGTTTTAATTATTCGAGGCACATTTGCAGTTGCACGCAATGAAACAACAAACACTTCCCACTGCGAACTTGGTTACGGTAATTATTAACGTTCTCGTTGCGTTGCTCAGCCCGCTATGTGCACAAAAACCGTCAAATGCAGCCGATTTCGCCAGATCGTTTGATCTGTTGCAATTTCTGGCTGGTTGGCCTAGTTGCAGCCCGTTTTTAATGCGACGCATCCCTCAAGCCTTTGGCTCGCAGCAAACTGCAACGTTAGAGTATATCCTAAAAGAATTATTACTGAAGCAATTTTATTTAATTAGAAGTTTAAAGCTGACAGTCTTTGGATACCAGTCCATCAAGAGCTCAGCTATTTTAACTAACGGTACAACAGACGTACCGTATCATTATTAATTTGTCATATAAAATTATCTAAGAAGAAACCAAAAAAAGAACGATCAGGTTGTTTTATTCAGCAACCTGTTAGTATGTTTACGTTCTGATTATTTCTAGACGTGAAAAAATCTGGAAATGTCATAATTAGCTTCTCAAGATGTAAACCAGTTACTCATACTACAGATCGACTAGTTACGTCATTAGGATAAAAAAGCCTACGTGGATAATAAAACCGTTTGTTTATGATTACAGCAGATTGTATGAGAACAGAGGCACATCACATATATTTTTATATGGCCTTTTATACTTTTTATAAAAATATAGATCTTGGCAGTTGTATGCCATTAGCAATAAATATACCGTGCGTATTAAAAGTAAAAAAGTAGTTCTATATTTTGAAAATATCTTTAGGACAGTTCATAAAAAACATGGTGAAATGTAAAATGTTAAGTATGTAACAATATGTATGCAAGATTTAATACGTTTAATACTTTTGAAATATTTACGATATGCTATATTCAGAGTTTCATCGAAATGTTAATAATAGACATGTTTGGAGATTGAGGTATTTTATAGATTATTTTATTATTTTACCTCTACAGTTTATTTTTTGCAAGTATTTGTTCTTCGTCCTTGTGTTCTCGTAGGTGTAATCTTTATATTGGTTCAAATTTGTCTAACATCACAAACTTCGTTACTTACAGTCGGTAGCGTATTGACTAAATATACATTATATGAAAAAAATCATGTTAATTTTTGAAGCAACTGGACATACAAGATACCTAGTAGGAGGCTTGCAAATGTAAAATGAAATGCTCAGACCGGGAATTGTGTAAAACCTAAATTTTCCCAATTGCCGAATTGATTTGCTCAATTGCAGCATTGGCCAAATTCAGACATAAATACAGAACAGAAAAAAATATTATTTTTTATTGTAGCAACAATATGCTGAAGTTGGTTTACGTTATGAAGCAAGGTAAAGGAAAAAGTTAAAAATAGATTTGTTTCAACGTCAGCTATTTAGATTAATCACTATCCGAACACTATAAGTAGTAATATACGCTAAATAGCAATATTTCATGCCATAAGTAAACTTTTACCACTATCAATGAGTTTATAAAGATTGTAGAAAAAGTTTCTAGAACGTGAGACAGTGAGAAAACAAGAAATAAATAAAAAGACTAGTGAGCAATGTGAAATAAATATGACCCTAAATTCAGAAAAATATATAGGCAGCTGAATATCGTTCCTGAATTTTAAACGAAGTATAAAAGTAGCAACCCATAGTGTCCCCACAAAATTGTTATTAATTTTTGTTATTCAAATTCACTCATCTTCTTTAAGATAGTTCTGTTGTTATTGACCTAGCTGATCCTCTAGCTACGTTTGTTCAGTATTGCCGTGATTCCACTGCTCTGGTCTTTTCTTTGTGGACTCTCTTATTTCCACAAAGGGATTTGCTTTTTGTTGTTGTTTGGCTTACACATGGTTTTTGGGCATTAACTTTACTTTCGAACGCTCCCCGGCTACCAAGCTAACACCTGTGGTAGTTGTAAACCCCTAAACGAGGGAACTTTTCCTCACTTTCGACGGGCAAGGCTACCCGGCCGAAGGTCAAAGAGAGCTCATAGAACCACTTTGTGGTTAAAACATTCCACTGGCCTATAATAAGAGGAAGAAGAACTTTACTTTTGATGCTATAAGACGCATTTCTGCTTTTTTATAACGTCTACCAAAAACAGATTCATTCCGAAAAGGCTACTAATCAGGTGCAGATTGTTAATGACTGGTGAATCGCTGCACATATCTGATATAATCAGAATCTCTATGCTATTTTGGAAGTAAAACCACCTGCTGGCTATTCAATAGCTCAAGTACGGGAGTGTTATCGCTCTACTTTCAAGTGATCTGGAGTTTTGTAAGATTTATTTTTAGGCCTTACTTTTTTCTCAATATCTTCAATATTCGTCACGTTTAAAGATTGAAGAAGTCCTTCGTTCAGCAGTGCAGATGAAGGTTTTTTTCAGCCTTGGGATACACGAAAGCCATTGAATTGCAACCATCACTCTTGCGCTTCCTGCTACGATTGAAACGCATAGCTGGTCGAATCACGTTCGTTATGGAGTTTGTTCTAGATTTTTAATTATTTGACTCTCTGTCGGGGCGTTCCGGTTGCATTTAGTTAAGGTAGGATAGGTGATGCCGACAACCCCTGAAGGAATGTACAAGCAGTTCCGGGGGGGGGGGGGCAGCGCTTAGGAGAAAGAAGAAAACAGCCATCAGTTGTTTACCAATTTCACTTGCTTTTGGTACTTTCCATATTAATAAAATATCGTTTGTTTTTCAAGAATAGTAGACTAGAGTTTCGCTGATATATGGGCGCTATCTTGCGATTGTGAGAACAGCTTTCTATTGAATGCGATAAACAGTACGATACATATAACTGCGTCTGTTTGGTGAGGCTTTGTCGTACGACAGAAACCCCCCATAATTCTACTCAATGACTTTTTGAATGATAAGTTACCCTTTTTGTACAGCGCCAAATAGATTTCGATGGTTTTTAGTATCTTAGTCAAATCTTTTTGTGCTTGCAGAATCCCTATACCGCTTGTTTATTGAATCTTTTGTAATAATGTATGTAATAATAATTTGAATTCTGGGTTTGTCTTGAATATAGCGAATAGTCTTATTTATCTAATAAGAATTCGCTGATAAATTGTTTAATTGAATACTAGGTTTGTTTTACATATAGTGAATTTGAGTTATTTACGTATTACCTATGTGTAGTACCCTTGGTAGAGTTAAATTATTAAAGTTATTTATTTTAAGTGTATTAATTTTAATTCAATCTGAAGTTGTCGCTCTGCGACAACTGACATCCACATTTTTATTATTATCATTATTATTACGACAAAAATAAAATGAGGATGACTAAGTCCTATATGATCCAATAACCATCAAATATACAAGTTAAGCCAGTAATACAACAAAACAGGTAATATGTACAAATAACAGCTAAATTATAAATTAATGAAGCTAAAAAGAAAATAAAATTAGGAAAATATCAAAGGAAAAAAGATAAGCGTCTTTACACTGTATGAGCTTACCACTTCGTCGAGTAAATTGTTCCAAGTTAAGAAAACTCTGTTTGATGAAATTTTCTGGTTTACGTTTAAAACTATGCTCGCGTAAACGAGTATCGTTATTAAACCGCCAAAATCAAAATTTAATATCTGAAAGCTATGATAAGATCTCCACGAATAAGATGTGCAAGTAAATATTTAGTAGTAAGCAAGCAACCTAAAGTTATTTTGTTGTAATTGTAATGAATGTGATTTTGTTTCATTTCAGTTTTACTAGTTGTGAATGTAACATTATTCCTACGTGTACACAGTTCTATTGGCAAAATGGAATTTAAATAAATTGAATACTAGTAAGTGCTGCTCCCAACCGTAAATGGGAACCGAGCAAAAACGAAGTACGGGGGCTAAAAACGAAAAGCACGTGAGGTCCAATTACGCTAGGAACCTAAATTTGCACAAGTCTTACGCGTCCGAATACTTATACTACAGTTCAATTCGTGAAATAGCTACTAACAAGCAACAAACAAAAGCTTCAGCGCAATTAACATTATCGCGCACAAAGGTAGTTACTTCAGCATGTCCAACGCTTAACTGATTGCGACTAAAATGGTCGACTCTGGCAGCTACTAGAAAAATACTAAAAAGTCCTTAATATAGTTAACTCGCCGTAAATAAAGTAATACAATAAGCAAAGCTGCAACCGATTTATTCTTTAACGTTTTCAAAAAGTTATCAAAATTTCCCTAGCCCCAGGAATGTTGAAAATCGCATAGAAATGGACCAAGTAACCAAACATATACTAGCGAAAACGTGGCAACGTATGTGTAGAAGCGAATGGTGATAATTTTGAACATATCATTTAAGTTAGATTAAGTTTAGTTTAATTTTTGTTAAGTAATTTTAGTTCTTAATGTGAAACTTTAACACCCTGTACCTCCGTTAGTTTTGATATTTCGCAAAAGTGGTAAATTTAAAAATTCTTATTTTTTTAGCTTTATATGCTGGTAAAAGGAATGAATCAACTTAAAAATCATCCTGTATCCCTGTATATGTGCATGTTCAAGAGATGATCTAAATTATTAAAGAGAAGTTCTCTTTAAAAGTTTAAGTTTTGCTAGTTAATAGTATTGAATGAAAAATTCCTTGGTGGACTTGAAAACTTTATGTATATTATTTTTATTTAGTTGTACTATAAAAGGTAATTCACATGGCTCCAATTTGGAGCCATTACTATTTAACATTTATGCATTTAGTTTGCATAAAATCAGAAATCTGTGATTTAGTACATAAAATAATAATAATTTAAAAATTCTACAAACAACATTAGAGACGGGCTTTCTGGAGAACGATTATTTGAACAACCTTGAAAAAAGAACAGAAGTGAAGAAAAGTGCGCCGACACAGTGAAAAAGGGCGAAAAGGGGAGTCAAGTAAAGAGTTTTGAGACGGTTTCTTGTTACCTCGGCGAATATCGAAGAGCAGATGATAAAATTTCTGCTTCCACTCCACGTGGTCACCGCATAATTGCATTTTGCTAGGCGAGGGTTTTTCGATGCTCCCACGCTGAATCTTGCCGGAAATTGCAGAACTATTGACATTTGCTGGACGAGCTTTTAGTGCCGATAATTGTCTCTCGAAAAATAAAATCGTTAATTCTGTTTGTTATTCGATAGGAGCGAGTTATCTTAAAGTTTCCGGCAGAGAAGCGGCGAGAGAGCGCAATCGAACAAAAAGAGAAAAAGCGACTGCACCGAGCTCCGTTGTGCAAAAATTATAATCATAATTTGCGCGAGATACATATCAAATAATATAAATTAGCAATTCTGTGAGCTTGTTACGAACTTTAGAACTTTAAATTTGAGATCGCCGCGCACAGGTTGCGTGCTTTTCCTGCTTATTGTTGTTCTTTCTTCCCATGGCCTTGTAAAAATATTAAAATGCACCTTGTCTAAAGGCGGCGGTTTTGTGCATTTTCCCGCTTTCGTAATTAGCTCGCTCTCGGTATTTCATATTTGCAATTTCAGCGCAAAGATGAACGGGTGCGATAGCAAAAACTTGTATGGGCATTGTTTTGTGCAGTCGCCTCCAGGGAATTTCGTTCGATAGCATGTTGCGGTTTTTAATAACTAAAATTCAATTATGGCCGCAAAGAATTACACGAACTGTTTCGCCCCTAACTGTAACTAAATCCGGAAATGCAGCTCGGCCTGCTTTGATGCCGATTCCCACTCAAAACACCTGGAGGATTAGTAGTGGCAAAGAGAGAAGTTTTCCAAGCGAGAGAAACGCATCTATAACAGTGTTTAGGCTTCACAGTTGAAAAAATTATTTATAACAGTTGCGTGCGTTTTTAAAATTTATTTTATTAGAAATTCTGATAAAAACGAAAAATTTATATGTTTAATGACCGATGATTATTTAAGGTCAAGCCATAAAAGAGGAAGCAGCTGCCGGACTCGCATGTGCACCAAGAAATATTGACTGTTGATGGGCAAATTCAATAAGCAGTAAACAAGTTTGCAGTTTATCGGAATCGTCATTTTTATCTGGCGATCTCGATGCACTAAGTGAAATGAGTCGGTCTAATTAGTAACTAAAACCTATACATAACGAGGCTGAGAACAAAAGAAGTGCAGTCGGACACCTCAAGCTTTAATTGAATTGCCAATTACAATAAAACTGCTAATTCATTGTCACTGATCACGAAGTTATTGAAAACTGCCACATTCTAACTAGCGTCGCTCGAGAAAATGCACTCCAAATTGCCCGTTAAAATTAATTGGTTAAAAACGGTCGCCAGGACTTAAATTTATTGTATCTGTTATAGGTCAATGAATGTGTTTTCAATTTAATACCAAACATTGGAAATGATTTTGCAGTGATTTTCAAATTGAGGGTTTGAAAATCGAATGGGGGAGCTCTATGTATAGAGATAGCATGAAGGCGATAGCATATCGAACGATTTGCTCGAGTAAATTTATTCACCAAAATAGTAATGCATAGCAACAAATAGGAAGTCGAATCGAATGGATTTCATTACTTAATTACAGTAAAATTAATGGGCATTTATAATAAAGTAATAGCGGAATAAGTACGTATAAATTCGCACTACTATTTTAAGTTAACTTCTGACAGGTAGTCTAACAATTTAGTGGAATAAATTTGTATACGCGGATGACAATACAATGCGACGAATATAAAGGCGATTAGAGAACGTTAGTATCATATTACTAAGACTATTCAACACTATAACATATAAGCCAATCACATTGCAAACATTTGTTTTTTTCAACCAACAACAGCAGTATATATCCATTTTATAAAGATTAAATATTTATTCCAAAATAAATTCAAATTTTCATAGATGAAATGGACAACCGTTTAATCATATTTTAATCGAATATTCCACAGGCCTCTTGATAGATCTAAAACGTCTTCAGGTCTACATACAAAATGATATTTTATGGGGACTTCCAACCCCGCTAACGACTGTCATGATGTTATTATGACAACCGGGACCAACTTTTTTCCGTGGCAGCCGTACCACGAGGTGCCGGGAGAAGCAGCCGTGGAACTCCCATTCAAGTTCTAACCAGAGAGAGCGTTGCTTAACTCTGCTGATCGAACGTGGACGCTTGTTCAAGCTACACCACCCGGGACCAAACAGTTAAACAATTTAGTCGATTAAATGTGACGAGGACCATAGCAAAAGCAAGAGGGCCTTACATGTGACCGTAATCGTGTTTAACAAACGAACAATCAATGTACGATAGCGCTAGGTCGTTAGGATCATTATAAACTAGCGTTTTGCACCCAAATTGGGCGCGAAATAATAATTTGTACAAGAGTGATCCATTTTATGTGTCGAGTTAATTTTGAGGTTAGCTATCAACAAAAAAATCCACATAAAAAAAGTCACTTATAGAAATTTGAAAACCCTACTACTGGCTTACTTGCGTCGCCCTCTCAAAGTGGCGTCAAGCAAAGCAAATTATTATGTCAGATACAAGGTATATATTCGATTTTCAATTACGGCCACATGTAAGGTCTCCTTGCTTTTGCTATGGTCCTAGTTGCCTGCCACATACAAGGCAACGGATAGGAACACGATTGAAATGGAGTGCACTACCTAAATGCGAATAACATTTAACATTTGACAAACTAAATGTATCAATTAAATATTTATTTCAGAATAAACGGCAATGAAATCATTCTATAGATTTATTTTTATCGCATATGCGATGCAACTCTTACTACATTTAAAATTCGGTGAGGATTGATTTGAGATAGTTTTCATTAATTGATTGTCGACAAATATTCGAATCAGTTAGTCGAATAAATTCGCATACGCCTATAGAAATGCAACGCGACAAATAGAAATGCGATGCAATTACATTACAGTGCCATATTGTTAAGCATATTTCCTCCGAGTCAACTGTAGACATTAAATATTTACCATAGAGTACATTCAAATACCAGCTGTTATTCACACATTAAATCGATAATCGTTTGATCATATATTAATCGAATATTCGGTAGGTCTCTTGTTAGATTTAAAATGTCTTCGAAGCTGGTTTTCGTGGAACAATTTAGTCGATTAAATTTGTATACAACTGTGGCAATACGAGACAATGAATACGAAGGCGATTGAATTGTATAATTGGATTGTACTACCAAAATGCGAAGAATATTTGACAAACTAAATGTAGCAATTAAATATTTCTTTCAGAATAAACGTCGATGAAATCATTCTATAGATTTATTTTTATCGAATATTCGATGCAACTCTTACTACATTTAAAATTCGGGAAGTATTGATTTGAGATAGTTTTCATTAATTGATTATCGACAAATATTCGAATCAGTTAGTCGAATAAATTCGCATACGCCTATAGAAATGCATCGCGACAAATAGAAATGCGATGCAAAATTACATTACAGTGCCATATTGTTAAGCATATTTCCTCCGAGTTAACTGTAGACATTAAATATTTACCATAAAGTACATTCAAATACCAGCTGTTATTCACGCATTAAATCGATAATCGTTTGATCATATATTAATCGAATATTCGATAGGTCTCTTGTTAGATTTAAAATGTCTTCGAAGCTGGTTTTCTGTGGAACAATTTAGTCGATTAAATTTGTATACAACGGTGGCAATACGAGACAATGAATACTTAGGCGATTGAATTGTATAATTGGATTGTACTACCAAAATGCGAAGAATATTTGACAAACTAAATGTAGCAATTAAATATTTCTTTCAGAATAAACGTCGATGAAATCATTCTATAGATTTATTTTTATCGAATATTCGATGCAACTCTTACTACATTTAAAATTCGGGAAGTATTGATTTGAGATAGTTTTCATTAATTGATTATCGACAAATATTCGAATCAGTTAGTCGAATAAATTCGCATACGCCTATAGAAATGCATCGCGACAAATAGAAATGCGATGCAAAATTACATTACAGTGCCATATTGTTAAGCATATTTCCTCCGAGTTAACTGTAGACATTAAATATTTACCATAAAGTACATTCAAATACCAGCTGTTATTCACGCATTAAATCGATAATCGTTTGATCATATATTAATCGAATATTCGATAGGTCTCTTGTTAGATTTAAAATGTCTTCGAAGCTGGTTTTCTGTGGAACAATTTAGTCGATTAAATTTGTATACAACGGTGGCAATACGAGACAATGAATACTTAGGCGATTGAATTGTATAATTGGATTGTACTACCAAAATGCGAAGAATATTTGACAAACTAAATGTAGCAATTAAATATTTCTTTCAGAATAAACGTCGATGAAATCATTCTATAGATTTATTTTTATCGAATATTCGATGCAACTCTTACTACATTTAAAATTCGGGAAGTATTGATTTGAGATAGTTTTCATTAATTGATTATCGACAAATATTCGAATCAGTTAGTCGAATAAATTCGCATACGCCTATAGAAATGCATCGCGACAAATAGAAATGCGATGCAAAATTACATTACAGTGCCATATTGTTAAGCATATTTCCTCCGAGTTAACTGTAGACATTAAATATTTACCATAAAGTACATTCAAATACCAGCTGTTATTCACGCATTAAATCGATAATCGTTTGATCATATATTAATCGAATATTCGATAGGTCTCTTGTTAGATTTAAAATGTCTTCGAAGCTGGTTTTCTGTGGAACAATTTAGTGGATTAAATTTGTATACAACGGTGGCAATACGAGACAATGAATACGTAGGCGATTGAATTGTATAATTGGATTGTACTACCAAAATGCGAAGAATATTTGACAAACTAAATGTAGCAATTAAATATTTCTTTCAGAATAAACGTCGATGAAATCATTCTATAGATTTATTTTTATCGAATATTCGATGCAACTCTTACTACATTTAAAATTCGGGAAGTATTGATTTGAGATAGTTTTCATTAATTGATTATCGACAAATATTCGAATCAGTTAGTCGAATAAATTCGCATACGCCTATAGAAATGCATCGCGACAAATAGAAATGCGATGCAAAATTACATTACAGTGCCATATTGTTAAGCATATTTCCTCCGAGTTAACTGTAGACATTAAATATTTACCATAAAGTACATTCAAATACCAGCTGTTATTCACGCATTAAATCGATAATCGTTTGATCATATATTAATCGAATATTCGATAGGTCTCTTGTTAGATTTAAAATGTCTTCGAAGCTGGTTTTCTGTGGAACAATTTAGTGGATTAAATTTGTATACAACGGTGGCAATACGAGACAATGAATACGTAGGCGATTGAATTGTATAATTGGATTGTACTACCAAAATGCGAAGAATATTTGACAAACTAAATGTAGCAATTAAATATTTCTTTCAGAATAAACGTCGATGAAATCATTCCATAGATTTATTTTTATCGAATATTCGATGCATCTCTTAAGCTAAAATTCCTTCAGGAATGATTTCAGATATTGTTCGTTAATTAATTATGGACAAATTGCCGAAGAATTTAGTCGAATAAATTTATATACGCGGAACACGATGCAACGCGACGAAAAAAAAGGCGAATCAATTACATTGTAGTGCCGTATTGCTAAGAATATTTTCTAAAACCTAAACGTATACATTAAATATTTACTATAAAATAAATTCCAAAACCAGCTGCTATTCACACATCAACTCGATAACCGTTTGACCATATTTTCATCGAATATTCGATAGCTGCCTTGTTAATTTTCTTTAGAGCTGGTTTTCTGTCAATTGGTTACAGAACGACAGTCGAACAAGCAACGTAATGAACAGGAAGGCAATTCAAATAGATAATGTTATCATAAAAATTCAGGATCCGGTCCATACATTTGACTGTCCGATTTTGACATTAGCCTGAAGATGGTTTAACAGGTAAACCAGCGTGTGTAAAAAATATATGTTAATTGTTATGAGGAAGACTGTGTTTTAAATTACATTAATTTAATGTTATCATATTATTAAGATAAACCCAATGTAACATTTGATCATTTATTTCAGAATAATCTGAATTCTAAACTACATCATTCATCAAATCGTTGTTAAATTATATTTTTGTAGAATATTCGATAATGGTATCTCTTATTAGGTCTTCATTAATTATGAACAGATTGTCAAATAAATCTGTATACCAAGGTGGCAATAGTAAACACCTACAATAGACAACTTAAAATTTATATACTATTTGTCAAGTTACCTCAAAGAGATAGTTTCTTCAATTATATTATAGGTAAGTGGTTAAGGAATTTAAATTTTTATTCGGTTAGTATATACATAACTAAATTGTACTTCTTTATAGAAAAAAATAAAATAGTTTTTATCAACTTTGAATTTTTTCACGGGTAAAAGGCGTTACTCATTATGGCCCTTTATATCCCTCTTTCAATTTTGTTACAGTCATTGAGGTCGCCGAACTCATTCTGAACTGCCTTTAGCTGCGCGAAATGGATTATCCATCCGTTGTCACGAGTAACTGGGCCAAGTATTATTCAATTATTTCTGCGCATCTGCGGTGATGTGTTTTGTTTCTCGTTCTCGTCTCCAATCGTCTTCGACTTGGTCGTATGCGTTATACTTCGTATTAATTTTTGCCTTAGTTTAAGGCTAGTTTATAGTAACTTACGAAGACACGAATAATGTTCTAGCTTACTCGCGCTACCGCGGATTTGTGTGGCTGATTTATCGAAGATATTTGGGCCTTCGTTGCCCATCACACTTGATTGCGGGGTTTTCTATCGTTGCGATTTATCTCTTAGAGCTGTAAGTTGAAGATATGTGTACGCTTATTTTTTTTTTTCGTTCTTGGGTCTAATTAAGCACTCCTCTTTCGTAAATTTCAGACCCGACTTGGAGTCGTTAAAGTATGGGTAGCTGGGTTGTGCTACTAATTTGGTAGCTCAATTTGTAATAATTGCTGAGCTTCCCTTTTATTGCTGAGCTCTTGTTGAGTCCTCCGTTTCGCTTCTTCGGTTAGTATTAGCACATTAAGCGCACCGAAAATTTGGAATCACCAGCTAGTGTTGCATCACCTTCGAGTTTGTCAGTAATTACTGGCGAAGTTATGGGACATTCTAAATTTCTACTTACGTAGTGGCATACTATTATTGTCGCCCTTCTGCTATGTTCGACCTGCAGTGCCATCGTAAATTTGTAATTGCCTGCCAGTTTAATCTGTCCAGAGATCTATTACCTACTTAACTCGGAAACTTATTATGTGGTAGCTTAAATAACTACAGTTAGGGGTAATAGTATGATTGCCTGTATTTGTGGCTTTCGCCTGTAGTGTGGATGGCGCTTGTAATTAATTTATAGGAGTGCTGAAATTAACCGGTCGCACATTTTGTAACATATTTATTATCGTTAATTGATATAACTTGTTCATGTTTGCTATGGTTTGGGTATGGCTAATGTAAGTAATTGAAGTGTCAAAGCTTTTGAAGTTTCAAGTCGTAGCAAATTGGCTAGGCATAGTACACTAGTGAGTTTAAAAGTTCTCGTGAAATAATGGATTTATCGGTTGTAAAATGACTCGTTGGCGCCCTTCTGGTAATTTAAAACATCCTTTGCTAATTATATACAAGAATCGCACGCCGTCTTAACTGTATTTTGGTCAGCCTTTCGATATCTCCATGAAGATTGAACTTTGTTTGGTACGATTGGAAGCTGGTTTGAGTCACTGAGAAATTTTGGTTTGGGACTTTAGTATAAAATTGTTTGCCGTTCTTAGTAAAATGATTAATAAAATTCGAAACTTCCATTTCAATCTATAATAATTAAAATAATTGCGTGGCCGAATGCAAACCTTTTGTCATTTGCAACCTGCAAAGGCAAGGGTGAATTGGCAACGAGGAAGTGCTTTGTACGAAAGCGTTTGTTCAAAAACTACTAAATATAGGTCAACAGAAAAATGTGCCTATTAATCACGGGGCGGAAGTTGCGAGAACAAAAATCGCATTCGCCGTTGCAATGAAAATTTAAAGCAGGCTGCCATCGTTGCGTGCCTCCTTAAGACCTAGCGAATCGATATGCATTAAACTTTTGTGGAATGCCATTTAGTATGTCACAGTGAAAATCACGAAGCTGTTACGTTTAACAAACAAAATAGATTTAAAAGCCTTGTATGCCGTGTAATTGGCATCGATCACAAGTCGAATTAATAGTTAGTCTTCCGTGCCGTCATTATTTTTCCATTTCTGCCTTGCATTTAGTAGAAGTTGACTGGAGGGATTAGTAAATAAAACTAAAAACATTACTTTCAAATGTGTTATTCCGCGGGCTGTTCTGTTTACTGTAAGATATAAGAAAAACCCCTGGAAACTTCTGTATGCCAATCACAAGTTGCAACTGTTGAATTACTGCAACTGGACCACTGCGTCTGATGAAGAAAGTCGCATTTCTTGTTTGATTGTTGTTTAGTCCTGGGGTTCATAATTAAATTTCCAAGACTCATCGTCCGTAAAACTATTGTATCTACACATGAAAATATTGAATCGAACTTTTCTAAAACATATAATTGCACCAGTCTATTTTTGCTTGTTTTTGATTTTCGGCCAACAAATGTGGAATTTACCGACTTGTCAGTTTCTACCACCCACCTGCGGGTGTAAAATGTTAATAACTACGGATGATTTAATACCTATAGTTCTTGTTGAATCTCTCTATCAGTAATATTTCAGTTTTTTTGATAGCACAAACAGATATTGAGGTCGTTCAGGTCTCGGTTCATCTTCTAACGTACACAAAGAGCGTCAAAAAACTGCCACTAAATTTAGGTGTCGTTGGCCATATGTGAAACTTATTTATAATAGTAGGAAATCGTTGCTCGAAAAGCATTTCACGGCATTTTCATAATGTCTAGCGGAGAAAAATATTGACACTGACATTATATTTTTTTAGTAGAAATTTCTAATTATGTAAGTAGATACTGACAATCGTCATGAAGCTACCTCTTTGGCTAGTAAAATTCAAAATTATTATAACTGCTTCTTAGCTGGTTGTATAGTACGCAATTCTTATTAAATTCAAGGCGGTAACCAATTTAGAAACCGTTTCTCATCATCTCCCTGGCTATAGCCCCATCAAGTGAGGTTAACTGTACCCTTCAATATTTTCCATATGTAGTTCCGTTTCTCGTGTCATGGTTCATTTGAATGTATTTCAGGGACCTGTTTTTCACTTTCTCCCCAATAGTTATTTTTGATTGTCCTCTTCTTCGTCCTCTGAGTATCTCTATTCTGACGGTCTTCCTCGTGATGTGGTTGTCCTAATTTCTCTGCACAGATCCCACTATCTGTCAACTCGCTTGCCTTCAGTATAATATCAGGAGTCTCCATTTTGTTCCTTATCTACTCTGGCGACACCCATACACCATCTCAGCATTTTCATCTTGGTAATATGCAGCAACTGCCCTTCCTTTTTTTTTTCAGTGCTCAAAATTCTGTCCTATAAATCATGAATAATCGATTACTATTTTGTAGAGTTTTGATTTTAGTCCTGTTGCCATCTTTTTGTCACACATAACACCTATCATGTTTCTCCACTTATTTCATCAGCACTTTACTTTATTTCTCGCAGCTGTTCGAACGTCCTTCTTAGCAAATCGTCCTATGTGCATTAAAATAATAATAATTTCAGCTAATAAGTTATGTGGAGACACTGATAGTATTTATTAAGTGACCTCTGAAAATATAGTAAGAACAAAACAGAAAATATGTCGATGGTTTGTAATTGCACAACGAAATAAAATCGTTGGAAATGTTTTATGTCCCTGATGAGAAAGACTTTCATAAGATTCTGAAATTTATATCTGAAAAAAAGAAAAAAATAGTTTTCTAATTTAGCTATTGCTTTGAGAATTCCATTAACCATGACAATTTATAATACTATTAATTTCTGAAAGTTATTCCCAACTCATATAAAACGTAGGTACCTACTTATTTTTTGCTATTATTATGTAATAGATCTTTCTGATTTTGTTAACAGTTTAATAAAGAGGGAACTAAAATATGTCTTATCTATCAATTAATATCTTTTTGTCATACCTATATGGGCGCCTGAAGAACTAGATTCGCATCTGCAAATATGGTTAAATTAACTCTTAAAACATGTTTCCTTCATCAAATGGAAAAACCCCCAAACAATTGTTTTAAAGCAAACACGAACCACATTTATTAAGACATAAGTCCTTTATCATTTTAGCTTTAAAAAATAAATATTAACAGTATTTCTTTAAGATTACCCAATTAAAAAACTAGGAAATTTTAACTTTAAACGTTATATGATTTAGAACAAAAATGTTTTAAGTAAAACAAAAGGTCTACACTTTTATTATCTAAATAAAATGCAATTTTGGCTGAAAATGTATCAGTACGACAACACATCTGTTTCCAGAAGATTCCCAACCTGTTGAAGGAGTATTTATTACAATGAGGCAGAGCGAATGCGTTTTCCCATTAAGTAATTGCGGAGGCAATAAACTTTTTAATGCTGGTAATTAGGAAAGAGGTGTCCGCTTTCCTGAGGTAAAAGCTATAATTTAATTAACATATAAAATTATTGGCATGCGAGGGAGCTCCTTGTGCGAAGTTACCGCAATTTCTTCTGGTTTTGGGAGGCAGAGCAAAAATGTCAAGCTGCTCTTACTAGTCTTACTGTTACTAGTTAATAGCTCCATAAATCCCGCTGCTTTGTAAGCCATGCAATAATATTTAACTTTATTTGTTTTCATATTTAACAAGAATTGTTTCTTTTCGATACATTGTATTTATGAATATATTGACCGTTATACTGTAAAAAACATATAAATACTGGAAACAATGTTACCAAATCATTGCTCGATTAATTGAATTTTATTGAAATGAGATTTTCTAATGTTGTTTTTATCTAAAAAATGAAGTAACTTAACCTACTAACATCTAATTTGACATAGACTGAAAGTTTCACCAACAATACATTTCAGTATTGCCAAACGTAATTTTGTTTCCATATGTGACTCTGATAAAACGAGTTTTCTAACGCCCGTTACTAATACTATTTAACTTCTTCATTTAAATTGCTCTAAAATTTCAATTTTAGTAGGTGTTATAAAAAATATTCAGTAGTTATATCCCTAGTTCATTCTGTATATTCGAGTATTTCTCGAGAACGCGGGGAATATTGCAAGACTATTCCTCGAAGAAATATCATCCTTTGTATACCACACTATTAATTTTTAAAGAGTTTTCAGTTTTCTTTTCTGAAATATTTTGTGTAACTAGCTGGTTTGCTTTTCTTCCCGCAAATACTCGATATTGCACTTGTGCAAATACCCGGGAAATATGGACGACGACGGAGGGGGTGGGGCCGACGCAGAAAAAGATTTGGGACCAGATTATGTAGTTACATTAACAAAAATGAAAAACCCAAGACTTGTATTTATAGGGCTTGAAAAAAAAATTATACCGAGGAGGAACTCTTAGAACAACTGATCTCACAAAAACTATTAAACAAATGAAGAAGATCAATTGAAAATTGTGTACAGCAGACAAGAGAAAAAAAACAGGAAAATGGATAATATATGTTGAAACAATCGGTACAAAATTTAATAAACTAGCAAACAAGGACATCAATGTGTTGGAAATCAATACTACGGGTAAAAGAGGATCTTAGCATAAGAAAGTGTTTCAATTGCCATCAATTTAATCACAAAACTAAAGAGAGTAAAAATAAAATTGTTTGTGAGCACTGTGCAGGTGAGCATGAATATAATCTTGCGACCAAACTACAAAAAACACCAACGTGTACGAATTGTATATATAGCCAACAAGTTTCAAGAAATAAAAAAACACACATCACTCTGCTACAGATACTGAGTGTCCATGTTATCAGAAAAGGATTCAGCAAAACCTGAAACAAATCAACTATCAGGTAACCCATTTATGAATCAATTTATAAGAGACTATAAAAATAATAGTATTAAAAACGAATGTAGTAAATAATATAGCTCATTATCAAAAAAAAAAAAAAAAAAATTAGGAGTAGGAAAGCAGTTCTTCGGTATCTTACACCAGAATATTCGTAGCATATCAAAGAACTTTGATGAATTCTAAATATTTTTAAGCCAGTTTGAAAACACCTTTGATATGATAATTTTAACAGAAAACTTGGAATATAATGGACACAAATTTCTTCCACATATATGGATATGAAATGATTTATAACGAGAGTCATTCATCAAAATGATGGTGTAGTTGTTTATATTAAAAATAAATTTAACCATAAGACAACTTTGCATCACTTCAACAATACCCATGTTATTGAAACTAAACTAAAACACTTAAATAAAACTATTAGTGTTGCATCTATATATAGTCCCAGTCAAACTAGGAAAATCAGAGGAACTAAAAATACTAGTTCCAATTTTTTTAGTAATGTGTAGGGGGGGTCGTCTGAACAAGAAAAAAATAAAGTCCCTCCAAATCCCGGTGCCGCTGGGGGGGGGAGGGGGGGTTTTAAAATGCTCCATTTTTTCAGTTTTTCGCTTATAACTCGAAAACGGTGCGTTGCAGTAAAAAAAGTTCTTCAGTACAAAATGAAAGCTTATGAAATTTGCTACAAGTTTGTTTATATACGTTTTTACGAAAAACTGGACCGTTTTTTGTGCTACCGGCTCCGGAAAGGTGGTAATTTTCAAAAAAAATTGTTTTTTACTCATGTTTTTCGTATATATAATATAATATATTATATTATACAATTATATATATTATATATGATCATATAATATATTATATAATTATATATCTTATATATTATATAATTATATATCTATAGAATATATTTTGTAAACTGTTTTCAAAGTGGTGTGGTACTGGTAAATGAAATCTCTAAAGCCTAATTCAAAAGAATTCAATTTTATTGTACACAAAAATGTTGAAATTGACACAAGTAAAATGTAATTATTATCATATTATATATATATATATATATGTATTAATGATATTATATTATATAATTATTAAATGTTCACAAAAGATTAGTCCCGTTTGAAGGATCTCGTCGTCGATGTCTTCCTCGAGGACAGGCGGGCGGTTTAGGCAGTCACCTTCACATCCACAAACAGGGGAGCAGTGTATGCCTGCCTTCCTACAACCACACCTCTTGTTGCAGCCCGTAGCACAGCGGCAGAATATTGAATTTAAAATGTGGTCTGGCGCAGGAGGTTCGGAGGATTTGGACGGGGGTGAGAATTCCCATGTTCATCCCTAACCCAACCCCATGTTTGTGGGTTGATGGTGGTATTACCCAGCCAAATTTGGGTTTGAAGGAACACCCTATGAGCGTGCTGGGGCAGCAGCTGCTTTCGTTGGTGGCAGAGAAGCCAAATTGGCTTTCACCTTTGTTGACGATTTAACGAAGCAGCTGTAGCGGTGTTCATTTAAATCCTTTTGGTTGGGTGGGGCGTTGTAGAGGATGAGAAAACATGGCTTTTCCTGCTTGGGCCAATGCTGATTAGTGGATAAAGGATTGTAGAATACCTCCGCTATTGTCTTGGTCTCATCTGGCAGTTTTTGAAAACTCTTGAGGATGGAGTGTTTGCTTTTACCAAAGATGGCACTTGTGGTATCACACCCTGAAAAAGCTGTGATGAAGAGGATGGATGAGCAGTAAGGGAGGTCTTCTTGAAGTTGCAGGGTTGAGTACGTCTTCGTTTCGGTTTTACCTCTGCCTGGTTTAATAAAACGGATATTCATGTTTGATGGTGTCAGAGCCACTAGCAGGATGAGAAGATCTACATCTTCACCAATAACTGCTACTTCGGAGTGAGAAGTGGCCTTTTTCAATAGCACATCTCACGATCATCCCATCTGCGTCTCCTGTCGCTGTGCTTGTCTCTATCCCTTTTCCTTGTAAGCGTATCCACCAATAGCTCAATCAGCCTGGTTTTGTTTATGGCGTTGGTAAGAAATATTTTCCTGTTGAACATTGGCTACCATGTTGCCAGAAACGTTCACATGCACTGAAGTTTCGGATGCTTCTCTTCGCTTTTGTTCGGCACGTTTTATGGAAATTAATGTCCTCGTACCCATCGAATACAACTGCACAATTGGAAGAATAGTGATTTATTATATATGAAGCATACTGCTCACAGATGAAAGAGAAAGTGGTCCCAACATTCCACTTGACTCTGTGAAGGAGGAAGCCACCGTCCACTACAGTGTAAATTGTTTTGAGGTTTACTGAATCCGTGCACAAAGGGAAAGCCTCATAGAGAGCACATTTCTTCGTTTTCCTGAAGCATCCTTCGTCGAATAAAGTCATGGGGTATGGAGATAACTCGTACCTCAACAGGTCTGCAACATCCTCATCACTTTTTTTGCTGATTAAGGTTCTTTGAATAGGTATAGGTAATAAATAGACGAGCATTGACACACCACTATAAGCACAGACAGACACGCTGATGAAGACTGATATGACTACTATGAGGAGAGGAAGGAATGTATTGTATTGTGGAGGGGTCATGGAGGGACACGGCCAGCTGCATACCACACCTACCCACACCTGCTGTCTTATCTCGTATACTAGCCATCTCAAAAACATTTCATATGATACGTATATATAATTATATAATATATAATATAATCATATATAATATATATAATTATATAATATGATATATTGTATTATATATACGAAAAACATGAGTAAAAAACATTTTTTTTGGAAATTACCACCTTTCCGGAGCCGGTAGAACGAAAACGGTCCAGTTTTTCGTAAAAACGTATATAACAAAACTTGTAGAAAATATAATAAGCTTTCATTTTGTACTGATAAACTTTTTCACTGGAACGCACCGTTTTCGAGTTATAAGCGAAAAACTAAGAAATAGAACATTTAAAGCCCCCCTCCCCCCCCAGCGGCACCGGGATTTGGAGGGACTTTATTTTTTCTTGTTCAGGGGACCCCCCCCTACACATTACTGAAAAAATTGGAACTAGTATTTTTAGTTCCTCTGATTGCCCATTTTTGGTCTAGATTGACTGGACTAATATAGACCTCCATCAACTTGTCCCAATCGGTTTAATAATGATCTAAGACAATATGTCACGGACAGAAAACTCAGATTATAACTTTATAGTAGGTGATATTAATATAGATATCTTATCAAACTATGACTACAGTCATGAATACTTAAATATTCTTCGTGAACTAGGGTATGAATCGCTTATAAACGAATACACAAGAATCGATAAACAATCCAAATCTTGCATTGACCATATATTTG
>OW679196.1:165362927-165515780 GCA_940337035.1 Agriotes lineatus | reverse complement strand
ATCTTTACTAAATTTTGATCTCAAAAATATTCACCGTACGCTTGAAAATGATTATCTTTAATGCAGTCCGGAATTTAGAAATTACAAATAAGAGCTAATCTAATTTCATGCACGTCCTTGAGTCTGATTTTTTAAATCCATCAGGCCAGTAGGCTCTATCGAAAATATTCTATGCCTATTACATATATTTCATATTTTTTAGCTATCATAAGTGTGGTAACCCTGTTGACTTTTACATTGTATTTATCGTGAAGCACACATAAATGATTTTGTGATAACATATTTCAGGATAGTTTTTCATGAAATAGTTTTGACGCTTCATTGGTAGTGGGTAGAGAACATTTTCGAGTTTTTGAGTCACATATCTCGAGTCTCCGCTACTTTTTCGCAACTTATCACGAAATGGTAGGCCGTATCGGTCGCCCAAGGTTAAAAACTATTTCAGCTATCTGCTTAAATATTCGATAGGCCGATAGTGTTTCAAAGGCCACTGATAAAGTTCGGGTAATTTCCAGATTATTTTTGCAGCGGAAAAATCGAAGGCTCGAATGCATCCTTTAACGAAACGCGTACACCAGCTAAGGCCACATTCTGAAACGCGCCGAATTCCTAGCATTGTGAACTATTTTTCGCCAGCCAACCTTGCTGTCGGTCAAAGTGCTGGGTGCTTTATCGCAATTTGTAGAGTAATTGCCAGATAGTGCAAAGTAAAAGAGGGTTAATTGGTCGAAAACTGCAGCCGGCTGGATTTGGAATCGCCACGATAACCCAAATACGTAAAGTTCATGATTCCATAAGTTTGGAAATCTTACGGTATAAGCTTAAAGATACGACGGACACTACTTTAATAATTTACCTATATGGTAGGAGAAAAAGACTAAAGCACTAATCATTTAGAAGTATTAGTCTTCAATATAGTCAGCACACACTGTTTCTACTTTTCAAGAAGTTATATATTCGCTTGGTGAAGCAGACTATTTTCTACTGTTGCGCCGTTGAAAGCTCTAATAACTAATAGTAGCAAACCAATGACCATCATAACAAAAGAACGCCACATAGGGAATTGTGCATACCCAGAAATGGTCCCATGACCATTGCGTTCAACTGGAACCGCTAATTAATCTCCGGCAGTAGAGAGTGGGTTATCACTAAACTGAATATAACTAAATACAGCGGCCACCAATTTAAAAAATGAACAATAAGCAAATCTAAATTTAAAAATTCACTGATATTATGAGTATCGTTAACTTACAATGAAGATAAAATCTCAACAGTTGTTGCCTCTATGAAATGCAAACGAACTGATAAGCTATACCTCGTTAAGGTAATATTTTGAATGCAAAAGTTCCTCATACTGATATTATGTGTCTAAACATATTTATGTAATTCTGAATGTATGACATTTAACAGTATATATTAAGTTTGCCACGTGATCGCGATGCCCTCACAGTAATTCGTAATGATAGATATAGGGTTAACACATACACCAATATTTCAAATTAAATGTACTTAGGCAATACATATTGAACCTTAATGCTTTACTAAGTATCTCAATGCCCTAATTTTTTACATCAATTTAATATGAGTATAATTTAAATTATAAGCAAATACTCAAGTAACACGTAAACAAACATTACCTTATCTGTCGCCACCAATGTCGATCAAAAAAACCCATATTCCATCAAAGAGACCCATCAGCAAAAAGAAACCGATCCATAAAAACATCCAAAAACTCTACCATCCACAAAAAACTCCACTATTCACAAAAAGCCTATAGATTAAAAATAGTATATTACTTTACAAGGGATGTAGGTAAGATTTACACTACCGAGAACCGTTTGATGCCTGAGTGAGCGCAGCGAACGAGGGTAGCAAGGTTCGAGGTAGTGTAAATCTTACCTACATCCCTTGTAAAGTACATATTTTTTTTCACTACCAATGTTTCCTTATGTAAAGTAAATGGTAGGTAATAACCTGGCGTACAATTATGACATTTGCTAAATTATAGTAGCCTTATAGCGCTGTGACGTTTTGTTTGACAATTATAAACGCATTGTGAAAAATTCTTGGAAAAAATACGTGAATACGATTGTGAATGCTGTTTTGTGAACTTTATGATTGTATTCTGATTAAAAATGGATAATAGTACGAACGATAATGGTTTTCTTCATGTTAACCAAGTGGCAGACATGGCATCTTATCAGTTGTAATACATGCGGGATGTAAGTAATTCACTTCTCTAGGGAGGTAAGTACATTGTCATGGAAACTGTAACAATTTTTGTAAATGTAGCCTACATCCCTCAAATCAGACAGTGTAAGGATCACTTACAAAGAAGGTAGTGAAAAAATGGTTTTACGCTGCTTCTCATCCCACGAATAATCGTGACGTGTTGACTGAACAAACATCGCTGAAGTATCACCGTCTATGTGATATCCGGACTCTAACTATCCACAAATAAGAATTGGGAACAATAACGACCACTCAGTTTTTCCATCGAAACCAAACATCTCAGTCGGAGTTGGAAACGAATTTCCACAAAAACTTTGACCTTCTGTACCAGTTGTCATATTTGATATCCCTAAGCGACCTAAACAAAAATAGACAATACTAAAACAATGTGACGGAATGACACTAGAATCCCTGATCGAAACTAAAAGTTACTACGAATCAGCTGTCAAACACTTAACCTTAAAACGTCAAAGTCAACAGATAATTAAGCACCTTAATGAACTCTTTAAACGACTTGTTTCTTTCAGAAAGTCATCACTACCAAGAGACAGCACGCGTAACTC
Source organism: Agriotes lineatus (assembly GCA_940337035.1). NCBI lineage: Eukaryota > Metazoa > Arthropoda > Insecta > Coleoptera > Elateridae > Agriotes > Agriotes lineatus. Next base: position 165,512,985 of record OW679196.1, on the reverse strand, counting down.
GTTGAGTAAACGCAGTTGGTGTTCCCGACCCTAAGCAAAACTGCTATTCCACGATGACCGTATCGAAACTCATAATTCATATCCTTTTCACCTTCGTATTATAGTAATTGAGTACGTTTAGAGCAACTCAGCTGAGACAAAATATGCCCCAGTTATAGCCTAACGTCAAGATATGCGCAACAAATCTCCAAATAGCAAAGTAGCAACTACTCAGCAAAATAGTTGCTAACAGCTCTCTAAAGCCAGAAAAAAATGCGCGACCTCGTAGGTTTTTCTTTAATTTCTGTATAAATAATAGTCGTAGCGGGTCGTATCGAGGCTATACGCTGCGATCATCTAGCTCACAAATCCCAATGTTTGCTCTTAAAGCTTCAACAGGTTGGGGCTTGTGCACTCTTGCGTTGTCGTGAAGAATCAAAACCCTTTTCTTCCACAAATCTGGACGCTCTTACTGTTTAGTACGACGTGGTTTCCCAAGTGTAGTTGTTTTATCTTTATGCATGTAATCAATGAAAGTAACTACCTGGTAGCCGGCACCAGAGGCTTGTATTCGACATTTTTTTTAAAGGTGAATTCACTGAATTGATCCCAATAATGGGCTCAAGTTTCATATTCTGTCATCAATTTGCACGGCATCTTTTTACAGTAAATCCAAATCCCTTGAAGGAATCTCACGACGACAATCTTTTTCTTCAGGGGTTAAAAGTCTGTAGGACACTTGATTTGGATATCCTCTACTTTACAGCGACCTCTGCTACATTCAAACGTCGATTTTCAACTACCCACTCTACTTTTCTGCACATTCTAGGATTCTTTGTAGTTTTCGACTGTCTTGATCCTCACGGCACCAACGTAACTGGTCAAAAGACCAGTATTTTATTTGATTAGGCTTGATTTATTTTCATCATACACTGCCAACACATGTTTATTTATAATTTTCGCTCCGTGGCCTTCCAAAATTACGAATTTAATTCTGCTTTGGTGCTATAATTTAACTAAACTCAACTTAAATGCGGAACTAACACACAAAGGAACAACGATGTGCCATACATGGATGATATTTTGGATATAAAGATACAATGGCACTAACCGTAATATTAATTTGTTTTCATAGCTACGTAGATTATTGATTTAGCGTCCCTCATACAACTAGTAAAAATCATAAATTTTTGTACGATTACAAATTTCATATTTAACAATAATTAAGTTAGTACGAGCAGGGGGTGGGATCGAACAACTTTGTTCTATGATTAGTTCCTTTTAGGAGTTTGTCCCGAGATTAAAAGATATGAAAACTCAGTAAACGCCAGAAACACATGAACATGTTGAACTTTTTTTTGTGGGTCTTGTTGCGTTATTTTCTATTGTAGCGTACCTTAACTATATGTCAAGTAACGGATCTGCATCCTGATTTTCAAAACTGTACTCTGTGCTCCCATACTTAAATCTATACACGCCAAGATCATGTTCTCAGATCTTATTTAACCAAATACGATTCATAAGTTTATAAACAGCATTCAAAGTGTATTATAGAAAACATTTGGTTATGATATTACTTATTAGGTTATATATTCTACCAGAAATAAATTCAAGCTGATGTTTTAATTATTTCTCCAAAAGAAGTAGTTTTGCCTTTAAATTAACAATAAGGCCTACTTACAATAAATTTAATTTACATCCCTATATGTAAACGTGTGCTGAGCTTGCGTTTCTGCGTCTCTGCGCCACCTTTGCTTCGACACTGATTGGGCGCAGATCGGCTGTCATACCACCGCGTCCGTCTGACTATCAATCGGATTCCGTAGGTTCGAATTCCACCGCCTGCTATATTTTTTTCTTTGCGAATTTATGCAATGCTCATTACTAAGTGTTTCTTTTTATGGTTTCAGTATTATTAGCAACATTAAGATATTTTTACCTATTGAGTGGATACATACTTTTGAACACTCTTGTTTTCTACATTATAAAAAATTGTTTCAATTTTAGAAATGCAAAAACTATTTTACTGGTGTGGGCTCCAAAGCTCGTTTACATTAAGCTGGAGTTACGCTTACTAGAAGCTATATAAAATACTAGTGGAACATAATTATGGGGACATAGCTAAAATGTATACTCTATTTACTATAGTCCCAGATTATCAAAAATGACGTTTTATGGTTGCACTGTTGAATTTCTATTGTTTTTTTTGTTGGACAACGCAAAAGCGTAATTTTTAAAATTTACGTTTTTGTTACCTTTTATTTATTTTTACTTAAGTCAGTTCGGAATATAACCTATAATTTATAGTTTTGACATTAGTAACTTAATTAATTGTTTTTAGTTACCCATAGCTTGCGTTAAAAGTATTAACCATGATATAAAGGAATATTTTTAATTGGATTTTGACATTGACAATTCGGAACTATAGTGAATAGAGTTTACATGGGTATTGCATCCACAACTTAAGCGCATGGCTGGTCCCAAGATGGCCATGTGACATTTAAAAAATTATTAGTTAAAAAACAAATATTTCAGGCAAGTAAATCGAGTATTATTATATTACGGTATTAGAAATAAATTTGGATACAGAAAAAGTACATTTAAAAAATTGTGGGCATTTAACGTGTTAATAATTAGCAAATGTTCGGAAATTATGGAACAAGTACATTTCCTGTAAATACTATCAATTGCTTTATTGCAGTTTCAATACAAATAAAGTGAGGACTTACGAAAGATTGTTAATAAAATTCACACAATTAACAATAATTGCGTAGACGTGCAACACGGCAAGCGACCTACTTTAGTCTATTGTTAAACATCGATTGATGAAAAAAATAACTCTCTTTGCTTAGCTTATTGTTAAAAAAGAAAGAGTTTTTATTTAATTTGTTATTTTAAAATTCCTTTGGTTGTAAAAATTAAAAATAAAGAAATTCTTAAGTTTCTCAGCTATACCATATTGAACGCTAAGTAACATATGAAAAACAAATAAAGCTAGAAACTAATGACAGTCGCGAGCTAGTTACAACAATTTTCTTTTTAAATATTAACAAACATAATGTTTTGCTGTAAGCTCTACTCTTAAATTTATACACACACACACACACATACACAAACTCGAGACTTCTTGGAAACAATGCGGGTTTACGATTCTATTTTTGTTTTGCGGAGCTGACAGTTACATCGCTATAACCCTATAACGTCTTTATTTCGAGAAATCGTTGTAAACAGAAGCAAATAAATAAATTTTTTAGGTATGAAGGTGGTATACATTACTAAAATATTTTGCAGTCTGGCTCAAAAAAGTGTGGCGAATTAAACTTTGTTTAACCTATATTTAGGTAGCTTAAAAGTCTTTAATTAAAATAATAACCATTTTGATATCAAGTTGTATGTATCTAAAGTCAACTGTTTTGGAGATAGTACCGATTTTATGCAAAAAATTCTAAACTTCAGGCGGCTGCTGTAAGTACCAGGAAACAACTGAATGAAGGAAAACATTACCAAAAATATATATTACCTTTCGAGTGTAAAATAGTGGCCGTGGGTATTAATACTGTATAGGGTGCTCAACGAAAAAAAACGATAAATGCAGGAATACATTTATTCCAGGATTAAATAAAATCAGATAAAAAAAACAAATGCGAATACACTAAATTCCTTTATCTACTTTGCGTTCGTACTGAGGCTATTACGATACGCGTTTGCGTATCATAATAGACACAAGGCGATGCTATAATAACAATACTAAAAATTTTAATTTTTTTGCTTAAACAAGTGGCAAAGTAGATAAAATACTGTATGATACTATCACATAATTAGGTACGTTACATGCTCAAATACAACGGAATGAGCCGCTCTGAGCATTAAAGTTACACAGAGAGTTCACAATTTGCAGTTATAATCATTTCCATTTGTTTAAATTGAACACCCTATATATCTCCGTATTTTTGGGAAGTACTTTTAATGAGATTTCTTCTGATATTTCATTTCTTAGCCCTAATTTCAATCGCTTTTCGGATCTAATTTTCCCCTGTTTTTTTTCGTTTTTTCTTGTTGGTTATTTGTGGCTTCAGCAGTGGCTGGATTTTTATTTTCTAAACCTGGTTTTAAATGGTTCCCGGAGAATTAGAAGTGTTTAATTTGTATTACAGCAGAAGTTTGAAAGCTCGGGCTTCTGGCGCTAAATTTGAAGGACGCCAAAGAAATAAACTACGAAATTGTTTTATCTTTGTCGTAATATATTAATTCCCAGGCATGTATCGGAAATTGGAACCTAAGAACCTAAAATGATCACAACAGATAATTTGTTCTTCAGATGCCCTGAGACATAACATTATAGGATTTTATTACATTATTATCATTACGCGCCCAAATACCATCCGCCAAACTAACACCAAGCCCTGCTGTTTATTTTAGGTTATTTTTCTTTATTGCCAATGCAATTTAGGAGCGGATTCAGGTCTGCTGACTGGCATGCTCAAATGTATTGCTGTGTAAGATTTTTGTTTGAACGTTTAAGTTCAGTTGAGATTTTCAGTCGTCAGTCTAATTGTTTAGTGTGAAAATATTGTCTTATCGTTGCGTTACCAAACTAACCGTGCATTTTACTTTTACGTTATATGTACGTATTATAAAATGAATGGTATTGGTAGTGCAAGTAGAAAACTAAGAAAATTTGAAAATTAGACACTTTTTGCGAGAACTACATTGGAACCGTCCGTTGCTATTTCGTCATCTGCCCCAAGTGCAAAATCGCTATCTCCATCCAAGACACTGGTAACAGTGAACATATTACTGTTGATTCAATTTCAATAGAACAAAATTTGCTCAGTTCTGGTGCCATTGACAGCACAAGTGCTGCTACTACTATAGTAGTAAAGATAATGAAGATGAGTTGGGAGGCGTGCCTAACGAGAGTTTTCCAATAGAATTATTTCTAGCATTATTATGATTTCAGACCAAGATTATTGAATCAGATCCAGCTAAATGACATGTTAACGATATCCTTAGCGACAGCATGCTAACCATGGTATAAATCAGAATCTGAATTGAGATTTATCAAATTCAATCAGACAATTTTGTGATAAAAAGGATTGTTCTAAGAAGCTATTTTCACTACAGCCTACAACGTTGAATTCAACTGATAGACAAACTCAAAACAGAGCTTTCAAGGGGACGAGTGTCATATGATCAGAACTTGGATTTTTAAATAATCCATCAGTTATGACCACGCCGGAAATCAATTTGAAATGATTAAGTTTGGTCTAAATTTATAAAAATGATTTTGATGGCTAATTAGAAAGCGAATTAATTCAAGTTAAAGATTTCGTTCAAATGGACGGCTGCACTTCCTAAGAAAATTACGATGCAAGAACATTGATGTAGCTTTTACTGAAATTTTGTTGAGGATATTCGGTTGGAAAGCGGTGACCAACAATATCATTTTTGGCACTCAAGAGTGATAAAGACTATCGTGTGCGTCAGCAATAATGTGCATAGAAAGTGAAATTTTAAATGAAATGAACTTTGATGATATTGTGGATATTTTGTTAAAGCCAAGGCAAAAAAACCTTTCAATATTTTTTTAATATTAGGTTTAATGGTCATGGTGTCACTATAGTACTATTACTATTATACTAATCATTCTCAATATTATTACAAGTTTAGGTAAATTATATACGGTTTTTTAACACTAAGAAAAATGTGGGTGCAAAACTTTAAAGGACTTCTGGCGGCAAGCATGGTTAGTGCGCCACTCGCTTGTAATCCCTTGAAATAAAGCATCTTAAGGGGCTGACATTGTTTTTATGCTCAAACACGCATATTTAAAAAACAGTTGAATTCATGGATATGAAGTACCTAACATATAAAAACAAAGCTCATTAAACGGGCTTTTCAAAAATATAAAAAATAGAAAATATTAAATTTGCAAATGTTGAGCACCCTGTATAGCATTACTACTCACAGCCATTATTTATCACTCAAAAGATAATTCACGAAAAAAAATATTTTTTCTTTATTCAGTTGTTTCCTGTTACAGCAGCCGCATAAAGTTCAGCATTTTTTGTATAAGATTGTTAGTATCTCCAATACAGTTGACGTTAGACCCATACAACTTTATATCAAAATTATTAGTAATTTAATGCAAAACTTTAAAGCCACTTAAATGTAGGGTATTCCATTTTAAAAAAAGTTTGATTCGTCACGCTTTCTTGAGCCACCCTGTATAATCAAAAACTATTTTCGTAATGTGCACCACCTTCATACCTACAACTTTATATGCACAGTATGTGTGTAACTCTCATAGTTTTAGAAATATATTCCATCCCGCATCGTTACTGGACTCTGTATAAAGACTTACTGTTAATTTTGTTTCTAGGTTAACTATTATAGCAACTGAGCGAAGTTTAACAAATAATCTAGTAACCATAGCAGCCTTGAATTAAGCTCATAAACTACACTCTTCTACTATTTAATCGTTTATTTATCTCTTTTAGTATCCAATTTGTAGATATTGTATATCACGTGACCTAGTAGAAAAAATATTGCAACAGATTTGGTGGCGTTTTCAAAATAAAACCGAAAATGTGTTATCTTGGGTGGATTGCAGATATTGAAAAATTTTGCTGCGTTTTGGTTTTGCCTTGGAACATTCAGTGGAGAAGATTGTGGGAACCTAAATTTTAAACAATATGAACGGAGGAGGTTCGAGTAGTCTCTATTTTACAACAAAATAAAAACAAAATCTAGTAATTCAATGTAGCTGCTTTGCACACTCAATGGCATAATGTTATTCATAATTAGAGAATAATTATGCCATTTAAATTAATTAACGCGAAGCTTCAAAATTATGCAATAGCTGCACAACACATTTGACGGGGTAATTATAATTCGGTTTAAATATTTACTACTCCTACGAATTTTACTACAATCCTTATTGATTTAAAAGTTGTTAACTCGCAAAATGTAGTGATTTTAAACTGCTTCCCATTGTTGTTATCAGTGGCGTATCTACGAGGGTGATTGAAAGGCTAGATCCCCGAATATATTGTATTTGTATACGGCAATGCTACAGCAAAACTAAACAAAATCTGTACTTAATTTAGTCTAATCTAAGATAATGTAATAGCTTAAAAATGATTTCCTCGTTATCTAATAAAAATACTTTCTACATTAATTGATACTGCTATTATGGGGTTCTTGGGATTTGTAGTATAAAATTAGATTTTCCATGGTTTTATATTTTTGTCTATCTCTTGTTGAGTTCCTGCTTATATCAGAGGGTGCAAGTATAGTACTTGTAGGGTATGACACATCTACCAACTTACATTGCACGAAATATAAACTAACGTATTTATTTCATTAATTTACTAACAACTGGCTTAATTAACGTTCAATTAAAACACTTCCATTATGCTTTATCAGATAACGTAACGTTTTATACCCTCTTACTATACAATTTCCATTTGCTAACACCCAAAATAAATATCAAGATCATTAAATGGTTACAGCAACTTACTTTAAAAACTTTAAACTTTAAAATATAAACAATAGCAACGTCATAATGTCATTCTTACTCTGTAGGTTGTTCGAAATCCAATAACTGAACCCAAATTTAAAAACCGTTCAGCAAAACTAAAGCGGGGGCCCCACGTTAAATCATTCCGTTTGATTTAACCACGAACCGATTCGGCGATTAGCTGGAAATCTAGCGCCGAATGGCGAACGGCCAAACGGAATCGAAAATCAGTCTGCGGTTTGAACTCCGGGCCAACGAGCTTTTCGTTGGGGCTAATTTTTACCAGGTAATTAGCCGCAGGGCCGTACTCCCCGAAATCCACAGGCACCACTCACAGCTCCCGGGAGCGACGCACAACATACCTTTGTCGAAGCGAACTAAAAGCACAACAGTCGGTCATGATTTCGAATCAGTCACCAGCCGCGGACTGTTGCATTATTGCACCAAGTGCAATTGCAACGCGGTGCATATCTAGTGGCGACCTTGACACTCTTACATCGCTGCACTTCAGATATTGCTACCTCGTCGGGGTGCTATTGATTTTTTGATAGCTATTTTCGGACTAATGAGCGCAGAGCTTCCCTAATCGCGTAATGTGCTTTCTGCTGCAGCTTAAGATCGAAAACGGCGTATTTGCGGAATCGGCGGAAATTAGCGTCGGGGCTTTCTTGCGTAAGCTACGCCTTTGTGCTTCTGAACGCTCGATTCGGACAAAGGCGCCTCATACTCACTATTTAGGGGCTGTTTTAAACGGTCGTGTGGTCTTCGATGGGAATTTCCATTGCTCCTGGAGCTAGAAGTAAATGCACATTGTAGAGGGAGTTGAAAAAAGAGTAGTAACAAATTTTAAGAGCACCAAAACTAATAAAAATCGTTAGTATTTATTACATACACACTTTCTACAGTAAAACAGAGGTATTAATTAATTTTAAAGAAAAACTACAATATTTCCTCAAGAAGATGTAGCAGCCAATTTATTAATTACTTTTTGCCACAGGTTGCTCATGTAATTAAAAATTCTAAAGTTTCATTACTTAAGTAATTTCTTTAGATAATTTTTTCAACAACGAAACCAGCCTTTAACAAAAAAAATGATTAATGAATTAGCCACTACATCTTCTCCAGAAAAAAAGTAGTGTTTCTTACAAATCTAAAAATCTCCAGCCGTACCTACACACATCAAGAAATAATACCAAATCACAAGCAGATTGCAGGGGTTGCTCATACGATTTTTTGCCCGCAGCACAAATTGAACAGTAGCCACTGATTAATTTATTTCGTAGTTTTTGTCTCTAAAATGATTGAAAATTTTATAAATAAAGTTGGTAGTTTGCTATTGCATACATACTTACGGACGCGCAAAAAACTTTTAGTGCATTCTCGTTTCCATCAAGGATTGTGATGGCAAAGACCGCGTCTTCATTTCGGTTTAATAGCTGCGAAAATATTCAACTTTCGACAACTTGAATTTGCAGTACCTTAACCGCAAGCCGATAAAGAATTTTTAGAATGCATCCTTGAAAGAACATGAATACTTTAAAAAAATTATTAAGTAGAAACATTTTGTATTTGTCACTAAGATGTGATGGTAGCGTGGGCCCAGAGCTGGGCAAATTAAAGAGTAATTAATTACTAACTATCGCCTAATAAGGTAATTGAATTACCAGTTTTTCAATTACTCAAATGAAATAGTAATTCAATTATAAATTAGTCGGTAATTATAATTGCACAACATAAACAACTTTTTCGATTACTTAGATGACCATGTGCTAGTACATCATTTTAAGCAAACAAATTGAAATAAATACATAATTATTATGAACCAATATCATCTATTTGTTATCCATTGTTATGAATAAAATTATATTATATTTTTACCGTACTTTACTCTGTAATCTATACTTACCGCAGACATATTTTTCGCTTCTTACACAATTATTATTTGCAAACGACAATGGTACATCCTATACAACTTACACTACACAAGAAGAAACACATGTAAATCTCATCTAAAAACATACGCGCCTGCACAAGATATTTTTTTGCTCGTTCACAAAGCTAGCTGTCATCCACTAGTCACAGGAAATTATAAATTATACTTATATTGCTTCAGGAATGCCCTAATGCCATTTGCTTAGCATGTAACTTAAATAAGCCGTCTCTTATATTTTGCGTTCTGAAAATTTAATACCCAACCGAGGGCTTACTTTCTGGTAATTCAATTACCGCGAGTAATTTCAAGTAGCACAAGCAATTTAAATACTTTAAAACAATTTAATTTTTTAATAGTAATTAATTACTTTCCAAAAGTAATTGTCAAGTACTTTTTAACAGAAATCGCAATTACCAATTACAATTACCGTATTTTTAAAAGTAATTCAATCCCACGAAAACCCAGCAAAAAGAAATTTAATTAGTAATTGGATTATAAAGTACTAATTAATTACTGCCCAGTTCTGCATGGGCCGCACTCATATCGATAAAATATGCGTTATGGTAAATGTGCTAGTAAAATAGGGAGATTTTACTTCCTAGGGACAAGTGAACTGAATTGTCGTGTACGTGTAGCACAAGGAGCTTTAGAAACTCTTGTATTGAAACCATTGGAGTTGATGCTTTAAATGGTGTTTTCAAATTAATCTCTTCTATAGTCACAGATGTTATATTTGTAAATACTGGTAAAATGGAGGATTGTGAGAGATACAAAAAGAACAAAGCAAAACGGTACAGATTTCTCACCACTATTAAAAGTGTGGTGTGTGGTACACCGTAAAAATTTGTCCTAGAAATCAAGGAGCACTTCGGTTTCTGACATGATATTAGTTCAAAAATTAGTAGGACCGAGTACTTTTTTTACTCACCTGGGATTACGACGAATGAATTGGGAGATCTAGTTATCTACATACAAAAAACAACTGAAAAAGAAGCTACATGATTCCGTTTCTTTGACTTTGAACAAACAGATTGTATAATCAGATGGAAAACGCATTTTGAAGCGGATTTCTGGTCTCCCTCGTCTGCATAGTTCATTGCCAGATTTAAAGATCTAACCAGTTTGTGTTTATGTTTTTATTCTTAACTAGATTTAACGAGTGTAATTAGTATAATTAAAAGTGTGCAGATGCGAGCCTGTGCATACATCGTTTAAATTTGTATGGGTGCAGCGGTAAACACAACTTCCAAGCCTGCTTGCTGAAGGAGGGGTTTTCCAATTTAAGCCGATTTCACGAGAAACAAAGCAGTCGCGGGCCCGCTTTAGTTGAGGGTGTAAGTACATGTAGCTCGCGAGTGCATAAATAGTAGCGCGGAAAGCCTCGCAATAAATAATTTGCTGTGTAAATTATTTGGAACAGGAAGCCACGTAATTTCGAGACGTGCATTGTGAAGCTGTGACGTCAGTATCTTGTGTGGTAGTTTTCCACGCGTTGTACTTTCCAAGATTGGGTGACGCAATTCGGGAGCAAGCCAGCATGCGACGCAGGAATCACAGGTAACCTGATTCTACAAGAAATATTTGCAATTACGCGGTAAAGAGTTGCACTCAACTGTGAAAAGTTCTCGCGGGCGCGGAAGAATGTGCTTCATAAACGAATAATACAAATGCGAATCGTGCGGGGCATGCTATCATAGACATGGTCGGATTCAAAAAGTAAATCTTTAATGTTTGCACTTTAAAGAGAGTTATTTTGGGGCTTTGTTTTAATGTTGTTTTCTGAATGTTTTAAATGTACTATAAACCACAAAAACAACTGAAATAGTTAATATGGTCTGTTGTGAATGTGAGTGCTTTAATATGTATAGTTTCTATGTTATTCTAACTTAAGTTCCAACTTCTTTAGATGTTGCTATAAATGAAAATTATTATAGTAAATGTAATTGTTTAAAGCCACGTTTAAGATAATTAGATTATGCTGAAATCTCTATCAAGAGTTGTCCTAGTTCTTTTGTTTTGCATAGTACATGCAAGTAGTCCAAGCTATGTCGTAGGTAGGTTACTCTAGGATCTAATCCTATTTTCTTTTATTTTTGTTATAATTTTATGTGTTATAATGTCAATATATTTGTGTAAGCAAATTGGATTTTGTGTGTGTATTATTTGAAGGTAATTTCAGCCCGAAAACAGTATAGCTGTGGACTAGCTTTCTGTTTTTTTAGCAGATATTAATACTTCGCAACCACGACTGGGGTCTTATAAGTATTTAAATACTAATGTGTACGATACGTTTTATTTAAACTTAAAGTCACGGCAGAGGGGCTCAACAAAGTACTGTTACAATTTTGAAACCCTTTATACTTTACAAAAATAGAGACGACTCAAGGAACATCATAAGTATGTATCACATTAGGAAGCCGTTAGTGTAAAAGTAGTCGATTCTTTAGTGAAGTTTCGAACTCAAGGATTCGGAGTACATTCACATAAAAATCAGTATTGAATCGGTTTGTAAATATAAAACCTTCAACTGCTGTAAGTATTGCAGATGTCCACCGTATACTAAGAAAATATATGGACTTGACGCAACTCAAGGTGGATTATGGTTATATACTCGAACATAGCAATAGAAAAGTTACAGAAAATGACACTTCCCAAATTAATGTCATTTTTAGTAGCTTCATCAAATTTTGCGCCCATGTGGAAATACTGATAAGTCCTACTAGCAATAGCCTAAAATGTATGTCACGGAATAATTGAAGCCTAGATTAGAAAATGAAATTCTGTACATCTACCAAAACGTGTCTCTCTTGTTAAGCTGGGATCCACAAGAACCTACAATATGCTATGGCTAAACAAGCGACAGCATATAATCAAGGCAATTCCCAAGGTCAGGCAGCAAAGATGGTTTAAAGGTATTTTTGAAGGGACCAACTAAATTGGAAGTTTTTTAGTTTTCTAATGATAATCGTAAATATGTACTTTTTGAATTTTTGCGAGTGTAATTTTTGCACAATGTTTCAAAATAATAATATATTTTCTCTACTGCGCGTGCTTACCTGACACTGGAATAATCCCGCGAAGATTGATTTCAACTTTAGTTTAAATAAATCTTTTCAACACCACCAACCACACAAAGATGACAACAATCAGTTATACATTTAATACCAACATCAGAAACCGTAAGCTTCTAGAAAACCGTTTAAAAGAATTAAGAAATTACAACACCACATTTGCAAAAGTGAGTGAACGGTTATATCAAATTTAAGCATGACTACATGGGCACATTTGAAAGGCCGGCTAGCTAAACAGTGAAGTCGACCTGCGGTTCTTCACAACAGGTTAAATTTATTCATTAATACAAAAAAGACGCCAATTACTTCATACAGCAAAATCACCATAATCTGAAATAAAATAAATATTTCAACCAGATTATAGCTCAATTTACAGTAACGATAACACATATAATCATAGTAAAATGTAAAATAGTCAATAATATGGCACTCTAATACAAACTTTAATTACGCCTGGTACACCCAATAAACATTAGTTCTAAAAATATAACAGTCAAATATATAAATACAATAATAATTATTTTACGTGAACAAACTACAGAGATTATTAAAGCTTTAAAGTGAGCGACATTACTAATGCAAGTTAAACTTCGATGTGGTCTTAAGGGAAATTCATCGGAGGTGTTGTCGCAAATGACACAGAGCAAGATGCAATGTAACAAAAAGCAAATCTAAGAATAGCAAGGTGAAATCCGAGAACTCTTGAAATGATCCTATCGAAGCCACTGGCAAATCGACAAAGCAATTAATCTTAATGTAATGACTCAATTTAAATTGCCCGGAAAACCTGAAGGATTCAGCCCGAAACGTGGTAGCACTCAGCCCCACACTTTGCAAGATGAGAGTTACTAAAGGGCAGAACTTGAACTGTTGCTTCCTCGGTGAGATTTCTCTGATCGTAGCTCTTGATGACAGCAAATGGCCTAACGCCTGGTTCTGGGTCAAATACGCTTCATCAACTGTAGTGACTCTCACCTTGTCTTGTCTAGGTTATCGAAGCAAAACTGACAAAGCATTGTCTAGAAATTTCAAGAAGAGACAAGACATTCTTATTCTAGATTAAGGCTATTGGCAAAAATTTAGATTAACTAAGAGGTTGTAGGTAATATGAGTTCTCTACTCCCATACATTATCAGGTAGGTAAATACAATGTTTCAATAAAAATTTAAAGTATTCCTATCAGTTAACAAGGTTTACCTTACCTACTTACTCAAAATATCTAAATGAAACCTGACTGTGAACATACATAGATGATAGATGCAACAGATTATAGTACATAGGAGAAGATTTTTATATTAAGAAATTGCACTGAGATAGGTAGTTTAATAAACTAATATATTAAGCATTCACAGTAACAATACAGATATATTTCAAAAATGTTGTTAACAAAAACTATACAAATTGCGGCAGGCCACTAGGACAATAGCAAAAGCAAGGGGACTTTACATGTGGCCTTAATTGTATTTAAAAAATTAAAAAATCGAATATATAGCTTGTATTTATAATTATCCTAACGACCTACCGCTATAGTACATTGATTGTTCGTTTGTTAAACACCACGACGGCCACATGCATATTCTCCTTTCTTTTGCAATGGTCCTACTTTCCTGCCGCGTTCTGTGTATACTATGTATAAATGTATAAAAAAAACATAATATAACATTCGAAATGAAATGCCTATTTCTTAGTGTAAGATGATTTTATTAAATTTTTTTACCCAAGATTTGTGACACTTGAAATGAGAAAAACTGTTAGTGAACAATTATATTTATTTAAATTAATTCATTAACATTGTAGACTGTCTCGACTTAGTTTCCCTATTAAGGTTAAACGTCCCAAATTACCAGACCAGACATACATACTTGTTTTCACTTAATACACACTCAAATAAAATAGGTCATTTCTCAATTCTGTCCACGTCGACTTTTTTAACACTACTTGCAATGTCTATTTCAACTTTCTAAAAATGCGCTTTTCAATTTACTGTTTGTAATTTCATTATAGCATAGTCAACTTTCTTTTGTAGACAGTCGTGTATTAGACTAGTTCCTTTATATTTTGCATTTTAATTTTTTTAAGCGAAAACATGTAATTGGGAATATACCTGTTTGTTTTCCAATAAATAAATAAATAAATAAATAAAATAAATTTGTATGTGTTACAGTTCAAATTTTTTTATGGAGGCCTATATGACCAAGATGTAGGGGAAAATGGCGCTAAGAAATAAAGCCGGCGTCTCTCTTAACTACTAAAAAGTTGCGTACCTCATTCCACCCGAACCTGAACCCATCTCGTAAGATGCAGGTGCATTTAAAATAAATTATTTGATTAATCAAAAGTCTTGATACAATCTAGAGTCTTAATAACTGAACAAGACAATAAGAAGACTTTTTAATCTAGGCTTAGACTTAATCAAGTTTTGTCTAGACATTTCAAGACAAGGTAAGATTTTGCTAAGTCTATCTTGCCTTGTCTAGACATCAACACTGATCAACCGAGATTAGCAAGAAATGAAGATCGAGTAAACTCACTCGTCCAAGGGGGTCATCACACCTGGAAAACTGGACAGCACGTGTACGATACGGGACGAAACCATGACGGTATGGGAACATTCATGGCCGGATCAAAACATTTTGCTACAGGAACATGTACGGCAAAAACAGCTAGAAAAATCCCAAAACACCAATTCGGCAAGAATCAGAAAGCAGACCCAAACTCTAACAGTCGAAATCAAGCTTAACAAAGGATGACATTTTAGGGTTAGCAGATATCGAAATGAAATGGAAGGAAATCGCTAGCAAGTTTTGAAAACAAATGAGGCGCGCTCGCCGTGACAAAAGCGGACAAAATCAGATCGACGACGCGCACCATTCAAAATTTACGCCAAATGACATTGGCGCGAAGTATGTTTTTCACCCGTGAACAACTGCAGACAAGATTTAGAAGAAAAAAATATTTCTAATACGAGAAATGTTCAAGTCGAAACTGGAATATGCTTCAATAAGTGCCTATTTACATTAAGCATGTGGTGTTTACAATGTTATTCAAGATCTCAGTGTAACTATTGCCCAGCGCATTATTAGTTTTTTCTTGTGAACAAAGATGTCAAACAAGCTGTAGCAGTAAGTGAATGGTTGTTCATCAAATAGTGGAGCAAATACCTATTATGTATTAGAAGTGTTGAAAAAATTATCTACGATCACATACATCTAAAAATAAAATTTTGCTTCTAACGTGAACGATTCTCGTAGTTTAATAACTAAATTTATAAGTGAGGGAGCTAAGTATTTAGAGAATTAAGAAACAAAATTGACACTCAACTGAAAAAAAAATTCAAAATATAAAAGACAGAGCAATTTAATAATGATAACGAATGCATATAAAATTTAATAAACGTTAAGATTCCTAAAAGTGTCAGTGAAATTCTTTAATATCGACCTAATTTGAACATTTTTAACTCAAAAAGTTTCTTACATAACAATTCATTATTAACATAGAAAACAGCATTGAAAAATTAGATCAAAATAAATGAAATACAGCTAGAACTAAAATGTTTAATATCTTAACCAACTATGAAAACAAAAATTATCAATTCTACAACAAAAACCAATAATTCTTAATGAAAATGAATGTAACAATAACTTTTTTTAAACATAACACAAAGCTCATTATAATCAATGCTGATTAAACACAAAATCAGTAATAATGGCACAAGCACACTGTAAAACCAAAATAGATGCACTATTAAATGAAGAAGACACGTATGAAAGAGACAATAAAGATCCCACACAAACTTTTCAAAACCAAAGCAATATACCCATAAAACAATTATATGATAAAAAATATATAAATCTTCAAGAATATAAAAACCTTATCTGGCATAACGAAACACCTCCACTTATCTATGGACTAACGAAACTACATAAACTAAACTCCCATTAAAACGATAATAGCATCATACATGAGTCTTACCTATACATTATAAAAATATCTTTAAAAACATCACAATCATTAGCAACAAATCACGTCATCCTAACATCCCAATTGAAAACAATTAGATGAAAGAAGGAAACACAAACAAACCAAAAAAGAATTTTTAAACCTTTTAAAATTTCTCTTAAAAATACTTATTTTTTCTATAATAACACAATCTAAAGCCGAACATTTGGTATCCCAATGGAACAGAAAACCGCATTTATACAACAAATTCTTAGATGCCTCATCTATCGGAAAAATAGAAAATGAACTTAAAACAAACAATATAGAAATTAATTTTAAAAACCATAATACCCTCAAAAATTAATTTATAAATTTGTTTTCTACATGACGCCCGTAAATTGTGTGGACATGGCTTAACCACATTTTCTTAGGTTCAAAATAAAACGATTTTTTTCAATTTCTCTATATATAATGAGATGGTTTTAAGCCTACAACTTGGTTCTGTTTGCAGTGCCAAATATTTAACCAAGTCAATAAAGCACAGAGTTAAGATATTTTATGAAATTGCAATTTAAAACAATAATAAAAGTATTAAATGCATTGGCAATGAGATGCGAGAAGTAGTAATTAAACGGATAAAGGCAGGCATAAACAAAGCATATTTCAGAGAGTTCGAATAAAGTAATATAATTAAATAAAATAGGTTTGTGCATATTTAACGCCAGGCCAAACAAAATTAATTGATACAAAAGGTTTGCTATGTGCAGACAAAATGAGCGTAATTATTAATAAAAGTACAGGTCAGTGAATAGCAAGCACTCTGAGAGGTAAATGAGATAGGAATAAAGGATAATAGAAAATTGCAAAGAGCAATCCCGAAATTAGGCAACGGAAAAGAAAGAAAGCGAGCAACGTGTGTAAATTTGAACTCAGTTTCTAGTGCATTAATAAGACAAAATTAAAAATTTTAAAACATTTGTGTGCGTAACGGAAGGAACAATGATAGTTATAAGCACAATTTTTTCAGATTTCAGAAAATGTTAATTTAAGGTTTATGTAATCAAACTTTACTCCATTTGTGTATTTAGCTTTCAAAACTAATTTCTAATTAACAAAAATTTTCGCGTAAACATAGCAACGCGATCCGTTTTTGTAAAATAATAAAAAGAGAACAATTAAAATTATTAATTAAGACGCGAAATTGTGCTCTCTTAAAATTTATATTTTTGCAAATAAAAAGTGTTTACCAGTTATAAAAAGTCTTGCATTTTATTGTACACATAACCGTGCACCAGTGGAAGTGTTTGTGGCATTTTCCGCAACAATAAAATTAAAATCTTTCTAATCTCATCTGCGACTGAAGATCAAGTGAATGGATGGCGTCCTATCTACGTCATTCCTGTAACAATAAAGTGGATGTTTTGTTGCTAAGCGGTAATTTAATTAAATTACCTGGCGATTCCTGCTTAACTTCACGATTTTTTTTAAAACATCCAAGTAATCGCTGTTGCACTGGCGAAGTTTTTGTGTCATCTGACAGATTGTAAATTTTATCTACCAGAACGGCGTATATGAGCTACTCAAGGACGAATAATCCAAAATGAACTACTAATTTGTGAATATAGTGAAATTCTGAACCCAACCTAAGATAAGCAGTTTTGTGTTTGCCGAGAGCTAGCTTAATAATATTGCAGTTCAATAAAATAGTAAGAAAGGGGCATTCAACCATTTCATTTTGAACATCAGCTAATACATTTCATTTTAACTAACCTTAAATTACTGACAGGCAAAATGAGCATAGTATAAAAATCAACCTAAGAATTGTGTGGTGATTTGCCCTAATTTAACTTATTAATTTCGTACCAAAACAAAACAAACAAACAAACAGCCGGGCAGGTCATTGCATTTTTATAGGCGCCTCAACGTGGAGCCTATGCAATTAATACAATTCATTAATTCACTATTCAGTTTCAAAATTCTTTTAATAACAATTTATATTGTTTATGACAACAGAAAGCTTGAATCGATTTAGATTATATGGAGTAATACATTCCATACGGATATATATCATCTTTAAAGATGATATTGTTTATTATTGGTCGATTATTAGTAGATGAAAATGGGCATCCGAACACTATCATACAGTAACTCTTTAATAGCTAGTCCGATGACTTAATTTTTTTTGCAGAAAGACATATTCCTTAGTATTTTTTAATGCCAAACATTGTGCATAAATAAAAACCAAAAGGAAGATGTACAGGAAGACCGTGAAACAGATGACAAATCCGAACAGATCAAATCTACACACTGAAGGATACAACGATCTTGCAAATGCGAGTTATTTCATCTTGTTTTCGTCTTCTGATGCAATTGTACACAGTTTCCAAGCAATGGTCATAGCCATATCCAAAATTTGAATAAACATTAACCACCACCAGTTTTGTCCCGAATCGAAATTCTGTAGGTGTTTACAGATTGAGCATACAAATCCCTCTCCCCTCACATATTGCTTGAATATATTTGGTAAACATGTTAGGCTGTGGTGCACTTATTCTTGGTCTTTTAACATCGTTGAACCATTTGTAAGGGTTTAGCTATGCCATAGTTCGTAAGCGTATTGCAAACACCGTTATCATGCCACCTAACAAAATCAAGCCATTCCTGATATCGGTTGGATAACCATATGAACCTCTATCCATTTTGAATATACCTTTCGTCGTTATAAGCGTACAGTATTTAGTACGTTTTCACTAACTGTTCTTTATCTGGTTCAGCAATGGTTTCCAGAAGCTGGAGTATTTTTTAACATAAGGATAGATGCTCATATTTAGGTTTGATGTACTTGCCAGTATAAGTATCAGAAAAATAGCAATATTCAGAGGAACTGCAAAATATCATTTTAGATTCGATAGGGCGCTGGCGCCGACGTGGTTTAATTTTTCTAAATTGTTTCCAAGGATGTCCTCCAAAATATTTACCATTACTTCATCTATACATAAAAGTTTTAGTTTGTAGATTGTAATGGTACTTTTATCTAGCCCCTGCTTTGGGCATCTTAAACTGCAATGCGGCTTTTCCCTGCGCCCTATACTCTACTGTACTATGAATTTATATTGACCTTTGTTTGCTAGTTAACTCAGTCATAGAAGTACAAGATCCACTCTTAACTCAGTGCAGCTAAGGGATTCAGTACTGCTCTTGCCGGTTTGCTCGTGTTAAACTATAATGCAAACCCTGCCACAAATGAAAACCAAACAGTTTACATGAAAAGATGTATAATCTGTAAAAGAAACAAGTATGCATGGAAATATACATAAAGCATACACAATGTTAATCGGTAAATGTTATATACCATATTAATATTAGCACGGAACAGCCCACGAGCTTAAGGCTTAATCTACATGCAATGTTTAAATCTCGCACACAGGTTCGCTGAATGTGGTTCTGGTTCTAGTAGCTCGAAATCAGCTGAAACGGTGTGTCTAGAACATGATGCAGCGCTTAGTTCAGCAAGTGCGCGGTGCCCTTTGGGCGCTTCTTGGCTCGTTGCCGTTATTGCACAATGAGTTGCAACAATAGTTGATTCCTTACTACGGCTTTGGGTTTTCCCAATCTTTCTGGGAGGTATATTTACTAGTAAAATGTAATTACAGTAACTAAATTTGCATTTGTTTCTTAGCAAGATGTCCAGGGTATCGGCTCCGGGATGTTGACAAAGTCGACTGACTTCCTTAAAGCTCGAACGGCAGCCTGAACTAGCAGCATCTAGCTATGAACTGCAGTTGAATCTCGGAGATGCTCCTCCAATCTGGCACTTAAATACTTCGCGTAGCGTCTCTTTGGTTTCGGGCGCCACGCACAGCTCGCTTGTTGTCAAGCGGCTATACCCCGCGCTTCCGTTCGCGCACAATTTGCACCAAACCATCACTCCGTCGCATGCAGTTGTAATACTAGCCTACGGGATCCGCATTCCGCTGGCTTGCATTTTACTATTCGAGCGCGCGGAATATTCGTTGCAAGTTATAAATACATAATACGTTATAATCTAAATTACTGCAATGTAAGAGATATAGTTTAGTTTTATTTCTAGCAGAATAATGGTTAAATATCAAGGTGATTATTAACTGCCAAGGTGACACAAACCAGCCCATTACAAGATTATATCACTACTGTCAAATGCAGATTTTGATTTCTAGAGTTTGGTTACTAAACACCGAAAAAGAATTCATATCCAAATGTAAATTCTCATTAAGAGACAAGTATAATTTTCCACGTAGAGGTATATGATATTTTAACAAGAAGAATAGATAGATGGAGTAAATCTGTCTATTACTGTTCTGCATAGAATTCTACTTGGTTTATATATGTTGAATAACAGCACCATCTACTATTTTGTATATTTGCAAGGGAGTCTTTCCATTATATTGTAATGGTTTACTGCCCACAGCAATTCTGATTGCCTAATTAACTAAATAAATAAGGTCAACATGAGCACAGAATTAAGTATTTTATTTATTGCAAGATAATCAGTCATTTACATTAATAAATGCACTTGATGTGAACAGCAATAACTAATAATTTGAGGTATAAAAGTTAGCATGAAATAAGGCAGTTTTCAGAAGGATTGCGTTCAGAGTTTCAGATATGACAGAAGTTCGGAAGGGCTAATGCAATTTAGTTTGTAACTGGCTGATTTGAGCTTAGTAACGTCAAACATAATGTGAATAAAATGATACAGAATGATTTGTTAAGTACAAAAAGTATATGAGCGTTATGTATTAAAAGTGTATAAGCGAGCAAAGAGCAAATTAGCTGAAAGGTAAACGAAACAGTGCTGGGAAAATAATGATTGCAATAGAGCAATGAAAAATGTAAGGCAACCGAAAGACAATTAGTGAGATGCTAAAAGAACTCCAAGTGTATCAGTGCATTATAAACCAGAGTGATTTAAAAGCAGAGCAAAGTGTAGTGACAATTTTAGTAGTTAGGCAAAGACATGACACCAAAACTGTAGTCCATAACGTCAAGCATTCTATCAATCCTAATTTATTTTATAAAAATTGAAAATCTAGTAAGTTACTAGACAGTCTTTTGTCAATGATTACCAAACAAGCCAAAATGTTGGGGGGCAGATTGAGCTCCACATTTTATTCCATAATATTGTATATAAATAAACAGTATTTTGTAACACCAGTTGTGTGTAAAGTTATTCACCAGGGCATCTGTGGGTATAGTTTGCCATGTGTTAAGAGTTTCAAGTGTAGCAGTTTAGGCAACAGCAAGATTCGTCCAAGTGCGAGTAACTTCGGGGCCCATTTCCACAAGTAAGCAGCATCGCCCAGCAAAATAGTGTCTGCTACGTGTAGAAAAGACCTTCAGGAGTCCGTGGGTGTAGAAATTTCAACCATCAAGCCTTTTACAAATCCGTAATTCCCGTAGCGTCATTGGAAAGTGTATCCAGCGGCAGAAAGGTCCCGATTAACGTAGGATTTCACAGGAAGCCCTTGCAGCAGCCTCGTAATTCGCGGGGTTCTTCAAGTTCGGACTGTCTACGAGGTGAAGAGGCATATTCCAGAATTCCAGGTCCGTCCAGATTCGAGTAAATTAGATAGCGTCTCTAAACAGTGCGAGTTGACGCGGAATTTTCAGTTTTTGCCGGATGCCGAACAAAGTGATCGCTCGTGGGTTTTGACGTCATGCTAGAAACAAAACGAGGTTAGCAGTTGCTACGTCACAGAATTAACCGTATTTACCTGATGCTTCCTTGCCATTTTGCATTTTCCCTAATAAATAAGAGTATTTGGCATACAACGAATTATTTGTCATACAAAGTTTTCTTAATTTCTTGAACCGACATCCTGAGTTAAGATTTGTTTCGTGTTCACTGGAACTAAGCCCTAATTTATTGCAGATAAATAAAATAAGGAAAGAGCAGTAAACCATTTATTTGTGGTAATAATTATTATTGCACTCTTTTAATTTGCCCTGAATTTGACAGGCAATTTTCAGTTAAAACTTATCAATTCATAAAGTGTAGCATCCCTTGCCATAATTAGAAATGATTTTATTTATAAACCCTATTATTATACTTTAAGCGAGGTGTGTTCAATTAGCTTTTGTCTTCTAACACAATTGCAACATTGTGTGTACTTTAGCAATTGTTTCTTCTCTTCTAGTTTACTTTCAAGTTCTACATCACATTTTTATTTTACGCAATATAGCTTCTGCTTGACTGCCAAAGATTCTTCGTCAGAAATATTCCACTCGAAATTACATTAAGCCTCGTTCAAATAATATTCAACATATACAGTGCTTCAAATGGCTGCAATTTCCATTCCGTTCTTATCAATCTCTTCCTAATCTACCAAAACTACTACCTTCAGGGGAAAGCACAATAATACAAAAAGCAACGTCCACATAGTTTTAGGGGCACTCTGTATATGTTCATTTCCGTTTGCAATTCTGCATCCTTCATATTGAAACTCGAACACGTTCCAAGTCTGCAGGACCATTTCTAATTTGTTGACAAGAGTTTACAGCTATCTATATCGTCCCTGGTGTCAACTGATATCACATTGAAGTTGTGCTTTAATTTTTTTTACTTCCAATACCACGTACAGCTTCTTTGTAATAATACCTAAAGTATTGAGTAATGTAGGTACTTTGAACACAGTGGAAAGTAATTACGCCATGAAGTTCTTTAAAATACCTGAAGTACTTCTTTAAATACAAGTAAAAGTGTTATAAACACTTATTTAAACTCATTCTAGTACTTGGAAAATCTTGAAAGTACTGCAATTCCTTTTTTGCGTACTCAGTACCTGTTTTTTATTGAACAAGGGCCTTATACTAAAGTGCTTCCTCTTTAGCCTGCGAAACTGTAAGTCGTTACATATTTCATGATGCGCGATTACAAAGTATCCAGAAAGACTTGTGCATGCTTTAAAAATATTGAATACTTAAGGTATAACATTTTGGAACGAAACACGATTATAGTGTGCTTAATAATGGGGAATAAAAGTAATTGCTTATACACGCTTCAACTGCAACCGTCATTACCGAACACGACGCATAACCATACAAGAATGCTCGAATTTACCTTATACATTTCAGTTTATTTTGAATACCAAAGCACAAAGCTTCCAATATTTCCAAGAAATTATGCTATCACGCGGCGGTTGTTGAATCGGGGGACCGAGTTGCATTTTCGGGAGGCTAATATCTGTATTTAACACTATACGATCGGCAGTTCGCAGCCCTGGCAGCTTCAGGATGGAAATTCCTCGCTTCACGTTGAAACTACTATATCAACGATTCTGCAACGACTGCTTTTTATCCCGTAATTTCTATATGCGTTTGGAGTGTATTTCGGAGTGATTTCCGCAGCTGCGAGCTGCTTGGTGAATATGATACGAGCGAGTCTGTTGAAACATAATTCATGTTATGTTGACATACTTTTTGGATATTGTTTTACAGGTTTTTTAACCGGGATCGACAATCGCCGGATGTCATTAGTTAAACCTTGTTATATTATAACGGTGTGATAGATGATAAAATATATTTTCAATTATAGAATAGTACTTTTTCCTAATGACAGATATGCTGTTGATAGCAGCCCCTCCGCCCCTAAGAAGCAGCCGCCACTATTTCAAATAAATTACTGAATGTAGGTACACCTACCAATACATAACTACTTTTAAAAGTACTTAAATAACGCTGATTATATTTTGATGCTGAGCACCTCAACTCTGTATGGTACGTAAAGCATTCGTTTAAACTGTCCTTATAGATATAAATCTACTGGATTCAAATCCATCCATTCGAATGAACCACCATGTACCATCCACTTTCCCAGAAATTATTGTTTAACTGTTATCTAACAGCGATAAAGAAGTGGGTATGCTCACCATGGAGCATAAATAAACATGGATATTGTGAACATTGTTAATTCCATCCAAGGAAACTTAATTGATAAATAAAATGTTATTTAAAGAATGTGAACTAAGGATTCATTGGCAAAAGCAATTCTTGCTTGAAAATCAGCTGACAGGTTTTTAAACGCGTTAGATATAGTACAATTATAACAAGTGATTATGCAAAATGTTCACATGGTGTTAGAGGAATTGGTATACCTTCTCAAAAGACAATACAACGACAGGCGTTTGCTGAGCATTGTCCCACTTGGATATCTGCGATTCAAATAAACTGCGTGACACAAGCAGGTTCTGTAGCAGTGCTATTAGCTTTCCCACAGATGAAGCACACTTTTCTAAATCTACAACTGGACGTACATTTCAAGGGATAGACGACTCTAGAATCACCAAAACAAGAAATCGAAATATGGGAAAGATGTGATTTTTAAAGATATAGCAGAAGAGATTCAGCTTAGTTGATGTTTTTATACACTTTTTACATTGTCTCCTCTAATAAACACTATTTATCCATCGTTAGTGGATAAGACACGCCTAGGATTGAGGCAAAAAAGGCTTTATAGAAAGATCTCAAAGAAGTAACTTCAATAAATGTTACAATAATAATACAACTACTTTAAATGGGAAAGGGAAAATGTGAATAAGGCAGAAGTTGCGTGTCACGAAGCAATACAATTTTATAACTGCCACATGGATAGCGTTGATCGTTCGATCAGTTAGTGAAATTGTATATTAGAGACAAGTAGTTATTGAAATGGTGGAAGAATGTTTTCTAGTATCTAGCCTTGACAACCACGGCTAACAGCTGGATAATTTATAAAGAAATACAAATGTAAAAAGTATCAGCTCTTTGGCGTCTACTCGAGTCCCTGACAGTTTTTGAAGCTGAAACATGCAAAACTAATACAAAAACGATGATATTCAATACTTCAAGGCTTGTTAGAGATATACTGTTTGAGGCTTTCGCGGTTACTCGAATTATTCTTCTTAACATAGAATTTTGGCTTAGACCGCCTCGTATTTGCTCCACACCGACCTTCGGTTCTTAGTGCAACTTTCACTCTGATGATGCAAGTTGCAAGGTCTTGCAAAACATTAGTGAATATGGATGCACAAACAGCAAAACGGCCAAATCTGAGTAAGTATCCTCGTTCTCAAGATACTCAAACAACACGAGCCACCAAAGAGCATGACCATCGCTTGGGTTTTTGCTCGACTTCACAAGGTGCAAGGCACATTAAGCCAGAAAATGCTGGGTGTTCATATACAAATACTATGCGGTCTAAGCCGAAATTTTATATTAAGAATAACTTATTACCGATGTAGAGCTTTATCTGAATGTCAAAGTAATTATTATTTCCAATGGTAAAAATCTGGTGTGATACATGCACACAACTTCCTTTTACAGTGATAATTATCCAAAAATTTTATTTTAAATTTTTAAGCATTTGTCAAAAAATTTCAAAAGTTGCAAATTCTACAAAAACGGTGCAAAATAGAGCGTTAGGTGAAGAGACACGTTTTCTCTAGAATTTTAAGCTGAATTCAAAAATGTAATAATATACCGGGTATTCCATTTAAAGTTGCAGTTAATAAAAAATTAAAAAAAAAACAAATGAAACCCATTTCAGAAGTATTCAACTGGAAAATCACCTATCTCACATCAATACACATTAAAAATGTAATAAAAATGAAAAAATCGTTAGAGCCGTTTTTGAAAAAATCGAAAAAAACTGAAACTCACAAGAGTAAACACCTACTTCCGGTTATGCAATTTTCTTCAAAAGCTTTCTGTCGCATCTACATAATACACAAAACTTATATATGAAGTTTCAACCTAATACCTGATTTTGTTTTTGAGATATTCTGTTCACAGCCACATGCACACACAGACACACGCACACACACATACAGACACACAGACAGACCAATGAAAAAAATATATTTTTTGGGTTCAGAGGACTCTGAAACGTGAATATATGTTGAAAACTCAATTTTGAATTTTTGGGGTGAATCCAATACTTTCTTTATTGTAAAAGGAAGTAAAATGAGTAAAGAGCTTTACTTGGAACTTCCCTCGCAAGTGGAGCTATGTGCAAAATATTACTTTTATTTACCTAATAGTTCTTGAGTTAAGCCAAAAATATCGTATGAGCCAAATGAAAATTTGTTAAGGATGCCTTTGGAGTTCTGAAGTCATGTGTATTATGTGAAGCCGTCATTTGGAATTTGTTACAAAGCGAGGTTATGATCTTCTTCTTCTGCTTCTGCAGGCTTTAGGAATATTTCCGTTGGGTTTATTACGGAAAGTCTTAACCACGGTTGTGATTACTTTGCGATATTAGTCACTGTTTATACCATGTAAGTGGCAAGGATTAGGTATACGTGTCTGGTGTTATAATACATATGTGGTCAAAATTCCAAAGGCACCTTTGATAAAATTTCCTTTCGTCATATTATAGATAGAATTTAATTTTTTAAGGTGCTCACCCTGTATATATTTGACCAAAAGTATATTCGGTTTTGAGCCAGGTAGAAAGCTGTCTTCCTTCAACACCTAGTTTTTAAGCTATACCGACAACAAACGAAGATACAGACAGACAGACAGACAGACAGACAGACAGACAGACAGACAGACGGAGAAACAGTAGACGAACGGACAGACAGACGGAATTGAGAAAACATGTTTTTCGTAATCTAGAGACCTTGAAACGTGAAGATTTGAACAAACCTCGAAAGGTGATTTTTTCACGACTACAATACTTCCTTCACCTTAGGCGAAACTGTAGTTTTTCTCTTTTGTCTTTTGTTTCTTTCTGTAAATTTTATTAACTTAATTAGTTATCTTGGTAGTTGTAAATTCCATTGTCTTATTTAGTCATTCGTTCTTACTTTGAAGTATTGAAGTATCTGAGGAGTATATCTAAACGTTGTTTCCTTTTTTCAGGTCTGCTTTAATGTGAATATTTAGTCGGTTACAGCTGTTCTGTCTAAAATTTATATTCCTTCAATATTTTCTGTCACTATTTTCAGCCTGCAGGTCATTATTTTTCTTAAGACCTTTCCAAGAGTTATAGTAGTTCTTTCATTCCAAACAATCGCCGTTCTTTGTGTATTGGGCAGATTATTATTTTTGCGCAGTCCTCGGGTAAATGCTGGTGTTGCCACATCTGGTTGTTAGTAAGTGCTTTACCTCCATACACAGGTTGCTTCGATGTTAATTCATCGGTCTTTGTTGTTGTTAATTATTATAATATTTTCTGTATTTTATGTGGTGTTAAAGTGTCTTTATTTCCCTCTCTATTTTCCTCTATTTTGGAAGATTTTTTATTTTTGTGGGCTCCTACATTCAGAATCTTTTTATTGTATCCATTTTTGGCTCTCTATCCCCTAGCATGTGTATGGTATCCTTTTTTTTAAATAATAGAAATGGTCTAAAATTGTGTTTGTATCTGCTTCCTATTGTTAGTAGAAGAGAATATTCTAGATCATTTTCGTACTTGCTCCTTACGCACATGATGCAAGGGAAAAGATTTCCCAGAAAAAATACATTATGTTGATCAGCCGTTATTTTTAGTGCTTATTATTATTGTTAAGTATTAGTTTTGTATTATATTAACTAAATAAAAATTGAGCACACCCACAACACGGCTCTTATTTTGAATTTTATTGCCTCCCTCTGAGGCTAATTAAAAAATAAAAATATGAAAACTTTTGCGCCGTATAGCTATTGAAACTCGTATCTGCAGGGTTAGGTTGTTGCACTGTTGATACATTTAACCATTGTATGGCAAATGTTCGATTCTGACGAATAACAGATAACCTCAAAAATATAGAACCAAACAAAGCTGTTAGAAACACAGAAAATTCAGCGTTTTTTGAACACATATTAACCAACAATTAAT
Source organism: Agriotes lineatus (assembly GCA_940337035.1). Classification (NCBI taxonomy): domain Eukaryota; kingdom Metazoa; phylum Arthropoda; class Insecta; order Coleoptera; family Elateridae; genus Agriotes; species Agriotes lineatus. The sequence goes on along the minus strand of OW679196.1, from coordinate 165,484,705 downwards.
CAGTTTACCTCAGGTAAATTATAACAATGCTTTTCTAATAACCAAGTAATTTGGATAAAATGGAATTTTTTTTAAGTGTAAAAGGGCGTCAACTCGCATATTATTTCCTTCAAGGAAACCTGATTTCGCTTCCGGTCTCCGCGAAAGAGCACCAAGCTTGTACTTGCTTCCTGGAAAGGTTTCAGCTGCTGTTACCTGGTTCTGGAACACGAACTAAAGGTTCTCTAGCTTCTGCACTTTGCTGTCCGCTTCTCAATGCTCCCAATCTTGTTGCATCTCAGCTTCGAAATCGATCTCACGCAAGCTAAGCTTCAGGTCTAATTTACTCTGGAACTGCACCCCGGAAGACAGCCAATTTAACCACAGCTGGCATCTGCACACAAGCAATCAAATAAAATGCACAACTGGGCACCAAATATTTACTTTTATAAACAAAATTTATCAAAATCGGGGAGTCAAAACGGCACACAAGCTTTCAGCTCTGCTTTCCCAACAAACATCAACAAACGACTCTGTAGGTCACCATAGCAACATGATTTATCGTTGGTTATCTATAAGTGTACATTCTTTGATCTTAATTTCTAATTGTTTTTGTAAATGCCATTCACGAAACTCTAACCTCATAATTGGTAGCACCTTTTCACTTTTAGTTCATAAACACTGATTCACAGGCCATTAGCACATTCTTGTAGTCTGCAGTAATTCTCAGGTTGCTTCTTATATGCTCTTTGCAATGCAACCAGAATTGCTGTAAGCATGATACCATTACAATATGTCAGCAGCAACTCTCTTCTTTCATTTCTATTCGTTTCTTTTACGATTAAATGTCCGCTTTGATGGTGTTTATCCTCTGCTATACAGGGTATATGAGTCCTTTGGCACTGTCGTTGGTATTTTGTGCATATCAAACATTACAATTGCCTATGGAGGTTGTTATCTGTAACTTGTAGTATTCTACAAGAATAAATGTAATGCTTCTATCTTTGTATAAATTAATCCGGAAGCTAATAGTACAATGTCTAATTACGGGTTTTCTTTAAAAATACTTGATATTACTTCGAAAGTACCAAGCTCACATTAAATCAAGCAATTTTAACTTTCCCATTTTTCAAGTTGCTGGATTTATAAATTCAATTTAAATTTTATTTTAGGTTTAGGACTGGACTCTATCTTTCTGATCTGCTGTAAAATATCTTTGTATCGTTTCCCCACAATCCTCAACGCCTACTTTTCTTAAATTTGCCGCTTTTGTGGACATTCCTGGTGCTCGCTTCGTACAGCTAAAACAGTTCTTTAATGGTTTCGCATCCTGCAGCACATAACAAAAACTCAATGATTATTTAGTGCAAGTGAATCGATTGTTTTATACAGCCAATAGAATTTATGTATTAAGGGAATACTCAATAGATTATAGCATGAGGAAATAGTCAAAGCACGACGCCAAGCGGGGAGCTTTAATTTTCTAGAGGGGAATAATTTTTTATTATATTTTGGTTCTGAAAAGGAGCAAAATTCACTGAGTCAGTATTTTTACTACAGATTACTGCGTCATCGTTGATATGGGTTGTGAATTTTTGGTGTGCTATGGTTTTTATGTACATTATTGGTTATGCTATACTAATTGTTGTGTATTTGTTATACTGCTTGGCCACTTTATAGGCCCTCGGGGCCATAAAATCCCTATTACGCCAGCTACCGAGGCAAATAAACAAGATTGTGATTTCAAAAAGAAATAAAATTATCTATTGTACATTTATTTGGCCTTTAATCAGCACAACTTATATAATAAAGAAATAAAATAAAATTAAGGAGTTTAGTTATATGTAAAAACTAGCAGGTCCTGAGCTTTTTGTGAAAAACAAGCTCCTACGCATAATTTATTTTTTATTTAATTTTGAGTAACAGAAATGTCTATGTATAGCCAATACGGGCGAACTCCAAGCTTCAGATTCCCCTCAAGGAAAATCTGAAAGGAAATGTAGGATACTCTAGATGTGCTACACAAGAACGCACGTTATTCTCTTCTTACCACGTTTGCTGCGTCTTTTATATCGAAAATACTGGAAAACACTTGCGTCATAGTTTAATGTAACAATTTGCATTCAAAGTCGAAAATGTCTCGAACACAATATGATAATATGGTCTGCTCATGTGCATAATTGAATGCTGTAATTTAACTACATCAAACGAAATAAGTAGGTAATCTAGTAATTATTACAAACTTATAAAATGTTTTTCTCAACAAAACTAGCCCACAATAATTACAGTTAGGCAAATAGGATGGATGTTTAGTACATAAATGCATCAAAACCTCAATTTTAACATCGAGTGATAAAAATCCTCGCATACAGTGTTACTATGCGTTTCTATTCCTAATATGAGCATATTTGAGTGCGCTACGGCGATAAATCCAATTGCAATAATCCATTAGTCGACAAAACTATCACACTACTGAAGTAAATGTAAGAAGCAGACAAATTCGCTATAGTTACATATATTGGTAGGTATTTTCTTAAATAACAGCAACATAATATGTAAAAATGCAAAATGTATATCTTGTTTTGCAACACGGCTGTAACTCTTAAAGGAATCGGGGCCTGGACACTTCGCCCAAAGTCCATAACCCCCAATGCCCACAACGCCCAAAGTGCGCCCACAACTCCCAAATATTTAGCAGGTCCACTTCGCCCAACGCGACCACAACGCCCAAAGATTTTCTAGGGCCACATCGCCTAATCGCCCACAACCCCCAAACTCTTAGCAGGACCACTTCGCCCAACGAGTTGGCCCATAACCCCCAAAAATTCGAAATTGAGTTTTCAACAGATCTTCGCGTTTTAGAGTCCCCTGAACGCAAAAAACATGTTTTTGTTCATTGGTCTGTCAGTCTGTGTGTGTGCCTGTAAACAGAGTATCTCAAAAACGAAATGAGGTATGGCGTTGAAACTTCATATTGCAGTGATAAGCTCTAATAATAATGATTTTATAAATTTAAATTAAATATATACATAATAGAGCTACCAAGCAAATTTTTATTATATGGGTTCGTATTTAAATTGATCTCAGGGTTAACTAAAAGTGAGTTGTACAGTGACTTAAAATAAATGGTTGTATGCCCGTAATGTAATTTTATTTATCTGCAATTTGATTTATTTAAGCTAACGCAAAGCAAGGATGAGCTCTTAAATCTTCAGGGATGGGATCGCCGTTAGTTGTTAGTGAAATTTTTTACGTGCCCCACTAGGCGTAGTTCAAATGCCAGACAAAATACATAAAAACTCGACCTAATCTGTCAAGATTAAATATCTCGGAAAGTTATTAAATGCAGTTCGTTCAGTGTTTCCAAATTTGAATTACAGCAATTCCATGAGCGGATTAGCCAGGTAATTTTGAATTTTAGCGCTCAAAGGTAGCGTCAGTAGCTATGTTTTGTTTTAGATCCTGTTCGGAAATGATCCGCGCTCGATTGTTTCTTCCGCTTCGTGGCGAATGAATAACCTAACCTCAATCTGATTTTGGTAATTGCACGATGTCAATAAAATAGTTAAGAAAAGCGCCATCTTCTTTACGATTTTCCATAAAAAGACATTCAGAATCACTGTGGTAAAAAATTAACTATTGTAAACACATTTTATAAAGACATTGGCTTAAGGTATACTTCTGAACTTTATGAATGAATGAAAACAAACTAAGATCATACAGGCAGAAATACACGTTTTAAAAAGGTAATGCCGAATTCACACGAAGCTAATTGGGGGTTATGGACCAACTAGTTGGGCGTTGTGTCCCTAGAAAACCTTTGGGTGTTATGGTCGCATTGGGCGAAGTGGGCCTGCTAAATATTTGGGGGTTGTGGGCGCACTTTGGGCGTTGTGGGCATTGGGGGTTATGGACTTTGGGCGAAGTGTCCTAGACCCAAAGGAATCGTGTCCAAAGTTTAGCTGTTTACGTATTTACTAAATATAATATTTCTTCTTCTTCTACTCTACTTAGGCATTATCTGTTTTTTTTTCGCTACACATTTTCCACCAGCAATATTAATGATGCAAATATTGCAACAACCTGTGCAATGGCTCAGCGACGTCTTAATCCTTCGAAGAATTTCAATATCTGGAGCAGACAGGTAAGAGTTTACCAAATTTCGAAGAAATAACACAATGTACAGCACGGTATACAATTTTTTGTTAGTTACTCAGTTACTCATGTTGTTCATGTAGTATTCTTAATTTCCTCGGTTACTGTATGTATGTATTTACTTCTTTGTCCAGCAACAACCTAAAATGTATCTTTGGCTTATGGTTATGTCAGTTAAGCTTCTGACAATGCTACTCGTATAACAATTATAATATACCTCTTCAATTTAAATTTATTATACTTTACTACGATTGCATGAAGTAATATCATGCCAGGATGGACCGTTGTTTTCTCTGCTTATGAGGTAATATTATCTGTGGGTCTATGCAAATATGGATATTAATACTACATGGTTGAATCATTCGTGTAGAAGTTGTAGAGGGTAGCTATCAATCCCACCGTCCCATGTGGGACAAGTTGCGGCTTACAATAACTACAACGATGAAGAAAAACACACACATCTTAGAAGTATTTAAGTAAATTTTGCTTTACATTTTTTAACACGTTCACAGAAAATTTTCGACGAGTGTAGCAAGTTTTAAAAAATCTGGTGTGATATACACATACACACACAACTTCCTTTTATAGTGATCTTATAATTAGCCAAAATTTGATTTTTAATTTTTAACCATTTGTTAAAATTTTTCAAAAATTACAAATTCTACAGAAACCATACAAAATAGAGCGTTAGTTGAAAAGACAAATTTTCTCCAAAATTTTAAGCCGAATTCAAAAATGTAATAAGAAACTAAGTGTTCTATTTAAAATAAGTGTTAATAAAACAAAAGAAACCCATTTTAGAGGTATTCAACTGGAAAATCACCTATCTCACATCAATGCACATTAAAAATGAGTAGTTTGAAAAAAATCGTTAAAAGTCGTTTTTGAAAAAATCGAAAAAAAAACTGAAAAATCACAAGAGTAAACACCATACTTTCGGTTATGCGATTTTCTTCAAAAGCTTGATGTCGCATCTAGATAGTAGATACACAAAACTTATACCTGAAGTATCAACGCCATACCTATTTTCGTTTTTGAGATTCACAGATACACAGACAGACACATAGAGAGACTGACTGACAAACAAACCAATGAACAAAAACATGTTTTTTGGGTTCAGGGGACTCTAAAACATGAACATCAGTTGAAAAATCGATTTCGAAATTGGGGTGAATCCAATACTTCCTTTATTGAAAACGGAAGTAAAAATTTTGAAAAATCACAAATTCTACAGAAACCGTACAAAATAGAGAGTTAGTTGAAAAGACAAACTTTCTCTAAAATTTTAAGATAAATTGAAAAATGTAATATAAAAAAAAAACAAAAGAAATCCATTTTAGAGGTATTCAGCTGGAAAATTACTTGTCCCACATCAATACACATTAAAAATAAAAAGTTTGAAAAAAATCGTTAGAGCCGTTTTTGAAAAAATCGAAAATATGTTCTTTGGTTTCAGGGCATTCTAAAAGTGAAGATCAGTTGAAAACTCAATTTTGAATTATTGTGGTGAATCCAATACTTCCTTTATTGTAAAATTAAGTAAAAATTCTTAATTTGATTAATTTTCAGTGAGTTAGCAGCAAATTTAGTTTTTACAATGACAAATAACGTCGTACTTTTGTAATTGCAGTTATAATAACTAGATACTTAAAACTCTCAGCTAGACTAAACAAATAATTAAAACTGGCGATAACTAGATCACAAACTTAAATAATCGAATTTCAGTATTTCGAGTATTACAAAAGTTTACGAACGATTAACTATAGATTTCATATTTATTGAATTAACAATTAGAGCCATTTTAGTTTTGCCATTTTTTATTTATGTATTCACACGTCTCAAATCAAATTTTGGACACAGGAATCGTCAAAGAAGCAGTCGCTTTTCAAACAAATTAAAAGTGCATTTGTGCTCGTGAACCATGGATTATGATGCATGATCAGCTTTCCTCATTGCGAACTTAGTTTCGCAACTATAGTAAACTAATTACCTGACGTAAATGCCAATTAAACCGATCTAAAAATAGCGTTACAACGCTAGCGTTAGACGTTATCCCAATACTTTCCCAGAACAAGAACTGGAAATGTTTAAAATTCTTCTGTTGATCTTTTAGAACTATTGATATTGTATAATTAAATAATGAAATCGTGATTCATTTAAAATTTTGTGCAAGGCCACAAGTGCAACAGAAATCTTGTTAATAAATTTTAGCTTTTTATGATAGGTGCAGAACTGACCCTCAGCTTCTAATTTATCCCAACAATATAATCGCTTATGTGAAATCGGATTAAAACTACCAACTGCAGATTTATAGTTTGCAATAAATTAGTTTTATCAATTACTGAACGTATTGCACTTTAACCGTATCCACTTGCCAGCATTTTATAAAATATGATAGGAACAATAATTAAAACTTATTTAAAAAAAAATTAAAAACCTAAGTTTCCATTACAAATATTATATGCAGTGGTGCAATGGTATTATCTAGTTATCAGTGTGAGTCATTGCCAAACGCATATCCTGAACCAGTCAGGCATGTCTAACATGCGATAAAGTGTCAAAAAGTTGAATTTCAGCAATTATAAATAATTGGCTAGCCTAACAACTTGTTTTTAATTAAACAAAGTGCGACTTATCAGGTAGCCAGCCATTGATAATTATTTAACTTAACTAATAATGGTACCATTTTTATCAAACTAAATACGAATTTTGAAAGCGACCCTATCAAGAACTGCTACTGTAAAAATAGTAATAAGGAGAAATAGGAACTTCTGCTTTTCCTCGTGTGAAAATGGAAAAATAGATGTTAAATTAATTGCAGCGGGTTGAAGGAATTCAGCACTGGTTCAAAACTGACACAGAGAGATCCTAAAATTTTGCAGGCATTTATGTAAAAACGAATAGTGTTTCCATCCGATACAGAAATTGAAACTGTAATCTTACAGTTTGGTCTTGAGATTCAAATACATATGTAACCATACCTCAGAAAACATTTGTCCTGAACATGCAATTTTGTATTATATAGTCAGTAGAGCTTTAAGGTATGTTGTAATTATACAATTCGTGTAGTCGCAAAATTTTTGTATGATGGTAGAGGGGAGTGCCATGAACAACATACTAAAAATCCTGGCCGGGGCGGCTAGCGATGGGGGGGGGGGCGTTTAAAGGTAAATTTTTCACGTTTTTCTTGAATAACTCAAAAACCGCGGCTTCTAGCGAAAAAGTGTTTATGTACAAAATTAACTACATGCAATTTCCTACAAAAAAGGTTCTATTCATTTTTTCTTTAGGAAAAATAGTTTGCGAGATGCAGGGGACAGAAGTATGTCGGCTGGAATGGGATTGGGCATGTTCAAGTCAAGAACATTAATCTGCCTTAATGTATTGCTTGTCCGAAGTTCCATATAACACGTAGGTGGCCTACTTCTGTAGCAGGGGAAGTCCCGATTTAAGCCTCTGGACCTCTTCAGATGGTGGGAGAGCTGAGGGTGGGGTGCTACATTTGATCCATCCCATGCTGTGAAAAGTATTCCAGCCATTGATAGTGGGGACATGGAAATCTGCATTATCGAATATATATTGACATAATATTACACTTGGGGCAGGCTCGTCAATGTGGTAGACAGTTGATAGCTCCAGCTGTTGAGCTTCGTGATAAGTTCCACTGAATCCCAAATCAGCAAGTAGATTGACCAAGTTTTTTGATCCAAACTTTCTGTGAATGAACAGAACGATAGCATGTAGGATAGGAGATATGAAAGATCGAGGGCGAATGGCAGCAATGAGGGCATGGGATATAGATGTCAGCTTGTTTTCAATTTACTGTTTTGCCCTTTTTTTTCTGAAATTCAGTCCACGAAGACACGGAGTATACGAGGTACCATTTCCTCAGCCCCACTACACAATTTGTCACAAGGTGGAAAAACAGAATTGTTATACGCAATTGACTCAATATCTTGCAAGATGATTGCGGAAGCTGCTTTTACGATTCTCTCTCGTTTTGATTGTTCGTCTTTGTAGTCGAAGAATACCATATATCATTAAAAAAAAAATCACCTACACTACGAAAGCACACAACAGTTTTTCTTGTGCGAATTGTGTTGAAAACAATGCAGTCTCCATATTTTTCTCTCATAATCTCCTTGATTGCCTTTATATGAGGTATTGTTCCCAACAACTCATCTAAGGAGAACTGGCAGTCGTCATTTCCTTCTATGTAATTGAATATCTCCTCCATTGATGCAGACATTTCTTCATCCTCATGTTGGATTGCATCTGCAGCGTGTAGATCCTCAACTGAGCAGATACGTCTTAGGATGATGTCTTCCCATTCATCCTTCCATTCCTGAGCACGAACTGTAATTGTATTGTCGAAACTGAAGGATCGAACATTGTAAATTTTTCGCCGGAAATGTTCGTGTTTTTTCTTCTGTTTATCATGAAATTCACCGTCGATAGCTTCCGCACAAAACAGACAGTTTTAAAATCAAATTTTTGCTGTTTCTCTGAAAGAGCTTCTTTTAGAAATCTTTTAATTGAGTCAGCTCTGGTGTACTCCTTTCTGCAAGATTCATGAACAACGCCGTATTTCTTGTTCTTGAAACCTTCAGCTTTCCCATCGTTTCTTAAATCATGAAAATGTTGCTGTTGAGGAGGTAGGGATGGTATAATGGGAGGGGAGGCGCACAAAGGAGGGAGTTGCTAACCAGCCACCTACCTTCCCTCACGCATCTCTATGTACAGACATTTTAATATTCCGTCTGAACCTACTTCCTTTAACATTAAACATTAATGTTATACCATTAAAACACTATTTTTAATAATCCACGATTTGTACATCCCCTGCATCTCGCAAACTGTTCTTCCTAGATAAAAAATGAGTAGAACGTTTTTTATAGGAAATTTCATGTAGTTTAATTTTGTACATAAACTCTTTTTCGCTAGAAGCCGAGGTTTTCGAGTTATTCAGGAAAACGTGAAAAATTTACCTTTAAACGCTCTCGAAATCTGACTCACATAATTATTTGATGACCAATCTGTTAGACGCAACGCCGAGCGGCGATGTGGGCATCTTTCGGCCTAGTGTCCCTGTTCATTTTTTCCGCCGTTGTGGGCATCTTTCGGTGTAGAGTCATGCACTTTTTTCGGCGAAGTGGGCATGGCTCGGCGTAGTGTGCCTTCTCATCATTTGGCGATGTAGACATTTTTCGTAGTAGTGTTTATATCTAGTTTTCGGCGATGGGGTCATAGTTTGGCGTGCTGTACCTTCTCTTCTTTTGACGTACTGTTCCTGCATATTCTTTGGCGTTGTGGGCATCCTTCGGTGTAGTGTCCTGCACTTTTTTCGGCAAAGCGAACATGGCTCGGCGTAGTGTAACTTGTCCTCATTTGGGGATGTGGAAATGTTTCGTAATAGTGTTCCTATATATTTTTCATCGATGGGGCCATAGTTCGGCATAGTGTCCCTTCTCCTTTTTGGCGGACTGTTCCTGCATATTCTTCGGCGTTGTGGGCACCCTTCGGTGTAGTGTGCTGCACTTTTTTCGGTGAAGTGGGCATCGTTCGGCGTCGTGCACCTTCTCATCTTTTGGCGTAGTGCCACTGCATATCCATCCGGTTGTAGGCAGCCTTCAGAATAGTGTCCCTGCATATCCTTCGGCGTTGCACGCATCTTTCGGCGTAGTGTTCCTGCACATTTTCCAACGATGTGAGCATCTTTCGGCGTAGTTTCCCTGTACATTTTTCGGAGATATGGGAATAGTTCTACATACTGTAACTCCTCATTTTTTCGCGTTGTAGGCATCTTTCGGTATGGTTTTCCTGCACAATTTTTGGCGATATGGGCATGGCTCGACGTAGTGACCCTCCTTATGTTTCGCCGATATGGGAATTTTTCGTGGTAGTAATTCTATATATTTTTTGGCGATGGCGGCATGGTTCGCCGTAGTGTTCCTTCTCCTTTTTGACGTAGTGTTTCTGCATATTCTTCAACGTGGTGGATATCTTTCGGTGTAGTGTCCCTCGTCCCTGCACTTTCTTCGGCGAAGTGGTCATCGTTCGGCGTAGTGCTCCTTGTCATCTTTTGCTGTAGTGCTCCAGCATATCCATCGGCGTTGTAAGCGGCTTTCGCAGTAGTATCCCTGCATATCCTTCGGCCTTGTAAGCATATTTTCCGACAATGTGCGCATCTTTCGGCGTAGTTTTCTTGCACATGTTTTGGCGATAGGGGCATGGTTGGGCGTAGTATCCCTCCTTATCTGTTGACGATGTGGAAATTTTTCGTAGTAGTATTCCTATATATTTTTCGGCAATGGGGGCATGGTTCGGAGTAACGTCCCTTTTCTTCTTTTGACGTACTGTTCCTGCATATTCTTAGGCGTAGTAGGCAGCCGTCGGAGTACTGTCCTTGCATATCTTTCGGCGTAGTAAGCATCTTTCTGCGTAGTGTTCCTGCGCATTTTCCGACGATGTGCGCATCTTTCGGCGTAGTTTTCCTGCACAGTTTTTGGCAATATGGGCATGGTTCGGCTTGATGTCCCTCCTTATCTGTTGACGATGTGAACAATTTTCGTAGCAGTGTTCCTATATATTTGTCGGCGATGGGGGCATGGTTCGGCGTAGTGTCCCTTCTCCTCTTTGGACCTACTGTTCCTGCATATTCTCAGGCGTAGTGGGTATCTTTCGGTGCAGTGTTCCTGCACATTTTCCGACGATGTGAACAACTTTCGTCGTAGTTCCCCTGTACATTTTTCGGAGATGTGGGAATGGTTCAGCGTAGTGTCCCTCCTTATCTTTCGGCGTTGTGGGCATTTTTCGGTGTAGTTTTCCTGCACTTTCTTTGGCGATATGGGCATGGCTCGACATAGTGTCTCTTCTCCTTTTTTGACGTAGTGTTTCTGCATATCCTTCAGCGTTGTGGGAATCTTTCGGCGTAGTGTCCCTCGTCCCTGCACTTTTTTCGGGGAAATGGGCGTCGTTCAACGTAGTGCCCCTTGTCCTCTTTCGGCGTGGTGTCCCTGCATATCCACCGCCGTGGTAGGCATCCTTCGGAATAGTGTCTCAGCATATCCTTCGGCGTTGTAAGCATCTTTCGGGGTAGTGTTCCTGCACATTTTCCAACGATGTGGGAATCCTCCGGCGTAGTTTACCTGAACCGTTTTTGATATTGACATGGTTCGGCGTAGTGTCCATTCTCACTTGTTGACGATGTTGGTATCTTTCGGCGCAGTGTCCCTCAGCATCTTTCGGCATTTCGATACTGGTCAAACTCCGAACTGGAGTACAGCGCACACAAAAAACGACATACATCAGCCTTATTAATGTTTGAAGCATTGTAGTGATTTTCCTGGAACTAATACAAAACAAACAATACAATTTAAAACATATGGTGTTGGTTTTGCTTATCGTTCTTTAACGCTTTCGTTGCCGCTTTAATTCTTTGATATGCAGTGATTTTGTTGTGTTATTTAAGGTCCAATAGTATTAAAGGATCGTAATTACTACCACAACAAAAATGATTCTAGCTATAAAAATACAGAGTTGAGACCAATAGGTCTTACTGGTGCTATACAGGATGCATAATTGATGCTCTCTTCTCTCTTCTGCGTTGGGAAAAATAGTAGTATTTTTTGCTGATCTTTGGCAGGCAGATAAAACCTTACATCAATAAGAAGCCTTGAACTAGTAGAAGATTTCTATATTCCCGCCTTCGTACTTTGAATGCCTCTGGCCCAAAAAATATTAGGGACTCGGCGAGAGGCACCAAATGGTATAAATGGCTGGTATTTTTTTTACATAGGCTATTATCCAGCTGTTAGCCTTGACTGTCGTGAGTAGACGGTAGAATACATTATTTCACCATTTCAACGATTCTCTGTATCTATTATACAATCCCACTAACTGAATCACAAATGGAATGAATCCATTTGTGATTTGGTCACGAGTACATCGTTGCCTTTTCGCTGTGTAAGTTTTTCGTAGCTACATATGATGACAGCGTGGCTGTCGAAATACGTATTTAGCAGTTGTTAAATATTTGTATGGTGAAGTGTTTTAACGAATTTGTGAAATTTGCTAGAGCTCAAAATCTTCTCTCACTCTTTTTGAAGCATTGAACTTCTCTGTTCTATCTCCTTAGGAAAACATTGAAGCTCTTGTATCTTTCTTAATATGGTTTATTTGTTCTACTCTCTGTCTAGCAAACTCAAGATTCTTTTCTTCAGAAATACCTTCCGATAATACCCTTTTTTGATATTTAGAACAACACGTCAGTGGTGGAAGAAGCATGTCAATAAGATGGAGATAACAGATTGCTAAAGATAGCTATGACACGAAAACCTAACACTAAAAAGTCCCAAGGACGACCACCAGTACTGGACGTCAGTATCCTAAGGATGGGCATATGCCCGCAACCGATTACTAAATAATTCAGTATATTTGGAATTAACAGGACCGAGTCCTAAAGTAAGAAGAAGAAAAGAAAGGTCCTTCGGTTATTTGCTATGCTACTAAAAATAGTGTTTTTATATAATTCTGAAATATATTATATTCTTGTTCTTCGTTTAATCTTTTAGACGCTCTTCTGTGGAAATGATGGATTTCCATTAAATGCAACACGTCAACTTTAAAATTTTTACGTTATCTAAGAACGTGGCATATTATTTTTTTTTATATAAACATACTTTAAAAATCTTTCAAGAGTAATTATTACAGTATGTCGAAGGCTGTTCTGCAACTGGTTTGTTACATTGTTACTGAGTACTTGATGGATTCAGCTGTTATTACTGGTGAATAATGAAACAGAAAGAACATAATTAGAAATTCCAAACAAGCACTTAAGGTTATTATTAAAATCAGCAAACGATATCGTTGACGAAAACGAGATTTTAACCATTAGCATAAATTACTAGTTGACGTTAGTAAAACGCAACCTTTAATCAAGAACGCCTGAATCGCGAACCTAACTTGCAGCAGGTAATTTCAATTCAGCTTCTCGTTCTTGGTCATTTCTGTGTTTATCAATAATCTACGTTAAATAGGCAGCCAGCGTGATGGCTAAAGCACCCAGATATGGATATATCCTTTTTGATTTTTCTACTTGTTGATTTGTGGTGTCCACCACAAGTCAGCTACTTAGCATTGACCAGTCCTTTTCGCCGCAGTAACGCCCAGAATCTCCCACTGTGTACTTCATAAAGCGATAATTCAAATCCTATTGACAATTATAATTAATGAATAAATATCGCCACTTAACAATTCAAACTGAGTGACATTCATCGGTAGCTCAGATAAATTAAGCTGCGTGCAAGTGCATACTTTCATAAGGCACGCCCTGCACTTCGCCGTTCAGCAAACACGACTTGAAATATTTATTAATTAACGCGTCAGATATTAAAATCAGCGCTAATTCGCTATGGTCTCTAAAATCTCTAGAACGACCCCCATTTCCTTTTACGCTGGGAGCGCGGCGCAACGGGAAACATTAACGCCGTGTTTAAAATATGTTAGCTAAATAACTTCGTTAGCCAACTGGAGAACCACAAGATAAAAGCACGAAATGAGACATTATAGAGTGTTTGTCATTTTACGCTTAGTTTTAATGACGTAATTTTTTGCCAACTATTTATTGCGTGCTCCAAGACGCCGTTTGCGTCAACGCAAAACGGTTTTGAAAAAGATTGGAAAATTGCACTGCCCTTTGCTTCCATGCCACTCGGCAAATGCTAGTTGTTGTTTCAAGTAATATCATTTATTGGGCTTCTGGCATTTGCACAACCTTGGTACTTTTGTTAGCTAATTTTTAGATTACTTAATTACAGATTTCAGTGCGGTTTTACATGGCGTTAACTTTTCAGTAAGAACTTTAAACATTGATAAATAGATTAGCATAACCAATATAACAAAGTTTCAGTTTAAATGAGTATTGAAGATTCGTCCTATATAAAGACAACATCCTTTCCATCGTCATATAAGTTTTATTTCCGACTTCATGACGTCAGAAGTTGGATTTTTTATAATATGTCACCCAGAATCAGCGTTTCAGCCACATTTCAATTTTAGGTTTAGGTTTCAATATGTACTTAAGAACTAACTGTCCTCTATAAAGAAATTTGTCTCTACTTTCGTCTCCATGCGGCCATATGGTAGATGGCTCCCAGTCAGCTCTTCAATCACAACATAGATCTTAGATTTCACCAATAGATGATTATAATCAAGACAATAAATCCAGTCTAACGGTACTGAAGATCTGTCTCATATCTTTTCGTTCGTCATAGCACTTTTATTGCTACCTTTATCACGCTTTAATTAAGATGTAGTAGATCACTCAGAGTAAACTTAAATCTGAGATTTAAACAACAGATTCACATAACAAGGGCTATGTTTCATCTACTTACCATTCGTAAAGCTTCAGCCTAAGAACTGTCCTATATAAAGGAAGTTGTCCAGTCTTCCATCACGGCAGCTTTAATCTCCACGACATTATCGGTTGAACTTTATATGACGGTTAACTTAAAGCCAATGTCAGTCATAACCTTAAAGTTAGATTTAATTAACATATTAGCAAAACAAGAACGATCTACTACCTACTCTACTTAAAAGCTATCTCTTCCATGGTCAGTGTAGTTTTATTTCGATCTTCTTTAATGGATCTTTACACTTTTAATTAAGTTGCATGCATAATGGGCAGTTTTATTTATTAAGCGTTCTCCACTAAAACATCGTTAAAAGTAAAATTATGCGTGATAGTCTCTCCACCAGTTTGCGCTTGCTATAAAAGCCAATTCGCAACCCGAATGGACAGAGTCTTGCGTGTCCAACCCAGCCAAAGAGTCAGGTAAGCACAGGGTTTTGAATAATATTAGGTCCTCCCCGATTTCATTTTTCTCCAAGTGTAAGTCGCTCCGAAAGACAGTCCGCCGCAGGTTCTGGATTTATGTTTTTACTCGTTACAATTAATGTGGACTTTGCGCCCTCACGAAACCGTCGTTGCTAGTTTGGTGTGGAAATCCAGCTTATGTGCTCGCACGCAACCAATATTAAAACAATGCTTTTCTCCAGTTATGGTGGTTGCTCGCCCAGGTTTTATGCGTTCACAAACCTTGGTCTGCAAAAGCAACAATATCTGCCTATGCTCGGATCTCGTGCGTTTACGAGGGTCAAATTTGAACTGTAATACTTTTTCGCTCCTTCGACCGAACCCATCTATCACTCCAGGCCTATGTTCGCTCTATTTATGCGCACACCATTTTAAATATTTTGTAATTATACTGCACTTAACTATCTCTATATCATGCTTTTACTGTAACGTTTCGGCCTTTTTACTTCCTTTTACAATAAAGGAAGTATTGGATTCACCCCAAAAATTCGAAATTGAGTTTTTAACAGATCTGCACGTTTCAGAGTCCTCTGAATCCAAAATATTTTTTTTTCATTGGTTTGTGTGTGTGTCTGTCTGTGTGCCTGTGAACAGAATATCTCAAAAACTAAAAGATGTATGGCGTTGAAACTTCATATATAGGTTTTGTGTACTATGTAGATGCGACAGCAAGCTTTTTAAGAAAATCGCATAAACGGAAGTAGGTGTTTACTTTTGAGATTTTTCAGTTTTTTCGATTTTTTCAAAAACGGCTCCTACGATTATTTTCAAACTTGACATTTTTATTACATTTTTAATGTGTATTTATGTGAGATAGGTGATTTTAAAGTTTCATACTTCTAAAATGGGTTTCTTTTGTTCTTTTTCTATTGTTTTTATTAACGCCTATATTAAATAGAACACTCGGTATATTACATTTTTTAATTCAGCTTAAAATTGTAGAGAAAATTTTTCTGTTCAACTAACGCTCTATTTTGATCGTTTTTGTAGAATTTGTAATTTTTGAAAATTTTTGACAGATGCTTAAAAATTTTAAATCAAATTTTTGGCTAATTATAAGATCACTGTAAAAAGTAGTTGTGTGGCGTGTATCATACCAGATTTTTATTTAATTTTAGTCCTGGTAAATTATTCTGGAAATTTATAATTTCGGGAAAGCCTAAAAAGGTTCGTTAATTTTCACCTCCGGTAAACTCATTCGGAGAACTGTTCACTAATCTCAAATATATAAGGCCAGGAAAAACACAAATTACAAATCAACAGTATAATGTTGTTAGCTATTTATACAAAATAAGTCTTAATTTATGAAACTGCTATGTACATTATTATAAATAAAACTCCTTTTGGTCTCTCATTTTCTTTGTCCCTAGCCCATCAGCATCCCAAATAGCACGTACGTACTGTCGGTTTCTGCCTCGAGCCCGAGGCCGTGTAGGTCTGCTGCATTGTGTATCTAGCGCTCGGAACGACATGCTTCCTATAGATTATATTTGGGCCGGAAAATGGTGGTTTGTTTACGTTTTGCTGTCTGGAAGGATATCGTGAAACACAATAAATACATGATATCTGGTTTCCATTGGAAGTGCATTAAGCCGTGCAGGTCGTGGTGGTTCCCTGGTATGCAAATTCGAGACTCCAGAAATAACGTAGACGTAAAATGTAACCTCCTACAAGAGTCCGTAGATTGCCTGCGAATTCTCTGCGAACCCACTGTAATGCGGCGGACAATTCCGGGCCCCGACCGGTGAAGTGCAATACGCCTTTGGAGATTGATCCGGAAATTATCTTCAGGTCCCCCAACAGGCGGAGTACAGGTATGTTAGTATTTAAGATGCTTCAAATGTATAAACACTTCGGTGAAGTTGTTCGTTGAGCAAGATTTTGTTCTTGGGAACAGGGGATATAGGAGTCAGTTTAAGCTGTTCACCATATGAGACAGTTTAGCTGTCATAATAGGGCTAAGCCTAGATGATTTTATTTCGAGAAACAGTGCAGCTGTCACAACATAAATTAAATCAGGGGGTCTTTGCTTCACGAAAAACTAGAAGCGGAAGGTTAGCTCTTGGTGAAACAGTTTAGCTGTCACGATTAAAAGCTAAGTCAAGTAAAGGATTGTAGGTTTATTCCGTGAGACAGTGCAGCTGTCATAACAGAAATTAAATCAGGGGGGCTTCGCTTCACGAGAAAAATAGGTGCGGGAGGTTAGCTCTTGGTGAGACAGTTCAGCTGTCACGATCAAAAACTCGGTCAGATAAAGGGTTGCAGGAAGAGGAGCGTTCAAGAGAATTGGCCTCAACTCTTACGGTTCAGGCAGGACTAGTACCTACCCCCAAGCGGGCCTAGAGCGGAAAACTCTTCCATCACCTGATGTTCGGAATCGGCGACTCAAGTGATTTTAAATGGTTGCGAAATCTTCTTTTATAGTCTTCGGTCTTCGTTATCGGTTTCTGACTACTCCGTACCTGACTTCTATTTTTCTTTCCATAATTAGTTTTGGCGACCAAAATTTTGGATGGGTGATGATATGGCCCAGTACCTTTTTTTCTACCAAGCAATAATTCTCGTTCCGTCGCACAGCGCCTAAATACTTCCTGATTAGTTGCATGGTCAGTCCACATGATACTTAACGGACTTCTGAGTACCCACATCTTAAAAGCGTCGAGCCTGTTCAGGGAGTCCATCTTCAACGTCCATGCTCGCATCCATATAGCACTAGAGAAAATGCATAATAATCCACAAAGCGATATCTCAAACCTAAGTTGAGTAATGTATTGCAGCGCAACGGACGCATTTTATCAAAAATGTTTCGATACGGCTTCGAATGTCAACATTGAGTTCTAAGTCAGAAGTGATACATATTCCAATATATTTGAATTTTCGTATGATTTCAATGGTCCTTCCGTAAACCTCTACCACAGGTTGTAGGTTAGGTCTTTTGCTGAAGATCGTTATCTTGGTTTTCTTCACATTAATCTTTAGACCCATTAGATTTCTTATCATAGTAAGTAGAGTTTCGGCTATTATAGCTGTATCATCGGCGTATCGAAGGTTATTGAGCACCCTTCCGTTGATTTTAATTCCTTCTTCTCTGTTATTCAATGCCGTGCTAAAATGTGCTCCGAGTATAAATTGAACAACAAGGGTATAGCACGCATCCCCGTCTGACTAATCTCTCTATTGGTACTTTTCCGTTGTATCATTATTCGCCTTTACACTAGCCGTCTGTTGCCAATACACATTTTTTGTTAGTTTATTATCGTGTCTGTCTAGGTCGTTACTATGTAGAATTCTGAGGAGTTTCGTGTGTTGTACCCTGTCGAACGCCATTTCATAACAAATAAAGACAACAAAAACGTCCTTTTGTCTGTCTTGACATTTTTGTAGAAGTACAGACATGCAAAATAGTGCTTCTCTCATTCCCAGGCCGAAAGTAAAGCCAAATTGTGTATCGTCCACATCCATTGCATTTTTTATATATCCTCTTATGTACAATCTCTTAAAATATCGCTCATGAAGCATATAAGTCTATACTAATTACACTTTCTTACATTTTATGTTTTGGTGATAGGGATGAAGAGCTACTCTTGATGGATATTACCAGTTGTATATACCGTTAAGCAGCCACGTCATACATATTATATATAATCAGTAGATTATAACAATCAAGATAATAAAGACGCAGTGCCAAATAAAGTAGGTTGTCGTCTCTCTTAATATCATGAGTTACAATTTATCGTAGCTCACCAATAGTAAAATTTTTATTTGGCCACAACCTTAATTTTAGATTTAATCGACTGAACTGTTATTTAAATCAACTGAATGTGTAAACAGAGAACGATCAACAGTCACCTAATTCACCCAAATATATCAATCACTACAGAAAACCACACATTCTACGATAAAAGAAAATGGAATAACGAAGAATCGGAAAAAGAAGAACGCTCAAACGAAAGCGACAGAAGTCATCTCTACCTCTACACTTTTACGTAAACATCTCAGAAGCTAAATAACTAACCACCGAGAGATGTACACTCTATTCTCACAAAAGGAATCTTTGAACCTTTGGTCAACAACAAAAAATCGTCCAACAATTACCTAAACGGTATCCCGTCAACCAAAATCAAAATCACATTCCACAAAAAATAACATCTGAAGCAATCAGCTTCTTCAGTGCTGAAAAGAAAGAAAGAACTAGATGACATAGCTTCTTAATATAAACCTTTCATTCAATGCCCGTCCAACCACCCAAAAACGCAACAAAGGGAGAGAATAAGATGATAACGTTGCTCAACATTGACCACCCTTCAATGCCCATCTAACTACCCAAAACCACAACAAAATGGAGGGAACAAGATGATAACGCTCCTCAACAGGGATCCACCCTTTAATGTCCATGCAACTACCCAAAATAAAACAAAGACGTTTCACAGATTAACTAGTTAAGATCTGTTTTGCTTAAAGAATGTTATTTCTTTTTCATCATAGTTGTTTTATTTCTAACTAAATGCACAGCGACGCCTATAATTGGCCTAACGGCTGTTGGCTGAGTGCGAAATAAAAATAAAAAATAAATAAAATAAAATAAACTCCATAGCATTATCAGTTAGATTTTTTATGGTGTAACACGTAGATCCAGCTTTTCAGTCAGAACTTCGAAGGTAGATTTAACTAATGGATTGCCATGACATGAAAATTTAGTATCTATTCCTTATACATAAAGCTTTAGTTTACATCTAATATAAAACACTGCGCCAATAAAGAAAGTCGCAGTTCTAACTCCATGATGTCATAAATTAGTGTTTATATGACGGATCGCCTGGACCAGCATGTCAGCTACAACTTCAATCATACATTTAATTAACTGATTCTCATAAAAAGCATATTATCTTATTAAATCAATACATAATGATCCTGATTAAGAACTATCCCAGAAAGAAAGATATACTTGCTCTTTCTTCATATTGTTTTATTTCGAACTCGTTAACAACAGATTTTAGTAAACCTTTATATCTAATAATAATACTACATAATAATATTTACAGAATGTGGAGATCTGGGACTGCTCATTGTGTGGCGCAACCGGCAGCAATGTATAAAAAGGGTTTGCAAAGTTAAACCATTTTCGCACTACATCGGCAATCACGTTAACGTTTACTGTGGTTGCTGCTCTTGTGCAAGTATTTAAATATACTGTTTTACGACATGGAACACAAATCTCATGGTAAACTGTTGTGCTTCTCAAAAATATTGAACGCTTTCAATAACTGGTACAAAACAGACATTTTACTTTCCAACAACTCTACAAATAAACCGCGTACATTTAGCTTTGGGAAACTTTAAAGTCAAGCATATATACTAACATGTAACATTTTCATATTCACATCCTCAAACCGGATTGCGAAAATAACCACCTTGGAAAATATGTATGTGTCAAGCCCTGTCTATGTGCTTCAATCCTTGTTTTGTTCGGCAGCTTTCAATTATGATTTTAAGCTAGTTGTCTTAAGTCTTAGGTGTTGTCGAGTCCTAGTAAAACTAAAATGAAGAAGAATTGAAAGCAACATTCCACTAAAGTCGACAGTGACATGTAATGTCGATGACACCACTAAATTCTGCCTTATCAAAACCTAAACATTCAGTAATCATCATCATCATCATCAATCCTTTAGATCCTTGAGGGACCTTATGGCTTCCTAGGACTTTTCAAGACTGTCTGTTAATTAGCATAAGGTAGTCAGTCTTACACTAATATACACTTTCATTGTTATCTTCTTCTCCTTACATTCATTTAGTATATTTCTTTTCCAGGTCAAATTTGGTCAGCCCTGTTTCCTTGTACCTCTGATGTTATATTCAAGAGATTGTCGGGTTATATCTGTACTCGATTTCCTTATGGTATGCCTAATCCAATTACAGCGGCGTCTGTTTATGGTTTTTGTAAATTGCTTCTTTTTTTCTATATTTGAGACTACATTAGGCCAATATATTTTCATTAGTTTTCTTAAGCACTTGTTTACAAATGTTTGAATTTCCGAAGTATGTTGTTTGTTTAGCGCCCACACTCAGATCCATACACTCGTAATATTTAAGAGCTCATTTGGTACGCAAATCTTGCATGTAACATTTTGAAAGAATTTTGCGCTTTGAATATGAAAAACCTTTAGTAATAAAACGAAAATAATAGAGAGAAGAAGAAAAATCAAAAACAAAATAAAACAATAACAAGCAGGCTTCTCCAGCTGCCAGATTAGCCAGCAAAACTTTTTTTTTAGAAGCAGTGTTTAAAACTATTTTCTAAGATAAAATAGAGATGCTAAGAAAAACAACAAGATAATGTATAGTATAATTTCTTGTACCTGTATACTGCGTATATGTAAGTACACTTATATATTAAACTGATTCGAGCTCTTACTTTGTGTTACCTATTAGTATATGTTTATAAATTATATTTTTATCAATTTAAATTGCCCTGTTTATATTATTTGAATATTAATAGTTATTCTTTTTGCTAGCTCCTGGAAATCAGGGGTGGATTCCTTTTATCTAGATTGCTTATTCTGAAATTTATGATGTTCTGATTTTAATTTCATTACAAGTCAAAAATAAATTCTGTCAAATGATATGTCAAACAAATTTGGAAATTCAATGTCAAATACCAGATTGTTACGTTCGCCACATAACAATATCAAACAGTAAGTAATTCCTTAATAATGAATTCACCTCTTTAGTCTTTATTTTCTTTCAGTGCTTACCTAATACTGAAAATCACCCAACTTTCATTCGAACTTATCAATGTCCCTGATGTTAACCAACTTGCTCTACTCCGCCAACGACCACAACTGCTCCAGTCAACAATCACAGCAAAAGCCTCAAATGACACCCAATATGTCAAAACTGTTCCAACAACGCATCCAAAAACACTCCTCCAAATAACTCCACGGACCAGCACCAAGAACCAACGGTCTCTTCCCCAGAACTCTCCTTTCGAGCTCGATGCAATCCAAATCAATTGATATACAATGTCAAATGTAATTCTTCAATAAACTAAACTTAGTATTTTTCTCTATTTATTCTCCTTTGTAGATTAGTTCTGCTATTAGTTTAGTTTTTCACCATATACTGCGAAGAACTGCCTTGATTGTTTTGTTTGGGACAGTCTGAATAAATTAAAATTCACCTTTGCCTCGGCGTTGGGCGACATAAATTTGCAATGCTTCGTCGAAGTGGTGCCTATAAATTTGCGATGCAATGTTGTAAAATTTAATTAGTTAAAATTAGGTGGCAAATCTATACACACACAATTCTCAGTTTTTTAATTTTTATTGTTGTGCTCAAACTTGCCTATCAGTAAATTTAAGGTTGGTTAAAATGGAACTGTAATAACTAATCGCCCAAATAAAATGGTTGAATTCCCCTCTTTCTATTTTATTTAACTGCAATACTGATTAGTTATTACGGTAGCTCTCGGCACACAAGACTTCTTTATCTCATGGGTTGGATTCATAAATGGACTATAATCTCAAATTTTAGGTTATTTGTCTCTAAATAATCAAACAAAATAACGCTTCTGACATCCCTAAAAACCATTTCATTTTTCAGCGAAATTAGTATTTTCAACATTATTATAGTTGATACAGTTTTTAGTCGCGTTTAGTTTACACTATCTGAAGGAAAATAAACAAAGTATCACAGCCATCTATAGTGCCAGTTCGTAATGGAAATTCAGATCCAAACATATTCAAATAAAGTAGCCGAACTAAAGGATGTCAAACGTGTATCCAGCATAAACAAAAACTTGGATGAATTTAAAAACATTCATTTTGATTTTGTTCGCCAAACTATAATGTGAATTTTTCGATTAATATACCTATTTTAAAATTTACCGAAGCATTAAAGTGTCAGCGATTAATGTATATTGAAAAACTGAATCAACGAGCATGGATCACATTATTTTAATGTAGTTTCAATTCTTTCAGACGTATTTAAGTGTTCTAAACGAAAGCAGATGGCACGAACGGAAATCTAAAACAGATTAGAGAACGTCCGTGACATTAAGCTAATGGTAATTTCAATTTAAAATGACTGAAACAATCACTGGATTGAACTTAATTAAATGAGAAATCGCTTGCCATTGAATGTGCGGGAATACTGTTTTTTTACTTTTTGTTGTAGTATCATTTTTGTTACTCAAAAAATATACAGCATTAAAATTAAATAATAATGGTAATAATTATAAAATTCATGGAGCCACACTTAAAATGCCGAAATAAAATAAAGGCTTAACAATTTTTGAGCAAATTTTCGGCAGCGTAAGGTTTCGAAAGTTTTGCAAATATTCAACAGTAGTTGTAAAAAGAATTTTATTTTACGTCGTAAGTGTTAAAACCCAATAATTAAATATGTAATTGCATACCAAGTGATGAAATAATTCAGGATACATATTCTGCCATTATGTAGCATTTTCGGTGTGCCCAGTTCTGTTTTTTTTAAATAAATTAGACCTTATTTTAATACAAAAGTGTCCCAATTGTTTTCTTTATTTTCTATTCTAAGAATAAACTGAAAAATAAAACAAAAGTTCTGTTTTATTATTGCTCAGTTTCCGCTCTTAGGGATAGCCTCTCTTAAATTTAAAAACTTGAGTTTTAATGAAGAAATTTGTAAACCTGGAGCATTTTCTATAAGTTTTCAGCTAATTTGCAGAGTTCATCATTCGCTTCGACAATATTGTAAAAAACATTACAGCATTACTTTCGTAAGTAGATAATACACTTTCAGCGAGGTTTCAACTAATTGTCAACAAGTTTTCAATGAGTTTTCAACTAATTTACAACAATTTGTTGCCAAAATTACAGCACAGTGCAATGCAATTTTATAACGAATCATAAGAAAGTTTGCAGTGAGTTTTTCCAATAACAAGAATTGGCAGTAAATTTAATACGAATTTGATGTAGCTTTGACAAATTAGTAGTAAATTCTCATAGTATTTGGTGCAAACTTTTTAAGCATAGTGTTAGTAAGTACACAATGAGTTTTCAATTAGTTTACAACTGATTTTCAGTAATTTTGCAGTTGTAGCAACAGAGTGGAATTTTAGTGAGTTTAAAGCTGATTTTTAGTAAATTTTCAACAACTTGCCATCTAATTTATAGCAATCTTTTATAAACTTCAAGCTCATTTACAGCTTTCGTAAAATGTTGATAAGTGCAATGAGTTTACAGTTGATTTTCATCAGATTTTGAGTAACTGGCCATCTAGTTTACAGTAATATTTTACCAACATTGGATTTCAATTTCAGTAAATTTGCAGTCCAAAATCAGCTGCATCAAAATGTTAATGTGTATAGTTAATTTTCAGTGAGTTTGCAATTGATTTTCAGTAACTTGTAATCTTATCCTTATTAATACTTCGGCAACATTGGAGGACAGTTTCAGTAAACCTACAGTCCATTTGCAGTTGCAGCAAAGTGATTATAACACCACAATGAATTTCAAGTAAGTTTGCAATATTTTTTCAGTAAATTGTCAGCAACTTTCTATATAGATACTAGTAATATTTTAATAACATTGAAATACAATTTCAGTAAACCTGCAACCCACTTGTAACAAAATAACACAGTAAATTTTGAGTGAGATTGCAACTAATTTGCAGTAAATTTTCATCACCTTGTCATCCAATTTAAAGTAATATTTCGCAAACATTGTAGTACAATTTCAGTAAACTTGCAAATCAATTTCAGCTGCAGTTGAATGTTAATAAGTACGCAGTGAATTTTCAGTGAATCCGTAATTGATCTTCAGCAAACTTTGAGCAACTTGTGATCTAATTTACAGTAATATTTGATCAACATTAGATTTCAGTAAAACTGCAGCTTATTTTCAGATGCAGCAAAATTTTGTAAGTGCATAGTGAATTTTCAGCGAGTTTGCAACTGATTTTTCAGTAAATATTCAGAACCGTGTCATTAAATTTATAGGTATATTGCATCAGCATTGGAATACAATTTCATTAAACTTGCAACCCAATTTCAGCTGCAGTTGGATGTTGATACGTACACAATGAATTTTCAGTTAGTTTGCAATTTATTTTCAGTAAATTGTAATCTTATCCTTATTAATACTTCGGCAACATTGGAGGACAGTTTCAGTAAACCTACAGTCCATTTGCAGTTGCAGCAAAGTGATTATAGCACCACAATGAATTTCAAGTAAGTTTGCAATATTTTTTCAGTAAATTGTCAGCAACTTTCTATATAGATACTAGTAATATTTTAATAACATTGAAATACAATTTCAGTAAACCTGCAACCCACTTGTAACAAAATAACACAGTAAATTTTGAGTGAGATTGCAACTAATTTGCAGTAAATTTTCATCACCTTGTCATCCAATTTAAAGTAATATTTCGCAAACATTGTAGTACAATTTCAGTAAACTTGCAAATCAATTTCAGCTGCAGTTGAATGTTAATAAGTACGCAGTGAATTTTCAGTGAATCCGTAATTGATCTTCAGCAAACTTTGAGCAACTTGTGATCTAATTTACAGTAATATTTGATCAACATTAGATTTCAGTAAAACTGCAGCTTATTTTCAGATGCAGCAAAATTTTGTAAGTGCATAGTGAATTTTCAGCGAGTTTGCAACTGATTTTTCAGTAAATATTCAGAACCGTGTCATTAAATTTATAGGTATATTGCATCAGCATTGGAATACAATTTCATTAAACTTGCAACCCAATTTCAGCTGCAGTTGGATGTTGATACGTACACAATGAATTTTCAGTTAGTTTGCAATTTATTTTCAGTAAATTGTAATCTTATCCTTATTAATACTTCGGCAACATTGGAGGACAGTTTCAGTAAACCTACAGTCCATTTGCAGTTGCAGCAAAGTGATTATAACACCACAATGAATTTCAAGTAAGTTTGCAATATTTTTTCAGTAAATTGTCAGCAACTTTCTATATAGATACTAGTAATATTTTAATAACATTGAAATACAATTTCAGTAAACCTGCAACCCACTTGTAACAAAATAACACAGTAAATTTTGAGTGAGATTGCAACTAATTTGCAGTAAATTTTCATCACCTTGTCATCCAATTTAAAGTAATATTTCGCAAACATTGTAGTACAATTTCAGTAAACTTGCAAATCAATTTCAGCTGCAGTTGAATGTTAATAAGTACGCAGTAAATTTTCAGTGAATCCGTAATTGATCTTCAGCAAACTTTGAGCAACTTGTGATCTAATTTACAGTAATATTTGATCAACATTAGATTTCAGTAAAACTGCAGCTTATTTTCAGATGCAGCAAAATTTTGTAAGTGCATAGTGAATTTTCAGCGAGTTTGCAACTGATTTTTCAGTAAATATTCAGAACCGTGTCATTAAATTTATAGGTATATTGCATCAGCATTGGAGTACAATTTCATTAAACTTGCAACCCAATTTCAGCTGCAGTTGGATGTTGATACGTACACAATGAATTTTCAGTTAGTTTGCAATTTATTTTCAGTAAATTGTAATCTTATCCTTATTAATACTTCGGCAACATTGGAGGACAGTTTCAGTAAACCTACAGTCCATTTGCAGTTGCAGCAAAGTGATTATAACACCACAATGAATTTCAAGTAAGTTTGCAATATTTTTTCAGTAAATTGTCAGCAACTTTCTATATAGATTCTAGTAATATTTTAATAACATTGAAATACAATTTCAGTAAACCTGCAACCCACTTGTAACAAAATAACACAGTAAATTTTGAGTGAGATTGCAACTAATTTGCAGTAAATTTTCATCACCTTGTCATCCAATTTAAAGTAATATTTCACAAACATTGTAGTACAATTTCAATAAACTTGCAAATCAATTTCAGCTGCAGTTGAATGTTAATAAGTACGCAGTGAATTTTCAGTGAATCCGTAATTGATCTTCAGCAAACTTTGAGCAACTTGTGATCTAATTTACAGTAATATTTGATCAACATTAGATTTCAGTAAAACTGCAGCTTATTTTCAGATGCAGCAAAATTTTGTAAGTGCATAGTGAATTTTCAGCGAGTTTGCAACTGATTTTTCAGTAAATATTCAGAACCGTGTCATTAAATTTATAGGTATATTGCATCAGCATTGGAGTACAATTTCATTAAACTTGCAACCCAATTTCAGCTGCATTTGGATGTTGATACGTACACAATGAATTTTCAGTTAGTTTGCAATTAATTTTCAGTAAATTGTAAGCAACTTGGCATCTAATTTACAGTAATATTTCAGCAACATTGGAGTACAGTTACGGTAAACCTGCAGTACATTTGCAGTTGCAGCAAAGTGATTCTAACAACACAGTGAATTTTCAGTAAGTTTGCAATTATTTTTCAGTAGATTTTCAGCAACTTTCTATATAACTACTATTAATATTTCAATAACATTGGAATACAATTTCAGTAAACCTGCAACCCACTTGCAGTTGTAACAAAATGTCGATAATAACACAGTAAATTTTCAGTGAAATTACAACTAATTTGCAGTAAATTTTCAGCACCTTGTCATCCAATTTAAAGTAATATTTCGCAAACATTGTAGTACAATTTCAGTAAACTTGCAAATCAATTTATTTCAGCTGCAGTTGAATGTTAATAAGTACGCAGTGAATTTTCAGTGAATCCGTAATTGATCTTCAGCAAACTTTGAGCAACTTGTGATCTAATTTACAGTAATATTTTATCAACATTAGATTTCTGTAAAACTGCAGCTTATTTTCAGATGCAGCAAAATTTAGTAAGTGCATAGTGAATTTTCAGCGAGTTTGCAACTGATTTTTCAGTAAATCTTCAGAACCGTGTCATTAAATTTATAGGTATATTGCATCAGCATTGGAGTACAATTTCATTAAACTTGCAACCCAATTTCAGCTGCAGTTGGATGTTGATACGTACACAATGAATTTTCAGTTAGTTTGCAATTTATTTTCAGTAAATTGTAAGCAACTTGGCATCTAATTTACAGTAATATTTCAGCAACATTGGAGTACAGTTACGGTAAACCTGCAGTACATTTGCAGTTGCAGCAAAGTAATTCTAACAACACAGTGGATTTTCAGTAAGTTTGCAATTATTTTTCAGTAGATTTTCAGCAACTTTATATATAACTACTATTAATACTTCAATAACATTGGAATACATTTTCAGTAAACCTGCAACCCACTTGCAGTTGTAACAAAATGTCGATAATAACACAGTAAATTTTCAGTGAAATTGCAACTAATTTGCAGTAAATTTTCAGCACTTTGTCATCCAATTTAAAGTAATATTTCGCAAACTTTGTAGTACAATTTCAGTAAACTTGCAAATCAATTTATTTCAGCTGCAGTTGAATGTTAATAAGTACGCAGTGAATTTTTAGTGAATCTGTAATTGGTCTTCAGCAAACTTTGAGCAACTTGTCATCTAATTTACAGTAATATTTTATCAAAATTCGACTACAATTTCAGTAAAATTGCAGCTCATTTTCAGATGCAGCAAAATTTGATAAGTATTCAATGAATTTTCAGTGAGTCTGAAACTGATTTTCGGTAAATTTTCAAAATCTTGTCATCCAATTTATAGTAATATTTCAGTATCAACGTAGTCGATATTCAATAAACTTGCAACCCATTTTCAGCTGCAGTTGGATGTTGATAAGTACACAGTGCATTTTCAGTGAGTTTGCAATTAATTTTCAGTAAATTGTGAGCAACTTGTCATCTAACTTACAGTGATATTTTACCAACATTGGAGTACAATTTCAGTGAACTTGCAATCCATTTTTAGATGTAGTTGAATATTCATAGTAACAGCGAATTTTCAATGAGTTTGCTACTGATTTTAAGTAAACCTCTAAAGAATCTTAAGTATCTTTGTAAAAAAGTTTTATCATTGTTTTAGTGTTTTTTAGCAGTCTTTCGGAAATATGTAACATATTTAGAACAAAGTTTCACTGATGTTACAGCAATTTTTCAACGATGGAACATTTTTTTAGGAAATCTACAGAACATCTTTTACTAGTTTCAAGAAACACAGCAGGTTTTCAGTGAATTGTCAGCGACCTTCAAGTAACATCGTAGTAAAATTGTTGGAAGTAAATTGTATTAATATTGTATTAAATTGTCAGCTGATTTTCAGATTTTCAGTGTGTTTGCAGCAACATTTTATCAAATTTCGGTAAACTTCCAATACATTTTTGGGATATTTAAATAATTTTTTTTTTAATTCTATAAGTTACAGTAAACTTTTAATAGTTTTTCAGGAAATCTGTAGTAAACTGTTTAAATCATCAGCAAAGTAACTATAAATTTATAAGTTGCAGCAACACTTCCACAAATATCCAGTTAGTAGGTAGATTCCTTGTCTAGAATGCTAAATAGTAATCGTAATCCATTGATACAATGTTAAAAGTAAACTTTCAAATAGAGAACAATAACTAAAAACAACGTATGACAGAGACTTAGTTAAAGTATAGTATGATCATAAATTATTTTCATCTAGTATGACCTGTATATAAAAGAGTTGGGACATGTAGGGTTACTTGGTTTGGATCCACAATCCATGGAGTATCTGATTTTTGCCGATTTTAAACTTTATGCATATTTCTTTCAACTAAAATAAATGAAAGATATCTGTGCTACATCACATGGTCCTTGATTTGTGGATCCAATGGCTCAACTCTTAGTACATATAGGAACTCTAGTATGACCATGGAATACTTCCTAATTTATGAATGCAACTATAACTCACTTAAAAAGAAAATGTCACGTTTGACATTTAAGTATAAATGTAGTTGCATTCATAAATTAGGAAGTATTCCATGGCCATACTAGATGAAAATAATTTTTGATCATACTTTATTTTCCATAAACGTTTTCTGTATATTCATATAACTTTGATAGAACAGAAAATGTTTGCTTTAAATTATGCAGTGTGGTGTAAATCTACGTCATTCAGTTGAGCCACCTTTTCCCCATTTTTGATTTCTGATTAAGCCAAAACATTTTCTCGGGCGGTTGCCCACAAATATGCAAATATCACTGCCACAGCTCTGTCCAAAACGCGCAGCCTTGCAGAACAACATCAAAGATTCGGGTGACCACAGAGCCCACTGGTTTCGACTAGCTCCCTTGAAACCGCTTTCCAGGGTTTCTCCAAAATGTGACACAGCAAACCAGACGTTGCGTAAACAATGCGTTCTGCAAATTTGGAGGTTGTGCAGCTCGCTAAAATGCTCGCCGATTTCTCCGCCTACGACCAGCAGACGAGCACAATAAAATCGCGGTGTTTTTCGGCCCTGAAATTTCATGGCCAAGAGCCAGACTGAAGCGTTCAAACGCGTTTTGGAGAAATTGGGAAGTCGCAGCCAGTGAGAACCTGTTCGCCGGTGTTAATTTTGGATCTCTTTGTTTTGGGCGGCGCGCGAAACGATCTTCAACAAGAGGATCATATTTAGAGCAGACCTTGATCTACTCTGTACCAAGGCAGGATCGCTAAGCTGCTAACAAGCCATAAAACAGATCTAATTAGATACTAACAACACATCTTATCGCAACAACAGTTAACATCATTTATAAAAAATACCTAACGCCATTACTAGATGAATGAACACAAAAAATGAGTGCTTAAACTCCCTTCGTGAAAATCTCATGAAATTAATAGCCACAAGGCCTTTAATAATAACATGTCATGATAGGCCTTTCCTTTCCTTTCCGTTCTTCCACAAAACATGCGATTACAACTTTATGCAACAGCTTTTCGCTTCGCACTGCCTGTTTGTAAAACATCGGCTTCAAACCTAGCAGACTATTGTCACGCATTAATAATGATTCATGTTTAATAAAACGTTTAGCAAACGCAATACACATTTTTAAAGTTAGTTGGAGCAATAAGTATTTAAATCGCAATTATACGTATTAATTAGAAAATAAATTGAGAAGAGGAAGAAACAACAAGTTGCTAATTTGTCTAGAAATATAAGTTGTCTAAACAGTACGGATTAATAAATAACAAGCATTTCAACATTTGCAGGCATTTACTAA
The DNA here is from genome assembly GCA_940337035.1 of Agriotes lineatus. Classification (NCBI taxonomy): domain Eukaryota; kingdom Metazoa; phylum Arthropoda; class Insecta; order Coleoptera; family Elateridae; genus Agriotes; species Agriotes lineatus. The sequence goes on along the minus strand of OW679196.1, from coordinate 165,453,630 downwards.
CGCATTAAAATTCTATGAACTAAAGTGCAGAGCGGTGGTAAAATCTTAATATTATATCTTGTAACTACTAAGAAAAGTTAAAACTGAAGCGCAAAGCTTAAATTAGAAATATCCAAAGTATAATACAAAACTGAATTCATGATACTCAAAGGACATCGTCGTTTATATTGTGCTACTGGTCTGATTCTTACAGACATCCGAAAAATGGAGGAAGGTTGTGTAGATTTTCTAAGTTATCTAAAGGAGGACTAACAGACATAAAAGAGAGGAACAATGAAAAGATCAATAGCAATACAATTATTACAATAAACCTTCCCACCTCTTTTTTATTTTCAGCGGCTCTCTATCCATTTATAGGTGTAGTGTGATAAGTCTTCCACTGCAGATGCGCAGAAATAGAGATAGAGAGATGGTCTATCTCCACTTCTTACTATTACTTGCACACTACAAAGCAAACGCAGCTCCCAACCTTCGCAACGGTACTCTCTTTGATAGCTTTTCTTTATCCATGTACTTTTGTAATGTCGATAGTGATGTGAGCTTTTCTATGACTATGAATATGGCGCCCAACCTAAATTCATCATTCGATTAAAGTAAAGAGAGAAATAAACACGATATACGTACCTTACTAATAATATTTCTGTTAGTTCATCGTCTTTTCAATCAGGCATACCTGTACCTTAGCTCATAGTTTGTATAAACTTTTACAGATAGAAATAGTAGTAATCTTTAGTTTTTAAACCATTGATATTCGCATTTCCCGTACATATTTGTATCTTCTGTTTAGAATACCCGTTATATCCGTATAAAGGATAGTGGGTTTAGACAATGTAACACCTTTGCTTAGGGTTGGTTAGACACTGATGCTCAATACCCTCAATGTTAAGTGATACGATGGCTCTAAAGGCAACGGGAAATCACTGCCTTAATATTTTTTCTAGGACAACTATGATGGCTGGAAAAGCAACAAGATTGGCTCTCAGTTTCAGGAACACCCTAAATGGTCAGAAGGTAAAAACATATTCCGGCCAGCTATAAAAAAAGGGAACCTGGAACGTGAAAAGTATGTATCGAGAGATAAAAAAACTGTTCCTCAGCAGGCTGTGGAATTAAAAGTCACGTCTTTACTTGTGCCAGTTGGAATCCACTACATAAAATCGTTGGTCTCTTTGTATCTTTTTCCGACGATACAGGACCGATTAAGTTGTATGATGGCTTAAAATATCGCTAATTGTTAGACTTAGATCGTAGGCCGGTTTTTATTTTCAAAAAAAGTTTTAATTAGATTGTGTAATTAGCAAAACTAAGCGTAGTTCACGTGATTTATTATATAGCACTACAGCAGCGCGACATTCAACAAAATCCCGTGGCTCGGTGGTAGAATGTTCGCCTGCCACGCGGGAGGCCCGGGTAAGATTCCCGGTCGGTGCATATTTTTTTAGATTTATATTAATGAATCTCTCCTAAATTTGCGAACGGAACCGTAACTCTGGTGATTCACTAGTTAAATAATAATAAAACGTCATTTTTAGGAGCAGAAATCTTTAATTGAGCAACACAAGACAAGATTTGCATATGCATCCTTACCGATTCATTTCCGTTCAGGAGCTTTTAACAGGATTATTCAGAGTTCAGTTTTGTCGTTGCCTTGAATTTTTTATTGTAAATTCTTATACATATCATTTATGCACTGTGATTCAAACTCAGTTTCATCAAAGAGGGCAAAGAAAAAGAGAGATAGACATAAGCTGTATGTATAGAAATTATTCAAGAAATGATAATAATTTTAAATATTACTAAAATTAATACAATCGTCACTTCATGACAGCTCAATTTGATCGTATCAAATACGGTACATGCTAGAAATGCTACTTTAAGGATCTTCAAACAATGAATAGTGTATTAAGCAGTTCAAGTGTTTCAAATGAGACATACGTGAGTTTTTTCTAGGTAGTTTTTATTAATCTTATTTTCGTTCACAGAGTATCAATTTCACTGTTGTTTTAAATACTAATTTGATAGAACTTTTTGTGCCATAATTGATCTTAAATACGTTTTTATCATTTTTAACTAGAAAAATTATTATCTTCTACCCTCAGGAACAGTGACAGGTAATTTTAAATAAATAGGTACGAGAAGCAAGTGATATATTTGGGAATGTGATAATTCAGTTATTTTCAAACAAATACGAGGGACACTAGATTAATAATCTTCCCATCCGTGAAAACGTATTTGTATCGTACTAGTACACTACGTTTTAATAATTATTGTGCTAAATTTCATCCATTACGCATATAGTTGTTTCTTCTTTATTAGTTTGTTATTAATGATTAGTTTAATTAAATTAGAGCACCGAAATGTAATAAAATTCCTAATTTTTGAAGGCCACAGACTCAAAATTATACATTAAAGGATGCTGGCAGTGAAGCATAAGAATAGACCAAACCTATATTAAATAAAATACTGACCAAGACGGTTCCGTTGGGATTGTAAATCGGCAGAAGACGATCCAAGACCAGTACTGCCGACAACTCAAACGAATCCTGAAGTGTGCAGAAAGGTAGAGTCGATGGTTTTTGAAAAAAGATCCAGATATGTTATGGAAAATAGTGACAAAAGATGAAACCTGCAGAAATGAATGTAGTGGATTCATAAAGGTTCGCCGCTCAAAAAATCTCAAGCACAAGTGTCTACATACAAGCTTGTGGTGTTCATAGACCATAAGGGAATTATCTAAATTGATTGCATGAAGAAAGGTACAACAATTACCGCAAATACATATTCTATAGCACTTAAAAAACCAGATCGTGCTATACAGAAAGAGTCAACATTTGTTTAAAAGGGGTGCTGCTTCTTCACGAGTGCACAAGGCCCAATCTGTTTCATACAGCGTATAGATCTAATATGCCCTTGTACTACTATTATTTATTCAGAAATTTAATCTTCAAGAGACATTGTTGATTAACAGAACGTATCTGGTATCGTGGGGTGTAATGGCAATCAACTGCAAGGCCTAGAGAAACGGAGAACAAAATAGTAATAATAATAATAATAATAATACAATGTCACTGATATCACCATCCATTATCAACCAAGTTAGTAGCAGGGCGGTCAAATTCATTTTCGCTTAGATAACGAAGCATACTGATAACCAACGACAAAAGAAAAAGTCAACGTAACTGGTATGGTACGGTTGTTGGACAACCCAAAGCACTTTAACAATCACAGTAAATTATTTTCAAAGGACTTTTTACATTGGTATGTGGTCCTACATAAGTTAGTAAAATATCTGAAAGAAAAAAGTTGTAAATACATAATTTTTATAATAATAGGGTTGTTGGGTGTCGATACACTCCAAGATATCAGTTGAGAATTACGAAAAACTTACGGCTTTGCTTAGAATATTCAGGTTATGACAACGCTTGAAATGCCATCTTCTTTTTACAAGCGGTATACAGCAAGACACGCGAAAAACAGTTTCTGACTGTTCGACTTAACGTTCTCTACTATTTTCACATGACAGAAAGAAACGTTCTGCAAGTGATGATGCGATGATCAGTTCATACCATCAACGGTGAGCCACTGGTCTTATGCAAACGTCCGGTGCAAGCTGCATATCCTGACGTGAACAGTGCTGATGTCATTCTAAATCTTTACATGAACCAATATACAGAATTGAGCTCAGCTATATATATATATCATATATTCATATATTCTTGACCACAGCCTTGACCAGATGGAATCGAATCACAATTTTTCCAAGATGGAGGCTCGAGCGCAATAGATTGAGTGCAGGACTTTTAGTATGTTTAACAGTATGCCAAACTGAACGTCTTTGCCAAGTTTCAAAACGTCATCATTCATTTCCGTCTGATTATCCCTATATGACTGGACTATTAAGCGGGTTCGAATATTTAACATTAACACGTGGAATTTACGGAGATATGGAAATTTTTCGAAGACGAAGAATTGCAATAAAGAAATAGTGATAAGCAGTGGACAGGTTATTACTACAGAAAATAAAAATAACAACCTTTAACACTCAAAAGCAGACGTCAAAATTACTGAACGAAATTAAGCAAAAACTACATCCAACTGAGTGAAACAGTTACAGTATAAAAGTTGCCATAAAAGTTTATAACTCTAGAAAATATATAAACCTTTAAAGCTAATTACAAAAACTCATATTACTAATAGAACAGTAGTCAATGGACCAGGAAGGTGCAGAAACATAAGAAGAATTACAGTAAGTAATCATCTGCCACTGTTAAACGTGTGACGTTTGCGACCCAAATTGAATCTAAAAAAATAGTTTGTTTAAATTTGAACGCTGCCAACTTTAGTCACAATTTTCGTTCGACCTACACCGTGCGGCCAACTACTATAAACCCGAAAACTTCGTAGTTGAAAAATAGTCCAACTGATAGTTGGTCAAAAGGGTATAAAGTCAAGATGCTTAGCCTGTGAACGACAGTTGAATCCAACGTCCCAGCTTACGCAACCTTAAGCCGCAGTCACGACACCTACAGTCAGAGGAAATCGAAACTGACCCCAGATCTTCTCTTGAAAAGCCTTCTAGAAACCTGACCAGTCTAACTTACTTAGCCGGTATCGGTGTTGAGCCTTTCCGTAGTACCTACTGGCTCCCTTAGCTCTGCTAGAAGCAGTTCTGTTACCTCCTTAACAAGACTTGGTGGTTCGGTCTAAGGCTCCACGTCGTCATACCCCATTAAGGCGACCTTGCCGTCTCCATCGCCAAGTAAAATGCACCTGGTGATAAATCTTCTAAGTAAATCCAATCTTCTGATTTGCAGCTTTTTCAGGATCTATTGGAAGATGGTTTTAATAAAAACCTTCAAGTTCGCCACTAACTAATGTTAGATCACTAGACACTTTCTGTAAGATCTGCTAAATTTCTAATATTCTTTGTTGCCTTATAAGAACAGCAACAAGCCAAAGTTCCCTTATTTATTTTACAAAACTAATTTTTACTTACACCGATTTGTAGATTCCTATAATTGTCGATATTTGTGATAGACTTACTTTTTCATTTTCGATAGAAATCTTCTTAATTGCGGCCGATGTAACTTAATATTGCTTAAAATTGCTGCTACTTCCAATTAATCTTTTTGTACATTCTGATCTTGCTGCAATATACTTGCACTTAAGTTCAACGTTTTCGTACTCTGGTTCTAATAACTACTTCCTTAGGCATCGCCTCCTGAATTACCCGCAATTAAGATTATCATTTGGGAAAACAAAGGCGCAGATTCACATGGGACAAGCGCTGGGTAATTTAGCTCTCAGCAACGACGTCCTTATTCTCTGCATTTGAAATTTAGTCTATTAGTTTTACGACGCTATCGTTTAGCCGCAATTAGCCTTGGCAGTATCAGGTTTTTCCAGTGAAATTTTTGCTCCAGTGTTTACTCAAAACAACTCAATTTAAAAACCAGTAAGTTTTGCAACTGCGTCCAAATTGCTCTAGTGTATCATAGCTAGTTAAAACGCGCGTAAATGAGCAAAACTCCACGTGTGCGACCAGTTTTGAACTGGGCTCCAGTGGAAATTCGTAGCACACGCAACAAGACAATTTTCCCGCGGAAAACCCTTGCTGTATGCGGGAAATGACTGACAGATCTACCATTAAAACTTGTTAGTCCCTTCCCGTCCACTTGCCGTTTCCCAGAAGCAAATGCTACTGTTTAGAATGAAATTTACTTCGTGGAACCCGTCCTTTGACTAAATTGGTAATTGAATATTAAAGTAAATTCTAGAACTAGATACCAGTGCTTTGTAAGGTAACCGCTGACGTTCAAATTGCATTTTTCACCGTTCCCGCGAGCGACGAATCTCGCCTAACGGACATGAAATTATCATAAACTTATTGGCCTGCTGGAACTTATTTAACTTCTTAAATTCGATACTTCGCGGCAAATAACTCCTCGGGTTGCCATATCGTTAACATTTAAGTTTTCCAAACTCTCTCTGTTTATTTGAAATCTGACTGAATCTAAATTACCTTTATTGGCAGATGTTTAAATCTTGGAAAAATGCTGCTTCGGATGAGTAATTTCGATTGTTCGCAGTATCCACGCGTAGCTTTTCAACGAACCGAAACCGGACTAAAAATGCGCGTTGTTGACGGTCAAACCGCAATTTCCAGTAGCAGTTTCGAATTTTTCCAAGCCTGCAACTTGCAAGAAACTGTTCAGAAACGAATGGTGCTGCTTGCTGAATTGCCATGTATTATTCATTGACTTGCAGAAATAACTTTTACGTAAATTCTTTATCTTACGTTTTTCAATTAAAACTATTCCTTCGCAAAAAATTGCAATAAATTAGCAATGGGTTGCGCGCAGCGAATATGTTTATTAACATAAATGCACGCAGGTTGGGAGATTGGAATAGACTGTAATATGGTTTTGGATGGAGGTAATACATTATCGATTTGGTTTTAAAAACTATGTAAAAAGCTATGCGAATTTAGTCGGAATAGGTTTTTTTCTGATAGAATTTTAGTAATAATATAAGTAATTATATCATTATTACAATAATCCATCGGTGATTAGGACAATCTGTTATTAATTGTTTAGAATTTTTGCTTTTGATTTAAAAATTATTTCGCCATGGCAACACATTCCATCAAAACATTGCATTCTTTTACTAAACCAAATATGAAAGTCGAATTCGAAGTCCAAAAAGTAATAAAATATCAAGGTAACAAACATGTTCGTACGTAACATCTCAAAGGAGATACAAAAGAAGTCAAAATTACAGAGGAATTACCTACTCTGATGAGTGCATAAGGGTGCCACTTATTTATACACATTTTTTAATCTCACATTTTGGGGAGTGCCGGGCTGAATTTTGTTCGAATGGACCTAAAAATAGTGCCTATCAAATTTTAACCCAATCGAAATTTTTAACCCGTCCCGCTTTAGGTCGAAAGTTTAGAAAATATATAAAATAAAAATTTTGGTGATTTTACAATATTTGTTATACATTTTATTGAAACTTGGTGGGAGACAGTTGACAATAGTTGGATCAGCGACGCAACGCGTTCCATAGCTGGTATAGATAGAAAAATTGTTGATATTAACAAAAGAAGATTACAACGACTTCTATCGTAGTCGTTGTAATCAAGAAGAAGTAAGAAAGCCTCAGAATTTAGACATTCCGACACTTCGGCGGGTACTACTGAATATATAGGTATAATTGTTATCTAGTTTATTAGTTCATAGTGTGTTCTAAATATTTACATTATTTACAAATATTTTTTATTTGAATATCTTAGTTGAAGATATCACAAGCCAGCAGATTTCGAATGTGGTTTGTCTTTTTGAGCGCCTGATGATTTGGATGATGCACATGCGGGGTTTACTGCTATTTTTTTCACATGAGCACAGCTACGCTATGCCGAGATAGGACAGTAAAACAAAGAAAACCACACGTGTCGAGGCAGGGGGACACTCTAGATTCAAAAGACAGATGCGAAATTACGTAACAAACGGCTTCCGGGATTGGACCGTGCCATTATTGAGGTCAAAGAACTTAATGTTTCGCCCACTTTCGTAAGAGGCTTCATCAGGAGGAAAAGCAAAAGAGCACTGTAGCTCAACGTGTAAACTACGCCAGAGGAGGTACTTTTCTAACGATCATTGTGAGAACGGCGAGAATTTATAGGCAAGCTCCGTCGTGGTTGAGTAACGGTGGGCGGGGCTTAGAAATTAGCACTTTCCACATAGAAGGAAAGAGAAACCCTCAATAATTTTGCAAATCTTTCTGCTAATAGCGAGTTTCATCACAAAGGACCTTATGGCCAGTATCGCGTTGGTGTTTGGCGATGGCTGATAATGAAATGAAACTCGACTTCAGACAGCGCTGGTTTTCAGAGATGCGAGTTTTTAATGAACATCTTATTTCACTAATATATGCAGCTACATGGGCAAGAGACTTTATAAACACCTTTAGATGACATAGTGTTTAATTTATCTTTAGGTGAAGGAAGAACCTGTGAGATTTGGTTCTGTAGTTTGAATACTGTTTTCGAAGAAACTTACCTACGCGATCGATTCCTTGGTGGATATAGGGAAGAAAGGCGATTGCTGCGGGAGATCGGTTTTTGGAGGTTTGGGTGGCCGTTGATAAAGATGACAGACTTGATGGCAGACTGCATATCCCAGCACGGTAACCGTTGTTTCTAAGAGCTTTCCGAATATGGTTTAATTCAGCGTGGAGATTTCGGGGTTGGGATATGAAAACAGTCCGGTGTACAAGCGAATTGATAACGGAACGTGTTTGTGTAGGATGTTGGTGAGAATCGGCATGTAGGTAGCAATGGGTGTAAGTGGGTTTGCGATATACAGAATGACCAAGTTTGCTACTGGATTGGCGAGAAACCTGTACATCTAAGAAAGAAAAGGAGCAGTTACTTTCTATATCCATGGTAAAGTCAATGTTTGGATGTTGACCATTGAAATGGTTTAAGAAGACAGGTAAAGTGTCTTTACCATGTGGTCAAATATAAAAGTATCGTCAATGTATCGGAACCAAACCTTGGGTTTCAATTATGAGGATTCCAGAGCTATGGTTTCGAAAGCTTCCATGAAGACATTGGCAACGACAGGTGAAAGAGGAGAACCTATGGCCGCATCAGAGATTTGTTTAAAGAACTGGCCTTGAAATGGGAAATAAGTGGAAGAGAGGCATTTTTCAATAAAGGCAGATAGACTTAAAGACGTTTCCCCATGTTCTAATAACAAGTGTTGGTTTATGACTATGGAATCGGGAATAGGAACTTTAGTAAAAAGGGAAGTGACATCAAAGCTCATAAGTAAATCCTCAGTTTCAAAGCTTATATTGGATATAACTTCAAAGAAATGGGCTGAATTGCGAACATACGAGGGCGATTGAACTTTCTGAGGATAGTGGTTAAATATTTTGCTAATGAGTAAGGAATTTTGGGAAGACCATAGAGCCGAGGAGGCTTTGAAGCGCGAAGAATCAACCTCCGTTGAATATTAGTGGGAATATCTGAAAATTTTATGAGAGAAGTGACCTCCCGTTCGATTTTGGAAGTTGGGTAGCGAGAAAGTGGGGCATAAGAAGAATCTTGGAGTAAAGACGTAACCTTAGTGGTGTACTCTGTTCGATCCATAACTACTGTAGCATTACCTTTATCAGCGGACAAAATTGAGATGTCGGAATTGGAATGTAAGGTGTTGAGAGCATTCCTTTCGCCTTTTGTAATCTTACTTTTAGTAGGTTTAGATTAGATTATCGTAAACACCTGACAGTTTCAAAGCGGATAAGAACGGCAACGTCTGTAGGACGGATTCTCACAGAAAATTCTACCGAACTGATAATCTCTTCCGTAGGAATGCTTTTGAGGGCTAGCGAAAAATGCAAACCTTTGGAAATTATAACATTTTCGCTAGAGGAGAGCACATAAGAAAAAAAAATTATAAACGTCTTAGAACCACTTTGGTCTGTAGATACCTTAATCGATGACATCGAGGAATGAAATTTACGAAGATGAGTTGCAGTTATCATTTTTCGTTTTTTGGGCCTCAGAGATCAGGCAAGAAAGCTAAGAGTATTGGTTAATTCTAAATGAAGATTTAACAATTGTTTAGAGTAGACAGAATATGTGCGAAATACTTAGAGATTGCCCAAATAGCGGATTGATAGCTGAAAAAAACATGAAACCGGGAGAACCAAAAAGACCTGTAAAGAGGGTCGGACTGGCTGGGGGACAGGGAGGTAAAGTCCCCCCGCGACCTTATACCCAACGAACGCGGCCTCTGCTGGCCCCCAGTTAAAAAATCTGGCTACTTAAATACTTCACAAAAAATGATGTGAAGAAAATATCTATGTATTCTAGCAAGTATTTGAAGTGATAAAATTAATAGCAGGAATACTAATGATGGAAACCTTTTGGAAATAATAATCTTGTTTTGCCAAAAGTGGCCCAATTTTAAATAACTACTTGGAAGCTGTTATGGAAAAAAGTAGGACACGTCACCAAACACAAAAGGCAAAAGGGCGAAAATTCAGTGGTATGGGGCAGTCTGGTAACTCTTCTATGGAAAAGTTAAAAGAACAACTGCAAAAAATTTAACAAACCCGTTGGTTGGCTCGAGAAAAAACGCTCAAGCAGTTGATAATTGTTTGTATCCTGTAATATTGTTTGCATTAGAAAAAATATTAGAAAGTAAATTTTATTAAAAACGAAGTTCTGAAGATTAATTTCTACGCAACAAGCTGCTGGTATACAAAATTATTTTAACAGCACCTACACATGTAATTCTCTTTTTTTAAGAATTTGTTCCTACATCAAAGCATTTGCGAACAGAAAATGTGGATTTGGTTTCGGGTTAGTTTATGGGGGCGAAAATAAAAAAGTTGAAAAATTACAATGTAAAGCGTTGTGATTGATGCTCAGAGTAGGTAGGAATATTTCCATAGAAAAAGAACTGTGAACAAGCACACGCGTCGTTAGGAAGGCAAAAATGGACGGTGAAGAGTGCAGCAACGACAGACCTAAGGACCCGATGAATGTGTTCCGAGTTGAAGTTTTCACTGTTATCAAAGCTGCTATTAGAGTTGCTCTAGAATAATAGTCCAAATAAAACATTTTCAAAAAATAAAGACTTGATTCCATGTTTGTAATACGTCAATTCACGACACTTTTCCTAATTTGTGGAAGAAAGACTTCGTACAGAAAATCAACTCACAAAACTGTCCACCTTTGTTTAGTTGTGGTTTCTTAGTCGTATTGCCTCCTTGTGGAGCATATGACACCATAAGGCGTTTTTGTATGATAATAGCAGCAAGGTTGCTATCCTGCTGCTATCTTCATCCCTTATTTTTTAAGTTGCTCAATCGTTGGGCGGGTTGAGTGGGTTTAGTCTTGATTATTTCTAGTGCATATATTGACTACAAATTCCTTCTATTTCCTTTTGTTTCACTTCGTTCCAGTTTGTTTTTATGTTATTATACTTTTTTTGCACACTTCTTTTCCATGTTGCAACTGGACGCTTCTGTTTCTTTTTCCCTTGATCGTTTACTCAAGGACTTGTTTGGTAATATCTGTATTTTTCTTGCGCAGAGTATGGCCTATGCACTTCCATTTTCTTTCATTAATTGTTTTTTTCAATTGGTTCTTGGCTTGTTCTTTGTCACAATTGTCTGTTTGGGATTTTGTTGGGCTTACATATATCTTCAAAATGCTTCTTAAGCCCCTTCTTAATAAAAGTTTGAAGTTGTTTTACTTTATTTATTTATTTATTTATTTGGTGAACATTGGGATACAACGGGTAGGAGCCCAAAAGAGTATCCGCAAAATTACAAACTATTACTATACAATATACAACAGTAAATTAAAATTACCGAATTAAACTACCATACCTATATGAAAAATGAAAATATGCATAATACATAAAATATTTAAAAAGCCAGGTATTATTCAACGCGATCCCTTATAATTTTCTTTATTGTCGCAGGGGACATAATAAAAATATCAATTACATCGCAATATAAATTAGTAAATTTTGTTATTCTGCATAACGGAGAATTTTGTGAACAACTGGTATTCCTAAATGGAATATTAAATAATTCATTATAACGAAGATTAAATCTAGGCACATTTATACTTATTAGAGATAACAGTTCAGAATTATTATACAAGTGGTTAATGACTTTATACAAAAACAAGATATCTGTAATAGTTCTTCTAACAGTTAGAGGCAATATATTAAAGTGCTTTCGAGCCATTATAAGATTCTCTTTAGGATTATTGTATCGAGCTTTAAAAGAAATAAATTTAATAAATTTGAAATGTATATGTTCCAGTCTATCTATATACACATCATATCTCGGATTCCAAATGACACTACCAAAACTCAACCGACCAAGAACAAAAGAATTGTACAAGCAAATAATAGATCTGATATTAGAAAATGTTGCACATCTTCGCATTACGTATGCCAACATTCTCGATGCTCGAGTAGCAGTCAATTCTATATGCATACCAAAAATTAATTTAGAGTCCATCATAATCCCCAAATCTCGAACGTGATCGACCTTAGGGAGTGTGGAATTGCCAATTTTATAGTTAAAAGTATGAACAATATAGTTTCTTGAGAATGTGATAGTTTGACACTTGCTTAAATTTAATAACAGGGAATTAAGGTTACAAAATTGGACTAATCTATCTAGATCACTTTGAATAAGTTGGCAATCCTTAATGCTTTCTACAGTTTTAAAAATTTTTAGGTCATCTGCGTAAAGCAAAAATCTGCAGTTTTGAAAACATGACCCAATTTTGTTTAAATATATAATAAAGAACAGCGGTCCCAAATGCGATCCCTGTGGGACGCCTGAAGTGGGGGTAATAGAGTCTGAAAGATGACCTTGAATTGAGACGAATTGGGATCTGTTTTTTATATACGATTCCGTCCATTTAAGCAGGTTTCCATTCACCCCTACCTCAGCAAGACGGGAAAGTAGAATATTATGACTTATTTTATCAAATGCCTTGCTGAAGTCGGTGTAAATGGCATCCACCTGGATTCTTTGGTCTATGTGAGCGTGGAGATACTCGGTAAATACAAACATGTTAGTTTCGATTGATCTGCCTCTATAAAACCCGTGCTGCTCCGGTCCTATGGTATTTTGGACTAAATAAAATATGTGTTTATAGACTAATTTTTCAAAAAGTTTTGCAATCGCAGATAATTTGCTTATTGGCCTATAATTTTTGACGTCCTTTTTTTGCCCACTTTTAAATATTGGAACAAGCATGGCCGATTTCCACCTATCTGGAAATTGCCCAACAGTTAACGATTGGTTATATAACAGTGTCACTGGTTTCGAGATTTCAAATGCGGTCTTTTTGAAAAATATAGGGGGTAGGTTGTCAGGACCCGCACCCTTTTTGGTGTCAAGGCCTAGAAGCCCACTCGAGACTTCAGCCTCACTAAAAACAATGCTCTGCAAGGATACATTATTATTTATTGATCGATTATTTAGACATTGGGTAAAAGTGTATCTTTCAGGCTCAAAAACACTTGCGAAATAATCTTGAAACAAATCACTAATTTCCTTTCCACTTTTTGCGATCGTACCTGCCCAATGCATTTCATTTGGTATTTTATTAACACATTGTTTTTTTATAGATACATAACTCCAAAATCTATTAGGATTATTGGGCAGATCGTTTTCTTCAGATGTAATGTAGTTTTTAAAATCTAAATCAACGAGTCTCTTTGACTGGACTCTCAAAATTTTAAATAAATTATAGTCATTAGGATTTTTATATTTTTTCCATTTTTTATGTAACTTGTTTTTTTGCTTTACTAATTTAATTGTATTTGGTCTGTAGTAAGTTGGAAAGTATTTGTTCTTAGAATAAGTTGGAACATTTTCTTGTACAATTGAGTTTATTAGTGAATAAAAGCAATCAACTGATTCGTTAAGCGATTTATTTTTAAATTCGGAGTCCCAGTCAATGCTTGAAATTTTTTGATTTATAGCTATGTAATTTCCTTTTTTATAGTTGAAATACGTGGTATTGTTGAAAGAAAGACTTTTAAATTCCGTAACGTGATATAAAAACTCAATACAGGGATGAATACATTTTTCCGGCACAAAAGCATTCGAGCAATGACTGAGCTCAGAAACGTTATCTTTGTTTGAAAAAATTAAATCTAGTAGTTTCTTATCGCTATTAAAAACAGTGTTAAATTGCATACAGTTATGACAAGACAGATTAAGAAGTAAAGTGGAATATTTTTGATCTATGTCATATGGATCTAAATACTTGTTTTCTGAAACTTGTAACCACTTAGTGGTCGAACAGTTAAAATCACCACAGATTAACACTGACGTATTTTCGTTAAATGTTAAGTCCGTTAGTTTTGATGAAAAATATGTATACGCATTAGTGTCTTCAGGAGGCAAATAAACACAACAAACTAACAAGAGTCTATTATTATTTAATTTTATCGACACCCAAACATCTTCGGCACTACTCTGAAAGTCTGGCAGCAAAATAGCACCAAACTTATTTTTCACCGCAATAAACACACCACCACCATCATATTTTTTACTCGCAGTGTTTTCGCGGTCTCTTCGGAAGATAGTATATTGATTAAGATCTATAATCTCGTGGTCCATAATTGAATTATTTAACCATGACTCCGTGATACACAGAATGTCTGGGTAAATTAGTGAAGCGTTTTGTTTAAAAATATTTAATTTTGTCCTTAGCCCCTGGACATTCTGATAAACAACGTTTAGAGCCATTGCGAAGATTAAACACTATCTAACTCTTACCTTAGTTTACCAAATTAGAGTTTGCACAGGTCTTCTGCGTTTGCAACATGAATTATTTTTGTTTTTTCAGCTTGACGCACAAGTACGTTGCCGTTTTGAACCCACACGAATTTGTATTGTTTTTGTTGCGCTGCTTGGCGTGCTTGCTTCAAAAGAAATTTTGTCTGAGGAGCCAAATGCTCGTTTATAAAAAACCTATCGGAAAGTCCAGCAAGTTTGAATCCTCTCTGGTTTTCCGGTTTTTTTCTAGAAACTTTTGAAGCCTCCAAGAACCCATCTCTGTGCAACTTTGATATAAATTTAATAATAATGTTTTTAGGTTTGCCTTCCGATTGAGTAGGTACTCTAAATACTGTATCTATCAGGTTACTTTGAATTTTGAAGTTAAGAAATCCGCTGATTTCGTTAATGATAGACATTAGGTTTTCGTTGTTTTTTTCAGGGATGTCTTGAATCTCAATGTTGTTAGATCTAAGCGATTGCTCGAGAGTAGAGTCCCTGTATATGGTAAGATAAGAGTCGGGCAAACGCGGTTCAATTTTTGATTGGCTACGATCCACTGCGCATGCGCAGTAATCTAAAATTGAAATTTGAAGGGTGGCTATGGCAATGACAATTAAATGACGTACGTAATATTGTTCGATTCGATGACAAGACAAGTTTTTAGAGGTTATATGTTTACTACACCACCAAAAACCCGCTCGTAAATTACTCAATCCGATCTATCTACTGCAAAATCAGCTGACCACCAATCAGTAAACGGTAGATACCTACCAGTGTAGTTTTCGTAAATGTATTAAGTTTACCATTTATTGACAATGTCAAACTGACAAGTAATTAAATTCATCAAAGTGACACATATTAAGAAAAACAACTCCGGCCTTGAACGCATCATTTATTTTTGGAACACTAATGGCGGCTGACATTTGTGTTTGCCCGACTCTTATATAACTATATACAGGGACTCTACTCGAGAGTATTAACTTTTTTGTTTATTTCATGAATATCTTGTTTTAGTTTGGTATTTTCTGTCTTTAGCAAATCAGTTGCTTTAAAGTATTCATTTATTTTTATAAGCTTTGCTTCGAAATCCGATATTTTATTAGAGCAAAAATCCACTGCTTCGCGGAGCAGTTGCATATCGGTCTTCATTGATCGCATAAAATTCATCATTTCTTGTGGAGTCCCATCGGTATACTTGTATTGTATTCGAGAACCACAATTCACTACCATATAACATCGCACATTTCACATTGGCATTATAACGATGCATTTTTGTTTTCCGGCTTAATTCAGTTTTTAATCTTGGTGAATGCGTCATGCGCTCTGCCAATTTTCCTTTTTTAAACTGGTCACCTCAGCTAGAGTAAAAGTGCCCTCTTCTTCTTCTTCTTGTTTTAGGCCAAAGGGGTGTTTGTTCCAATAATTTATTTGTTTTCTTGGGATGTTGAAGTCCAACTATCCAGCCACCTCTTTGGTGGTTTTCTTGGTAATCTTGCGGTTTCCGGTTTATTGTCGCTTGCTATTTTGGGTAATCGGTTGTTCGGCATCCTCGTAACATGCTGGTTCCATTCTTGCTTACGTTTTCTTCCCCATCGGACCACATCTTGAATATCGCATGTTTGCCCTATGTTCTCATTTCGGATTCTGTCGTGTAGTGTGTGAGCTGTTACTTGTGTTAGTATTTTCATTTCTGTGTTACGTAGAGCTCTTTTTGTTGTTGAAGTGTCTGCTCGAGTTTCTATTGCACATGCCATAATAGGTCTCACGCAGGTTTTATACTTTTGCTTCGAGATTCATTTCCTTATTATTCCATATGATGTCCCTGATATATCCTGAAGCTCTTGCAGCTTTATTAGTTTGTGTTTTAACTTTAAAAGTGTCCCTCCTATAAAAAGAATTACTGCAATTCGGTAAATTGTTTTCTATGTACCTTGTCAAACAATTAGACCGCAAGAAGTGATGCCTTTATTGACTCCCTTAATGGTGACAATGTTAACGAAATGTATATGTCAGAAAATCTGAATCAGGATCAGAAGAGATAGAGCAACGTGTAGAAATCAGAGATCCAGAAAATGCAAAGAACAGAAGAAATGTAGTAACTGTCTGGCTTGTTGCTACATTTTTTTATACTCGTATACTACAGTATGCAGGCTACAGCACCTACAAATTTATTTTTATATTGCTAAGGTCCACGTTGTGGCGCCTTCGACAGGGATATGCTATGTACCTTCAGGTATTTATTTATTTGATAATAATATGTACATAACAGGAAAACCCAAATAGTACATTAAACCAAAATAGTACATTAACTCAAGATATACATAGGTATATGTGATTTTATAATAATTGAATAAAGTAATTTGAGAACATAAATCAATTAGTAACGTTTAGTGATATTAATATGTCTTTGAATTATATTTTTATTTTGTCAAATTAAAATGTATGTTCAGAATATCAATAATTATTATTTGTGCTAGCTCCTGAAAAATCAGGGGTGGATTGCTTTATCTAGATTGCTTATTTCTGAAAGTTGATGTTCTAAATTTTTTAAAGATCATTCCCATAAGCCAAAATAACTTATGTCAACTATATGTCAAACAGATTTGAAATTCAAATGACGAATACCGGATTGTTTCTCTAGTATACAACAATATTAAAAACAGTAAGTAATTCTTTAATAACTAATTCACTTTTATAGTCTTTATTTCCTTTTCTAGTAATTACTTGACTTATTATTCTTCTCCAGTTATTCACATTTGTAGATTAATTCTACTTGCCATTAGTTTTACCACATACTTGTAATCTTCCTTAGTTTTATGTATATAGTTATTCTTCTTGGTTTATATTTCCTTCTAACTTCACCACGCTAATTTTATTATTACCCTTTTTTCTCAATACATATAATAGGGTTTATTTTCAATATTTTAATCACACCAAATTATTTCTGCTACATTTTTCAAAATTTGTTATTTCTTAATAATCAAAACAAAGTGCTTAACGATCTCAATTTTTCTACTTTTACACTCTATCTCATAATAATATTTGATTTACACCTACTAATTTTATAATTTTATTACAATTTAGTATTTGTCATTCCCCTCAAACCTTAATTTAATTAACTTAATTAATATTTTATTATTTTCGAATCCACCTGTTTTTCAAATAGCCATTTTCCACTCAATTATAAATTCTCTTCTACTCTGTAATTGTATAATAATTATTCACATTCCCAATTTATATTTAAATAGATCTAGTTTATTTTTAACCATTGTACTCCCTTAATCATTTCTAAAATTGATTTTATTACCCCTGTATATCATTACAATATATTATTTACATATTAACGCCTAGGCGCACACATGTTTCTCGTCAAAGGGCGCTAAATGAATTAAAAATAATCAAATCTTTATTATGGGCTCAAAACTTAATAGAAGCCTTTATGATTGCACTAGACAACAAATGTTCATTTTTTTTATTTTTCTTCAGAAACTATGTACAATTTTCGCTTCTTTTATAGTTCTAATAATAGTAATAAAAACAAATATATTCTGGCACGTCAGGTTTTGGAAAATAATATTAATAATATCAACTAGGTACCTATGTATATTACATGGACCTGCATGCTATCGTCTTGTTTGGATTATTTATACACGTACGGGACATTATGAAATAAAAAGACGTTCAGCTCTCACAAACTGATTTACATTGAATCGAAAGAGCCGGTGTAGCTCTTTATATACCCATATAACCAGAAATCGACCAATTCTTAATTTGATCGGTTCCAGAGCAAAAATAGGCGTGGTTTAAGTGCTCTGGCGTAGGAAACATGTAAGGACATGTTCATACATGTCCACTCAATGTTCGGCTGACCAATATTTCTTGTACTATCTTTATTATATAAAAGTAACTTTGAAATTGTGTAAAATTTAATGCGTTTTTTGGAAAACTATTTAAGAACACTTCTCAAAATTCTCAAGTGATGGAACAAATTTGAAATCAGATTCAGATTCAACATGACAAGAGACATAAACTACAGGTTACAGTATCTAGATTAAGACGCGGTCAAAATCGGAACTAATGTTAGAATCTAGTAATTTCCAAGTTTCGTATAGGTAACATTTTTACATCTATCATATTGTAACGACCTTCGGGCCGTATCGCGTCAGAACATTCCAGAAAGTGTAACGACCTTCGGGCTGGATCGCATCAGAACATTCCAGAACTTCGAGAAACGACCTTGGAGCCAGGTGCGACGGATGAGTCGGCGGCCTCGGTGATTAATACGCATGACACGTCAGCGTTGGCGGAAGGGTCGAGACGCTTCAGGAATGAATCACCCAGCGATATAAATAAGGGCAGCGAAAATAACAGTTCAGTCGCGAATCCAGCTTTAAAGCGTGATGCTGCTAGATAAATAACTCGTGCCATATAAATCATTGATGTTTAACCCGGTGTATAAATAAATAAGTGTATTCGTTGTTAGAAATAGTTTCTGCATTTATAGATAATTTGTGTTCCGCGTTTAATAGTTGCTTTGTAAATAGTTAAGATAAATCGTTGTAAATAAATGCATGTACAAGAAGCGGCGTATAATTTTTAAATAGCCCGAAACGTAAAAACGTAACAGCGGCGTCAGGTGTCGGGTTGTACCAGGGGCTATAAAAAATTATTGGACATACATTAAATACATTGATTAACAAGTACCGATAAATAAATTTAAGTGTGTGTATTGTGGATGCCTGTGACAAGATCCCAGAGCGGCAAAATGGAGGCTCAATTAAGCCAACTTTTCCAGCTGATCCAAGTTGGCCAGGATAAGGCAGAAAAAGCGCAAGAAAGGGCCGAAAAAGCCCAAGAGGATCTTAAGGACGAATTGAAAGCCGACCAAAAGCAGGCAGAAAGGGCGCAGGAAGTACTTAAGGAAGAGCTGAAACCCGCGCAAGAGAATCTTAAAGAAGTACTTAAGGAAGAGCTGAAACCCGCGCAAGAGAATCTTAAAGAAGTACTTAAGGAAGAACTGAAAGCGAGCCATGACGAGTTGGCAGAGGAGATCGGAGATATTCAGAAGGAAATGGAGAGGAAGGTAACCAGAGTTCAAGGTGACTTACTGGAGCTGCAGGAACAAGTTACCAAGTTACTAAGTGGCCAAGGCCAACCAACTCCCTCTGAATCTGCTGGCTTCTCTCCTCCTCTTACGGTAAATCAGCCTACCTTATCGCGAATTGCTACTCCTCAGATTGCTCCTTTCCAAGATGCTGCCCCAGTGAGGCCCGCAACATCCGGCTTGCATATGAAACTGCCCTCTTACATGGGAAAACGCGATGGTCAACATACCTGAAGCAATTTGAAGCCGCAGCCGTCGCTAATGGTTGGGGAATGTCAGACAAAGCGACAACATTGATTCTGACATTGCGAGGGGATGCCCTGAATGTTCTGCAAATGATTCCAGAAAATCAGCAGAGGGACTTCCAGCAATTGGTGAATCGTCTGGAACGGCGTTATGGTAATGGTCATCTTCAGCATGTGCATTGTGTCCAGTTGAAGAACCGAACTCAGAAGTCGGGGGAGACTCTGCAAGAACTTGAGGCCGACGTTGCTCGATTGGTTCGGCTCGCGTATCCATCGGCGCCGGAGGACTTCCTGGAGCAGCTAGCCGCCCAAAAATTCATAGATGGAATGAAAGACGCCGATACTCAGCAAGCGGTACATCTGGGGCGCCATAGACCACTGGGAGAGGCCTTACCCCATGCGTTGGAAGTCGAAGCGGCAAGGACTGCCTCCAGAGGACATGGTCGTGTCCGCGATGTCGCCACGACGGAGATGGCGCCTGAATCCATGGAGGACATGTTGCGACAACTCATAAAGCAGGAGACGAGGGAGAGGGGGCCCCGTTGCTGGAGCTGCGAAGAGATGGGTCATCTTAGGGCTCGCTGTCCGAAGAAAGAAGCCCGAGCGTCTGACGAGCTGTCGGAAAACTAATGCGGGTCGACAAGAACGGGCGAAGTCGACTCGTGATTGTCATGCCCCGGAGATTCCCATCCATGTGTCGTCCGTGCAACGCCAGCCTGATAGCCTCTTCATTGATATGAGAATAAATGGAAGAGTTCGGTCTCTGCTGTTGGATACTGGAGCGACGAAGTCCATCGCCAGGTCTGCTGCTCACCAGGACACGCCTTCGCGCTGCCACGGGAGGCGCAGTAACCACACATGGGGAAATTGATTTGACATTGAAGATTGGGAATCAAACACTCAAGCATCGGGTCCTGATTGCTGACATTGCGGACGAGTTCATCCTGGGAATAGATGTCATGAATAAGTGTGGGTTCACTTTAGACCTGGGACGCGGCGTGTTGCACGTGGGTGGGGAGGAGCTTTCCCTACACCCAAGAGAAGAGATCGCAGTACGAGTATATTGGCGGAAGTTGTTACTCTGCCGGGACGAACAGAGAAGGTCGTCGATTCATACCTGGATGGCGATCTCCGAGGCAACGTGGTGCGCATGATTGAACCCGATTATGACAAGGAGCTCACTCATGGTATCCTGGTTGGGAAAACGTTAGTAAAGATTTGACTTAAGGGTGATGAACGTCAACAGGAAACCGGCAACCGTCAGGAGAAACACAATCCTGGGAAGGTGCACACCTGTCTCCGCCGTTGTCAGAACGATTACTAATGACAGCGGCAGCAAGGCGAAGGGCTGGCCAAAGGCATTAATTAACACCGTGATGTCTACTTGCAAGAGCATGAGCCAACAAGAACGGAAGAAGATCGAGGATCTGGTGGCCCGGTACCAAGACATCTTCGAGTGCGGAGATCATCCCAGCGGCCGTACCGACGTAGTTAAACATAAAGTCAATACGGGCGATGCCCAACCGCTACGCCAACATCCAAGAAGGTTGCCCTTCACCAAACGGAAAGAAGCTAAGAAGATTGTCCAGGATATGCGAAACCAAGGGATCATCGAACCGTCCAGCAGCCTGTGGGCCTCCCCGGTGGTTCTTGTCAAGAAGAAGCATGGCTCAACGAGGTTCTGTGTTGACTACCGACAGCTGAATCATGTGACCAAGAAAGACAGCTACCCTCTGCCACGAATTGATGATACCCTGGACACGCTCTCAGGTTCTCAATGGTTCTCGACGCTAGACTTGAAGAGCGGTTATTGGCAAGTCGGAATGGAACCTGCGGACAGGGAGAAGACTGCATTTACTATCGTCACTGGGCTCTGGTAGTTCTCCGTCATGCCATTCGGTTTGTGCAATGCCCCGCCACGTTTGAAAGGCTGATGAACGTCGTCTTGAAGGGCCTATCTTGGCAGACCTGTCTGATATGCTTGGACGACATCATAGTGGTAGACAGATCCTTCAACGAGCATCTGAAAAACCTGGAGGAAGTGTTCTGTAGACTGCGAGGTGCCAACCTGCGATTAAGTCCAAAGAAGTGCCACATTTTCCAGAAGGAGGTACAGTACTTGGGGCACGTCGTATCCCACCAGGGAGTAGCAGTAGATCCGAGTAAGGTGAAGGCAGTGCAGGATTGGCCGATCCAGAAGGACAAGTATGAACTGCGAAGCTTCCTGGGCCTTTGTACTTACTACCGACGGTTTGTGCTGGGCTTTGCAAACATTGCAAAACCGTTAACCCGTCTAACGGAAGAGGGACGATAGTTCGAATGGAATGCTAAGTGCGCCGAGGCCTTCGAGACGCTCAAGACTGCCTTAAGCAGTTCGCCTGTGCTTTGCTATCCACGTCAGGAAGGCCAATTTAACCTCTATACTGACGCTAGCAATGTCGGAATAGGTGGTGTTCTGTCACAGATCAGCAAGGTCCTGTCCAAGCCCGAGCGGAATTATTGCGCAACCAGGAGAGAGCTTCTGGCAGCCGTCAAGTACGTGGAGCACTTTTATAAATATCTGTATGGCATAAGAGTCTTGCTGAGGACCGACCATGCTGCTCTAAGATGGCTACTGCAGTTCGAGAACCCTGAAGGCAGGTGGCTAGGTGGATCGAGCCCCTACAAGAGTACGACTTTGAAATAAATCATCGACCTGGCACAGCCCACCGCAACGCCGATGCGTTATCCAAGAGGCCCTGCCCTGCGGACTGCTGCCACTGTTCGAAGCTGGAGAGTCGTTCGGTACCCATCAATCGTACCACTGTAGTCGACGACTCGTAAGAGCTAGACAAATTGCAGAACAGCCAGGAGAACGATCCCGACTTAGGCACGGTTATAGCCTGGAAGCGAGATGGCCGTCGACGTACCTGGCAGCAGGTCCCCGCCACCACCTCAACGGTGAAAACCTATTCGGCGTAATGGGACTCCTTGCAGCTGGACAACAACGTCCTGACCAGAATCTTGGAAGAGGAGGACGGTAAGGCAACGAGGTCACAATTGATGGTTCCAAGGAGTAGAGTGGCCGAGGTTCTTCGCCACCTGCATGATGGCTCCTCTGGGGGACACTTTGGATTGAAGAAGACGTTGCCGAAGGTCTGAGAAAGGTTCTACTGGGCAAGCTGCAAAGATGACGTCCGAGAGTGGTGCCGGAGGTGCGAAGCCTGCGCTACAGGAAACGGACTGGTTGGAAGACGTAGAGCTCCGATGCGGTAGTACAACGTTGGTAGTTCATTCGAGAGCATAGGCATCGACATCGCTGGACCATTCCCCGAAATCGAATCGTTAAATAAATACATCCTGGTGTGCATCGACTACTTCACCAAGTGGCCCGAAGCGTACGCTCTTCCGAATCAAGAGGCCGGTACTGTCGCTGATGTTCTGGTGAAGGAATTCTTCAGCCGTTTTGGAGTCCCCCTGGAATTACATTCCGACCAGGGCCGGAATTTCGAGTCTGGACTGCCCTCCCTCCTCAATCGGACGGCATGGTGGAAAGGATGAACCGAACCATGTGGAAGCATCTGTCCAAGGTGGTTTCAGAGCATCAGCGTGACTGGGACCAATACATTCACCTGTTCGTGATGGCCTACCGATCGGCAGTACAAGAGACAACCAATCACACATTGCCATGTGACCTCAAATTTGGAAGAAAGCCTGGCGAAGAAACGGTCGGCGAGGACTACGTGGGGAACCTGAAGAAGAGGATGGAAGAGATCTACGATGCCGTACGCCGAAACATTCAGGGTGACAGCGACCGAATGAAGAACCGATATGATGCCCGCGCTGAGGCCGGTGGTTTCCAGCCTGGCGATTTGGTATGGCTTCATAACCCCAGAGGCGTCGTGGTTTTTCCCCCAAGCTCCAAAGGAACTGGGGAGACCCCTACACTGTAGTTGCTCGACTGAATGACGTCGTATACCAAATCCAGAAACCTCCTCGAGGAAAGTGCAGGGTGGTGCACTTCAATCGATTGGCCCCATACTCCGGAACCAATAGGGAGGTGGAGGCTGTCACGGAACAACCCCTGAGACAACTAGAGACCTGAGGTACCTCCTTCCAGGAGTTTATGGCCGCTTATGGGGGTACGAAGACTGCGCGATTTGGGGTCACTACAGAGGTGCAGCGTGACCTGTTTGACACGCTGCGGCGGTATTCCCTGACACACTGCGTCGCCCAGGACCTCCGGATGTCTAGGGGCATCGCCGTTGCCTTCCTGGAGAAGTTTGGCCGGTTAGACCAGCAGAAAGAGCAGGCATCTCAGGTTGGCAGAACTTTGCAGCTGAAGGAAGGCAATAGCTCCATTTATTACCTGGTGACGAAAAGGTTGTCGTACAAAAAACCTAGTTACCAGGAGCTCTGGTCTGCTCTTTTGTACTTTAAGGAGCAGATGGTGAAGAACGGCGAAACCCGGCTAGCGGTGCCGAAATTAGGATGCGGCCTGGATTCGTTGGACTGGAGGGTTGTACGCAGCATGCTGGAAGTAGTCTTCGACCGGACCGGCTGCTGTTACAGCCCGTTACAAAGCGTTGAGCCCATGGTAGACTGCTACTTCTTCAGCCAGTCCGTGTGCAAGAAGGGCACCACCTGCAAATACCGCCATCGAACCTCCACAAGAGCGAGAAAACCGGCACCCGTTGCAACTCGTTTTGGGACAGAACGACCTAAGGCGGAGGCAGCGTAACGACCTTCGAGTCGGATCGAGTGCAGACAGTTTAGTCAGCTTTCCAGATCATTCCAGAACGACCTCGGTGATTAATGCGCTCGACACGTCAGCATTGCTAGAATAGTCGAGAATATCTCGAAGGAATTACCCGGCGATATATATACGCAAGCGCAGTGGAAGAGCAGCCAGTCCGAATCTAGCTTTGAAGTGCTTGCCATATAAATCATTCGTGTTTAAGTCGTGTGTAAATAAATAAAGTGTATTTGTTGTTAGAAATAGTTCCTGTTAGGGTATAAATAATTTGTGTTCCGTATTAATAGTTCTTGTGTCTTTGTTAAATCGTTAAGTTAAATTGCTGTAAATAAATATTTATGGCTCTACGTTGTAACGCCTATGTTATGTTATAATTGACTTAAACCTTACTTTAGCTTATTCTTAATTAATTCTTTTTAAGATTGAATTTTAATTAATTCATTTGCCGATTTATAATTATGGATTATCAAGATTATTAAACTAATAGCTCCGGTAGAAAAACCGTTGACTGAAACACAGGTCGGATTCTCTATAATCTAGAGTGCTTCTATTCTGAAATTTGATTTTCTTATTTTATGACAACTCATACGTCTGTTACCAGTGTCACCTGACACTTCAAATAATTTTGGTGCAAAATTAATTACAAATACTTTCTCGTTACATTTTTGTCATTCAACTATATCAAATGGTAAGTTTCCCTTCATTATAATTGCCTCACTTCACCCTTTCTATATTTTCTTTCAGTTTTATTTAAATACTTGTATTCTGTCACCTGTTATTGGACTCGACACTCTCCTCTACCGAGCCCAACGCATCCAGAAACACCTCACCAAGATCTTTCAAAAACAATGCCTGCACGAACTCCGCCAAAAAAACACCTGGATCCTCAAAGACTTCCTGGCCAAAACACGACAAAGCACCTACCAACCCTCTCTAGCAGCAATGCCAGCAGCAAACACCATCCACGTCTTACCAAAATCCTCAAGCCTCCGATGACCTGGTATCACGAACCACGACTAGATGCAAGTTATAAGATGTCACTTCAATGACAAGCTGGTCGAATTAGAACTCCTTTAAATGAAAACCTCCTATCTATCCCACAAAACGTTCACTCTGCTAATGATCTTGATGTAAACCACTTCCAGTAAAAACCATTCATTGTCGTCCAATCCATATGATGCAATGTAATTTGACAATAAATTCAGTTCAGCATCCCCTTCCAGAAATTTGCTTTTGTAGATTATAACTGTATTACTTAGGCGTTCTCACCACATCCATTTATTTTAATCCTCTTCTTCTTCACATCTTTTAATATTTTTAAGTTTACTTTTTATTTACACCACGCCAATTTTAGTTTAATTTATAACCCTTTTATATTCCAAACAGCTTTTTAAAACTTTTATAAAGGGTTTATTTTCATAATTTCAACCGCTTACAAATTGTATTACGTGATTTTGTATCAAATTATTTTTACATACTGATAAATAAATATCTCCTTAGTGATTTAGTTTAGCATATATTTCATAGTCCAACACACTATATAGAACTTTATTGTATTTGCCTAATACCCACTATGTTAAATGGTATATTTCGAAAAAGTATTTGCCATTAATTCCTCTTTTCATTTTAGATGAATTATGTTAAAATCCTGCTGTTTTTTATGTAGCTTCATTCAATAAAATTTTAAATTCTATTTCTTTTCTTTACCAAATACATTTTAATCATTTTTATGTCCATTTCATACTCAAATACATCTTTGTAATCTTTAATACTTTTAACCTTCTAAATCTGATTTTAAACCCCTGTACCAAGACCATAACAATATTTATTAAATGCAATTTGGCACATATAGCATATTACCAGTTCAACAAACATACGAAGATACCAGCGTATATATTTTTTTAATATTTACTGAATAAAAAAGATTTGTTGTTGCCAGAAAATTAATACTTTTCAGTCAAGCAACTGCACCCATGATATTCACATGTAAATCAAAAATTAAACTACTAAAATGGCTTTAATTCTTCAATCAAAAGTCAATACAAGTTAATATTGTTATTTTGCTAAAGTACAGCTCTGTACCCTTCAAAGTTCATACTGTATTTTTATTTAGTAAATACTGTAGCACATTTACTATGATAACTCGTGATAACTCGACAGACGAGAATTTTTTCTTTATTTTATTTACCTAATCTTAGACGCGAGTTACATAAAACTGACCATATTACATGGACCAAGCCGATCACCGAGCTGTTTACAACTTCCTAATCGCTAGACGGAGTAAATAAGAGAAGCGAGCGAGGTTATTTCGCATAACTGCCGCAGATTAGATAAAAAATAATTTAACAGCGGTCCGCCAGCGCAGTTTTCAACAGTTTTTCTCTGATAAGCCGTCCATATTGATTCGGGCGAACAGCCATGGTGGGTCACTGACCTAGGCTAATGTTTCGAAAGTGCATTAATTCTGATTCATTTTTGGCCTTCCGATAACAGATAAGGGTTTCGTTGCCTCGCGCTAATCGCTGCCCGCACGCAATGAGCTTCCAGGGCCGAACGAAAAGAGCATCCCAGGTGCGAAAATCCCCGGTTTCTTAGATGATGTCAGCAGATACGCGCAATTCAAGACGTGTGATTTTTATTAGCGCGGCGCGTATTTGAAATTGACCGCGTAATCCGACACCTGTAAGATGAGCCCACAACAATGTTGCAACGCCGGTTAACGACTAATTACACCAAGATGTCTAATTTTAAAAGTGTAGTAACTACCCACATGCTTGAACTTAAATTCGTGTTGGCGTTTGTTCGTTACTTCGTTGTTTATCAATTGGAACAAATAAGTTACTTTTAAATCTAAACAATCGAATCACGGGACCATGAAAGAAAATCTGGCAACGTTGCAATACCAAACGAACAAAAGGTGAGCTTTCAATATCCATAACAGGAAGAAATCCGATGGTGCGAGATCCAACAAATAGGCTAGGTTTCAAAGGACTCCGAATTCTAGTTCAATCGCTTTTAAAGTCGCTGCAGCACATTTATGCGACGATACATTGTCGTGCTACAGGAGCACTCCTTTTCGCAATTATTCATAGCGTTTGACTTTAATGACTCGCAGTATTGCGCGTAGTTGATGATTCGACCATCATCAAGAAAGTCCATGAGCTTAGAGGCCGTGAAAATTCTGTAAAATTATTTTATTCGAAACTTCTTTAGACGCGAAGAGCTGGAATGCTGGCTTGTTTGGTCGCATGATCATAACGATGGACCCAACTGGTATCAATAGTGGCGATTATTATAAAGCGTTTTCAGAATCTGTAACGGCACTGGCCAAGGGGCGCACGATAAAGGGTGACAAAGTCGAGACATCCATCGGGGTGAGACCTTATTCATATGCAATATGTCAATCTTGGCTACCGTTTTAACAGCAATTCGTAATCTTCAACCACTAACTTTTTCCATTTCCAGACTCTATCACAACACACTACTAAATCGACTATAAAATTTACAAGATATTGTTTTTAAATGCAAGCAAGATAAAGAACTGCAAACAAATTAGCTTCTCTTGTACTTTCAGTTTCGTGTACTGCAAATTTTTAATGCGAATGAAGCAAGCCACTCAAAATGAAATTATACGTTTTCTCCTAAAATATTTCCCATAGGTAGGTACGTATTAAGGTGAATTTTCTTCTGGTCGTCGCAGTGCTCGACACATTCTCAAAGCCTAAAAATTCAATGGGCATATAGATTATTTTTAACATTTTTAGTTTACACGTAACTGTAGCTTTGATGTGAATAACTCTATATAAACATTACATTTCTAAGATTTCAGAACGTATATTTGTACGGATGTCTAAAATCGTTGTTTATTTCGAAAAACCTGAAAGGGTCCTGTTTAGCAGCCACAAAAGAAAATTGAAGAAAATTATGATTTTGCTTCAGTAGATGAAATGGTAAAGGCACAGAAGGTGTTGTCAGTAACGTCTTCTCAAAAAAAATCTTTAAAAATTGGTTACTAATGATCTTGGGAAATACAGTGTGTCCCCGGATTGAGTTCACTACCTATAGGTATAATCGACAAAAAAATGCACACTTTTATTTTAATGTTTTGGGATTCCGCCCTGCTTGGTCTGAAGAGAATTTTAAGAATATTTACAGTTTTTGAAAACACAAGTTGGGCTGACAGTGAAGCGAAAACTATTTTCCTTTCTGGTAAACTACCCTTTCTGTTCATGATACGGCAAAATTGTACCAAGAAAAGTTGTTCAGAATGAGAAATTATGGCCCTATACAACATTTCAGGAAGATCTACATAATTAAATTAAACCGTTAAAATTGTATTTATTAAAAATGACGTTTTGAGTTAAGTAGGTAGAACTTCCTGAAATTGTATGGGGCCATAATTTCCCATTCTAAACAACTGTTCTTAGTAAAATTTTGCCGTATTATAAACGAAAAGGGTAGTTTACCTGAAAAGAAAATACAATTTTTTTGTTTATCTAAATAGAAAATAGTTTTTTCACATATTTTATAGCCGATTTAATTTCTAAAAATTAAAACTCTGCTTAAAATTGTTTTCAGACCAAGCAGGCCGGAATCCCAAAACCTTAAAATAAAATTTGTCGATTATACCTATAGTGAACTCAATCCGGGAACACACTGTATATCTCGAGGATAATATCAGAGGTTTGCGAAAGTGTAACACAAATTATGAATAATGTTGAGCTATGGTCCTTGCAGATGAATTGGCATTCTCAGAACGTAATCGACATATGTCGCAGTTCAATACTACATTTTCATTACCTAATCATAAATGGCAAAGGTTAATGATACAGCAATACATTTTTACGCTTTTCTGTTTTTGGTTATTCTTGGACGTAATAAAAATGTAGCAATTAGATTCGACATGGTACCAATCAATACCTTGTCTAATGTTTTTACTTTCAAATTATTTGTTTCGGACTTAGGAACTTTACCACGGTTTTACAGAAAATTATGATAAATTGATGTATTTGGCTTGGAAGCGCTTACTTCCTATTGCTTTAATTTTTGTTTTTGTTTTTATTAAGTTTATTTTTCCTTTGAATAGTTCTTCCTTTGCCAATTTTCCTACACTGAACGCATACAAATCAGGTTACAAAATGAGATTCATTTAAAAATGTGGGTTGTAACATCCTCTTTGAATCTGCGGTTTGGCAAGGTACACAACTCACGGAATTTGTAATACCACCAAGAAAGTCTACGTCCGGAACTCTAGGGCCTTGTAGACAGCTCAATTCCTCGAGGAATATCTATATCCGTGGCTGGTAATTGTCTAAGAAGTATGGGAAACCTAGTAACTTACCAAATTCCGATGGAATTTATACTTACACGTTTGAAATATTAAGTTACTTTTGTTAATTTACTTGTTACTTCGTATTGCATTTATTTATGTGCAAATAAAGTAGCAATATTGCTGAATTGAAAGATTAAAAAGGTTGAATCGTATGAAAAATCAATTAAAGCCGATAGGAAGATGAAGTAACGAAATATGAAACTTTTTATAGAACTTTTGACCTTAATCTTGCGGATCAGAATGAAGAATAATGTTTCTCGGTTGTGTTGTACTTTTTTCTTCTTGGTTGTTTCAGCTTTATCTTCAAAAACCGAAATTTCAAAAGCAAGTGCTTGCGTCGATCACGTGGCACCGTCACCGATCGGACTTACTTCATCCACTATGCTTCTTCTTAAACCGGAATTGCGAATTTTCCACTGCATTGTAAGCATTTTCAATCTGTTTGTTCGTAGTCCCTCTGTCGAGTATAGCTTTTGAGCACACCAATAGGTGGCCCTACTCTAAGTAAAATAGCAACGTTACAGAAGAAATAGTTATTTTTGTATTAAGTGCGCGAAATCTGTATTCTTTGCAGCGCGTTTTTCGAATGGGCCAACAGGCACTTATTTGACCCACGATGTACAAACAATATTTTGTTCTTTAACTGGCAAAAGGTTTTATTGCAGTAAAAAAATAGTATCATCTTCTTCCGCGCGAAGATGGTTATTTGTGTATCTAGAGCGGGAAATGCTTCGACTCGTCATTTCGGGGACGCGTTGCACACACTTTTTTTTCTACAACTGTAATCTAATAATAAAATGTTTTCATAAACAATATAATAGTTATTCATACAAGTATCTGAAGTACCACTTTTTAACACACGAAAAAAGTTTAAAGAACGAACCAAAGGCTTGCTTATCGCTGCTTTATAAAGGATGCGGTGATTCATCGGTCGATCGCCGACGAACTGCGCCCCATTGATGCCGATGAAAAGGTGACGCAGAGATGCAAGCACAATACAAGTCTATATCTAGGAATATACAAAAGCAAGTAAAGCTGTGGGCTTGAGTCGTCACGCAGCATTGTCACCGATTAGATTTACGTTGTCCACTATCGCGCTTGTTCACTTCAGCATCATCTAACGGCAATGGGACAAACTTGACTGCTACGGGATACTGATTTTAATACAGAAACTAATCCAAATAATCAACAAATGGTGGTTGAAGCAAAGACTCGAAATGGAGGTACGTAGTGCAACCTAGAAGAAAGGCTTGAAATGGTAGAAGAAGAAAGGCTAAAGGTGGTAAAAAGAGACTGAAGGCCCGTCTTATTACAGGAGTGTTATACGTACGTAATCTAGTAGTAGTAACATATCAGTCCTGTTCATAGCAACACTCCACAAAATCTTCAAAATTAATATGTAGAAGTGAACCATCATGTCACTTTTCTTTCCTGTTAAAACACGATGATGGGGCTTTAGTACTTATTTTACATTTTTCTTTTATGCACATTGGAAGAAACGCTTTTCACTAAGGTTGCTTACGTTATAATTCCTATAAAAAAAATTTACATTTTATACAGTGCATTAACATTTCCTGAAATTGACAACATTTTCTTTCATCGCCAACTTAAAATTTTCTTCTTGTATGAATTGGCGCTCAATTCTTTATTGTGGTGCAGAATTGATCTTAAAATCTTATCTTAGAAACAAGAACTAATACACCATTTCTTGAATTTTTAGATTTCCACTAACCTTC
This sequence comes from Agriotes lineatus, assembly GCA_940337035.1. Taxonomy (NCBI): domain Eukaryota; kingdom Metazoa; phylum Arthropoda; class Insecta; order Coleoptera; family Elateridae; genus Agriotes; species Agriotes lineatus. The sequence continues at coordinate 165,422,135 of OW679196.1, read as the reverse complement.
CCGCTAAATAAATTCATTTGCCAAATTGAAATTGCTCTGTCAAATGCTATTTATAAGATATTATGTTTGATTCCTATAATAACACAAGCACTTTTGTTCATCAGAAATGGTCAAGGTTACTCAAAACACGATACATTTTCTACCGGAAAAAATAAATCAGCAAATTATTTAAAATTGCATTTATACAGTTTATTTCTGAACAGGCTTATATTTATAAAGTATTTTTGGAAGTACAAAGTTTGCTTGTCTGATATCTGCTAATAAAATTATGATATAACAAACACAAAGATGAAATTCCCCAAAATTTGGCCCATATCTGCTTGTAAAGGGTTTGTAGTTTAGTACTTTGCTAGAAGCAAGTTTATCTATAAAAGCACCGACACCTTATGTAGTGCTTGTGTTTTAATTTGTATTAAAGCTGGTTAACAATATTAATGAAGTGTGCTAACTTGAAGTTTTGGGAAAAGTATCTTCAATTATGAAGAGATTAAAAATTAATATAAAAGAAGGTACCAAACAAATTAAACGACGTGTTAGCACTTCGATATTAATTATGTTACAGCATTAAACCGTATGTGAGACTTCAACCTTGGACACAGTAAAACAATTTTAGTCGTTTAGGAACAAGACCTTGTCTAATATTTGTGATTTCACATTAAATTTTTATTTGTCTACAATGTTAATAAAGTCCTTCACCACTCCTTAAATACTACTATAGTGAAAACCTTAAATAATTCTGCAAACGTATAAAACTAGTTAGGCAAATTACTTCAATTAGTGACAAATACTGCTCATAAATGTGAACATGTTATTAGACATCAATTGTTTCAAATTTACTAGCACAATGTTACACTTAATAACATAACTACTAGCAAAGTTATATTATAAGAAACCCGGTAGTGTACAAATACTGAAACTGTGGCACTTTATCCCCATTTCTTTACAGTAATTTGTGTTTTTGCGTTATTAGTTGCAGTACAATCATTTTATTTGTTAACCATTCAATATGTTATGAAATTGGTCGTGTTATCCCTCGTCTGTAGTGTTTATTTTGCTACTTAAGGGATAAGCCAAAAAGTTGTATTTTCAATGTTTTATTATTGTAAATTAGATATAAGCAGCGAATTATGAAATAACAAAATTGTGTAGAGCAGTCTCAAGCACTAAAATTTCGCGTTTGTGGCAGCGGGCAGTGCTCATGCTGCGACTCTAAAAGTAGCGAGCTAAGTTAATGAGAAGCGTCCTATAAGGGCCTGGTAATATTTAACGTATACTGCACAAGTTTTGAGTGCACCGAGACAGTATTTGCGTTCCAAAGAAACGCCATTTATTGATTTTTGAAAAGCTCTTTATTTGCTGTTTCTAAATTATTTATGACTCATCACATCTATTAGGTGTCAGTGAGCATTCAAGATTTTCAAGCATGAGAGAAGAAATAACGGAAATAAAAATATAGCTCTTAAAGTGCATTGGCTCTACTGCCACTGGAATATTATAGAGTTGACGTGAAGCTTTTCTAAGGGCTTTTCTAATTAACTCATAAAGTCATAATCTCTACCTAAAAATATGATTGTAAATTATGACTGGAATCTACCTTCTTATGTATACCTATATACCTAACATTTGCACAATCTACGAATGCACTCGTATATGAAACAAACTTAAAACTTAATTCGACAAGACTGGACACACTACATTGAACATATTAATGTGGGTGACTTACTTGCCAAAAGTATTCAACAAAAACAAAGAAAACTAATTTAAAAAAAATAAACTCGATGCAATAGAATATGCGGTGACAAAAAAGTTGCAAGAAAAATGGCAAAGCAGGGTGCTATGAACTACAAAACCAGATATAATAGAACAAAATATAGGACTTAACGTATTTAATACGACTAATGCACGTAAATAAATAAAGTACCAAAGTATACAAGTACAAATTGGTAGAAACATGATTGCCGATGTATATACAGTGCTGTACATTGTCTATTCCAATGGAATTTAGTAAGATTTGATGTCCTAGACTTCTCAAATAATGAACAAATCCGCATGTCGACAATCTTCGAGTTCTTTGCATACCCTAGAAAACGAAAACAGAGAGATCATTTGTGACAGGGTGCAAACTTTAAGAACAGTTGAAAACTTGCAGAGAAACCTTTAGAATAATAAATAAAAAACATTAAAGCAGATAAACAAAATAATAATCAAAGTTAACACGGAAAAACTACCAAAGATCAACAATGACGAAATAGAAAACGCTTTAAAGGAACAAAGAGGGATATGTCAGATAAATGGAAACAAAGAAGTAGTGTCGCAATTCTTAACGAGTTAAGAAAATGTCTTAACGAATGTTAAACAAAACTGACATACCAATAGTGATTCAAAATGTAAGCGTTTTCTTAATCTATAAGAAAGGCGATCCTGGAGACCTAAAAAGTTACTGACCCATAAGTTTATTGACTCGAGTATATAAGCTCTTTTCTAGAATACTGACAAGTTCAGTGGATCACATATTCGAATTACATCCTGAAACGGGCATTTGGCCTCCTTTGTCTGGATTCTTAATTAGATTTATTCATTGTAACGTATTGCAAAAAAACATTAGAAAGTACGTTTCTATTTAGGGTGTGAAGTGCTTTATTTTGTATGTACAGCCATAAACGCAACTTCAACAGTATTCGCGAGAACTTAAATAGTAGGGTGCGCCTAGCTGAAAGGCACACGTTCCCGCGGCTCACAGTGTTAAATCGCCAGACGGCTAGTTCAATAACGCGACTTGAAAGTCGTCCAGTAAATATAAATTGCTACAAATAGTGTTTGTGCGCCACAAGTCAGTGCTTCAACTACAAGTAAACGCCATTCTAATCATGTACTAAGTAAGTACGCCATTGCGTCAGCCGACAGAGAGGCGATAGCCAGCAGCGAGGGACTTCCCCGAAGCATTCGTGGTAAGTTTTCACACAACAAACCGTTCAATATTGCAGCGACAAGGCTCTATTTTAAGGTAACCTACTACAGGAAATTGTTGCAATTGCAAAGCTTTTGCGAGGGCAAAGGAATGCGATTAATAGACAAATAAATGCGTACACAAATTGCGAAGCAGAGTTTTGGTGCAGACAGTTGGGCGGACTTTTATGCAGTTTAACGTGCAAGTAATTAGGACAGCTACTTCGATGTTATTATAATTTTGTTTAAATGTACATGTACTGCAGATACAATTATTGTGCAACGCAATATATTGTAATGTCGAACAACGTGGTTTATTATTTATTTCATGTTTGAACCGCAATAATTTGCAATGGCTTGTAAGCACCATAAATATGCAGTAATGGCATAAACAAATCGACTAACAATCACAATAAGCCCCACGTTTTTGGGCCGCCAATAATTATGCAATGTACCACGTTGGGCGACTATATAATTATGCAGTAGCTTCACTTTGAGCTAGCCCTTAATTAATTTCTTTTTCAAATCAATTATGTTAAATTTTACTGTTAACTAATGATTTAAATTGAGTACTCTTATCAGGGTGATTCGCCAATCTAGTTATCTATTAGTTGAAGATTAAATTCTATATAAATCCTTGACTACTGAATGACATTAACTGTCAACTCGACTTCCACACTCAATCAAACCAAGCATTGACAATTATCCTTTACATTGACATATCTATTAATGAATTCACCAAAGTAAGTACTGTATTATGTTTATTTTCACTCTTTCTTTTATTGTTTATTATTTAAAATGCTTTTATATAAATTATTAACACAAACCTTAAAACTTCTCCAGCTTTCACTGCAAATATCCAAATACCAACAGCTCCCAACGTCCACAGCTCCCGATGTTCACAGTCTACAACACCTACAGCTGATTCCTCCAATAGTCACAACTATGATGGTTCGTCAACCTTCAAACCGCATCTGACCTGTCATTAACTCCTATTGCTCGTAGAATCCAGTCCTGCTCCCTTTATCAATGCCACCGTGACGCCAATCGATTCCTGGTAAGTTTAAGTATTATAGATGATCCCAATCTAACCTTTTTTATTCCTCAGATAGTACTTCTGTATCCAGCAACATCCACAGAACCGTCCAAATCAAGCAGCTAATTCCGACGACTTCCTTTTAAATGTTTGACCCGTCATCCATGCAACCACCTAACGTCACCAATGAATCCTAATTCTATCTTGCATGTATCAGTAAATCCAAATCCCTTCAAATAATGCAATCTTCTGTGTTATTTATTTCCAATTTACTGTATTGCACAATCTCTTCACCGATTGTATGGTTTTATTAATTCCAGGTTATATTTTCATATTTTCACCACGTAAATTTGTTAATAGCCCCTTTATTTTGTATTTTACCAAACAATTATACAAAATAAGGCCTAATTTTAAACTTTTTATTCTCAAAATTAGTTATTTCAAATTCGATATACATTTTCTATGAGTTTGTTTATTTTACTAACTAAACACATTTTTATATCTCTCGTAGTTACAATTCTTCTTGCCTTCTTAAAAATATTAATGTCCTATTATTACATGCCACAATTCTTTATTATTATCGCAAGCACATTTGTCAATTGTAACCTTGGCTTGAAACTTTATTAAAATTGAACTCAACCATCAAAATTGAATACTCAATTGCTATGTACTTATCAAATTACCTTACTCATTGTCTCAATTATTTTTCATTATTCATTTTTAAATTAACACCCAATCTTATCTAAACACCTCAAATTTTGATTGTACTAATCTTCCAAATTTATCAATTTTATATTTTTATTTTGCAACTATCCTTAGTGTATCATAACAATATCAAGTAAAATCAAAGAATGAAAAAGTCAATATAAAAAGGGGGCAAAGTAATGAGATGTCATCTCTGAAAGAAATTAAAAAATTTAAATGGAAAAAAACTGAGATCACTACCTTAGAAGAACAATAATCTAAAATATGTGAACGATATCGCCCTTCTTGTCGAAAGTGAAGAAGAATTAATAGTAATCGCAGTATAATATAATTAACAAAGTGCACTCATGCGTATATTTAAGACAAGTTGTAACTCTCGGAAAAAACTAAAATCTTGAAATTAACCACTGGAGAAAACTGGGATGAGTAGCATATGGAACGTGAAAAACTTTGAAACGGAACATCTGCATTCCTCGCGGATAATGTTTGTTTTCACAGTTAAAGTCCAAGCCAACTTGTATTTTTTTATATGTGTTTTCTTATGCGTTACATTTAAGCAATATATTCTAGAATTATAAATCTCTGCAAAGCCGGTATTCCGTTTGAAAGATTTGAGAATTTTAATTTTTGCTAGTGCAGCAAAAAACGCACGCTGTCCGAGAGACAGAGGAGCATTTCAACTTCAAAGCATCTTTTGTTTGCGTTTTCAAGTTCATTTTAGTTCCATGTAGCCTCTGCTGAGAGTTTCATGTGTTTGCGACTGCAAAGTATAGTAAGCAATTTGGCCCAATGCAAGCAAAGGTAAATAAAAACGGCATGTAGACTGCAGCCAATAAGTGCTGCATATAAGTTAAAAGTGCAGTGAGTTAGCGTTTACGAGTCTCGTGCTCGCAATCTACGTAGTGTACAAGTAAGTACACCGGTTGTGCCATAATTAAAAGTACATTTAGAGCTTCCGTTTGAGGACGCTAATTTACGCCGCACCCAATAGTGTCTTTGTTACGAATCCGTGACGTCAAATGAACGTGAGTCAACAATTAAGCAGCAATCGGGACTTCACAGAGCAGTCCGTGAGGGAATCCCAGTATCACGCGTTGTAACGTTCAGGGTCAATTAAGACGTTCTGAATTTAAGGGTATGCAGCAGCCAATTTCAGGTAAAATGTTTGCAGTCTATTCTAAATTGCATTCAGCTGCGAGAAGTTTTTGCGGGTGTCAGAGAATGTGCTTGGGTGTGTAATTCGCGCCAACTTTGAATATATATGCAAGCCCGATCAAGGTTAGCTTAAAAACCAATTATTTCAATTTTATTTTAATACGTTTCTATTGATGTTTTATATATGTATTTGAAGATTAATGTGAGTAGACCCAGCTATCTCACGTAGATTACTTGATAATTTAAGCTTGTTTTCTTTTATTTAATATTTGTGCTTATGTGTTTTATTTATGTTTTTATTTGTATTTGAGGTCACTATATCGTTGTAAACAACTTTGCTTTTCTTGTGCATTGTTTAAAAATCAGTTTCAATGCGAGACAACACTTCAGGAGAACTAATTTCTTGTTTTGGCAAATAGTGATCTTTCATAAGCTACTAACTGAGGTATTAATAGAGTTTCATGTTCACTGAGCTAGCTAACAAGGTAAAAAGTTAGCATTTAAATATTAAGTCGTTGTAATGCAAAATGCAAGTGCATGCAGTATTTATTTTTACTATTAAATCCAGTCAGTTTCAAAATAATATTACAAGACCAATCGTATAAATAAATGGTGGGAATTGATATAAGAACTGGTAAGAGTGAATAATATTTACTCGAAAGGTACTTGCAAATTTTGAATCACGTTGACGGTTATATTTCTGTCAATTGTCAATAAATAATAATTCCGATGTTATGCACAGTGGCAAAATGGCTTTCCTTATGATATAATTATATAATAATATCGGATAATTATAATTTGAAATAAAAGTCAATTTTAAAAGTAATCTTGGGTTATATGATTCTATTGTGTATAGAATGAAATACTTCATTTATATAACGTAGAATCAGTGTATCAGTTATTCTTGTGGCAAAGAATGTTGCTTCTATTGTCAAGAATAGAAATATATTGGGGGAGTTCGACAACGAGTTTCTGTAGAAGAACCAACTAGTTTCAAAACGGAGCAGTTTATAGTTCAGTTACCACTGAAAAGTTAGCAAAAGTCAGTGAACATTTTATTGAGATTTAAATGTGTGATTTTAATAATGAATTTTGATTTGATATAAAATTAGGAAGAACTGTATGTACCTTTAAAAGTACTGTGTTTAGAAATTAAATAAGAAATTTATTTATATTCTAAATTTCGAAGTTAAATGAAGTACTTAATAGTTTTTATAATTTGAAATTAACTTTTTGAATTTATTAGATATATGATAAATAATGTAAAATTTTAAAATATTTTGAATCCAGATATTAAAATTTATTTTTGAAGGTTATTTGCATTTTATTTTGGAAATTTTAAGTCAAACAAGAAAACTGTCAAGTTTCGAAACGTTAAAAAGAAATATTTTTGAAGGTACTGGAATTTAATATATATTTTAAATAAATAATATCCCGACTACAATTATTACTGTCTAAAACAGGAAAGGTTCATATATAAGTAAGAATTCTTAAAGTAAACATATCGATTTGTCTGCGAGTAAGGATAGGTATATTACAAAATTTCAAGCAAGTGGTGTGGTTTGATAATAGTTATTTACTATACAAGTGGGATAAGATCATATTAATATACGTGTGTGTAAGTTATGTAAGCACACAGGTATATTAATGATGCATTATCACACATGTATTGTACACAATTTTATCTACAACTGCCTAAAACTGAGAAAAGTGCATTAAGAGAAATATCAGATCTGACATTTTCAAAAATATTTTAGTAGGCAAATGTCATTATGTCATTCATTTGACACTATTTCAGTTAGGTAATGAATCCATTACACCTCTCGGTTAGGTAATAAAGCCATTGCATAACTGAGTGGTGTAATGAGCTTCATTACCTAACGGAAATAGTGCCAAATAAGTGATGTAATGAGTTACTTATCCCACTGGAGTAGATAAAGGATATTACAGCATACGGGGAGCAGGGGGAGGGGTGGACAATTTACTCATTTCCATTTGAACGTGAAGATTTTCTATAAACTAAAATCAAACATATACAACTAAAGTACAGTGCCAGCAACAACATGTGAATCAAAAATCTTGGTATTAATAAAAAGAAATCTCAATAAAATAAAATGAATTATGAGTACAACGAAGAGTAAAGGAGCGAAAGCTAATGGGTATTTTGCTGAAAGCAGACAAAAGACGAATCGATGAATAATGGAAAAAGCTGAAGTCCAAGATATAGCTGCAAGAATAAGCGTCATTAAACAGAAACGAACGGGAGATGTGCTAAAAGTAAAGGATATGTGAAGTGAGAAGGTAACAAGATGACCATACTGAACAAAGTGGAGAAATATAGGAAGACAAAAACAGTGCTGGGGCAATGATCCAAGAAGAATAGGTGGCCCCAGCTTATACAACCGGGTATAAAAATGAGAAAGGTAGACACGTATGCGAGACAGTGGGTAAAAAGCGTCTGGAAAAAAAGAAAGACTTCTAATTATTATTTCATTGGCACAATCTGATCCTAAAGTAGGCGATAACATGAACTTTGATTTTGGAACAAATTTTAATGATGAAATGATAATGGAGAAAGACAAGAGGTACGACGAATATATATTGAATCATAGTTTTCTATAAAATTACTGTATATAGGTACGTAGAATGGATGACACTATATTTATTTTCTGAAATAAATATATAAGTATTACACAAATCGATGCTTCCGCCGTTTTCTATAATTGTAGTACTTTTGGCAAGTTAGAAAATGTTCGAGTTTTGTTTAGAATTCGTGACATCTTCTAATTAAATATTCTGTACGCTAGTAAAAATATTCGTATTCACTCCCTGTTCAGAACTTCAAATTGGAGTGAATTTTACATCAACTGTTACAAATTTGTTGGTCCAATTTTGCTCTAAACAACAAGAAACTCGCTGTAATCGAGCTGAATACACATTTGGAGTTAGTTCAGCTTCCCTAATAAAGTTCTTCCTGGTGCTTAGCACAATTCAGTAAAACCTTGTTTGCGTAAAACCTCAACTCCGATTGTTCGTTAGATCCGCGAAGCGTTAGCAAGCCGCAACTCCTTCCGATTAGCGGCAATTTGAGCACGTACACAAACAGCAATTTGTTCCGTGGAGAGTCACTGAGCGTGATTTTTTATTATTTGGGCGTTTCCGCCTGCGTTGCGTGCAATCGCAAGACGCTGGCGACGGCATGCGATCTGTGCAATTGAAAGCAGCCAGCGAAGTTTCGGATATCTCGGTACTTGTCAATTACACCTTGCGCCAAAGTTCAAGGTGAAAAGCATAAAAGTAAACGCAATAAAGTCGATCGTGAATAATCGCGAGCCTGTTGGTGCGACTTCATCGTCGGCGAAATTTTGCAGTTTGCCGCTTCTGCAATTTCGTAACACTCCGCGTGGCGCGGTGTAGCGAGTCCGGAATGCATTTCTAGGCTAAGATAGGTTTTGTGCCCTCAGGACGTCGTAATTATAAGCCTTTGCCACATTTCCCTCGGCCGTGTGATACAGTTAGAGCACAGTCGGAAAAACTTTAGACCAATGTTGGCCATGAAAAGTGAAGTGCATGCCTGATGCCTGTACTAGAAACCAACTATCATTCTGACAGTTGCTGAACCAAAGTACTCAATTATTTACAAGATACTGCAAGCGATTTATATTTACATAATAGTTATAGAGAATTTCAAATAGTGAAGCAAATTGTATTTATTTTAGACAACTTTAATATCCAGTGCAAATAATATTCTCTTGCACAGAGCTCGTGTCCTAGCCATAAAAATAATTTAAAATATTGTTATTTTTGCTATCAAGTAGTGGTTACATAGGTAAACGTATCAATTTAATTGCAATAAAAAGGTTTCTGCAGTTGTAATAGTACTTTAAATGAAATAAAGCTGTTGGCGTGTACAACAAAAATGCATAGTCACATTTCAAAATGACATTTTGGTTCCAGCGATTTCGACGAGACAAAGAATGGATTCAATATAATCCACAGAACAGAAAAGCATTGCAAACAAGAACAGAAACGACCATCAAAAAGATTGAAGATGTGATGTTGGTGCATCGAAGAAGAAAAGCTTCAGTGATTGTAGTTAAATAAAGTCAGTTACAAGATTTTATAAATGTTGCATGAAGATTTTGAATATGTATATACAGAGCTAGAGTGTAAGCTCGCTTATACCAAAGCAGAAGTAGGCTGTGTGTAAAGACAAGTTTTTCCAAGAATTATAACTGGAGATGAGACTTGGGTGTGTCACTGAAACTAAGGTGGTTCACCACCAAAAGTGGCCAGAATGAAATCATCTTCAAGAAAGCTGATTGCAACAGTCTTCTGGGGAACTGAGAAAATATTCTTGACCAAACACACATATATGCATATGAACACACAACTCTTCTTTTTCTTCTTTTTTGTCTTATGTCCTCAACGAGCGTCGGAGTTCGTTTTATTATATCCTTCTTTTATCCACCTTTTTCATGGCTTCCTGTGCCTTGCCGTCTGTCTCAGCTTGTCTAATGTCTTCCTTTTGTTCTTTCTATTTCTTCTTTTGCCTTATTGTTTTCTCTCTTCTTGCATCTACCGTCCTCTTACCAGTCTACTTTGTTCCATCCTTAGTATATGTCCAAACAAGCTTAGTTTCCTTTTATGCAATTTTAATATTATTTGTTGGCTCTCGATTCAAAGATTTTCTTATGTTTTCATTTTTGATTGGGCCCATACGTGTTTTCTCACTATTTTTCTCAGTTACATCGTCTCAGCCGTATTTATTGCACATTTGTGTTTCAGGTTTCAGATTACCCAAGATTCACTATTGTATAATAGTATTGATACTGTTTTATTGCATTATATACCTGAGTTTTAGATCGTTTGTCTAATTCCTCTTCTCCGAAGATTGTTTTATTCAGTGCATATTAGATTTTTATAGGTTTTTTTGATTCTGTTTACTGTTTCCAGATCCCATTTATCATCATTTGTCTGTGTTTATTTCCAATTTCATATTCTCAATATCTTCTAACGAGATATTTATTAATGTTTGCATTTTTTTGCGAATCTGTTATCAGTACTACGTTTTCGGCTTTACTGGTTTCAATTGTCTATATACTATAGTTCATTATGTGTACCTTATTCCTCTTCTTGTATTCTTTATTATTTTGTCTATTGGTTTTATAAATAGTATAGAGTTGAGACATTTACTTTGTTTTATACCTCTCTCCATTTCAAACCTTTGTGACCTTTTCCCATTCCGTTGAACCCTGCCATATACAGTTCTATATAAGCTTTTCGTCAAGTATTGGATTAGGTTATTTGGTATCTCTAGTTCTTCTAATGATTTCCATATTATTTTTCTATTTAGATCGTCGAATGCCAAATTCAGATCTATAAACGTTACATGTAACTCTTCTTCGTTTTAGATTTTATATCTTAGTATAAATATATTGTCGTTTGTTTATTTCCCTTTCTGAACGCTGTCTGCTCATCTTGTAATTTTCCTTAGGTACATTATCTTATTCTACCCTCTATAATCCTTGTGTATAGTTTGAATGCTACGGTGGCTAAGCAAATAGCTCTATCGTTGGTCCAATTCGCTTCACCCTCTTATGAATTGGCACTATTAATTCCAGGTCTATATCGCCCCTTAGCTAGCCTTTCCTGTCTTCTTCTAGCTAGTTCCTGGTAATTTCTTATGTTTACTCTTCTTCTTTATCTATGTTTCCCTCCTCTTCTTCGATGTGCAATTCTGTTTAGTCCCTTGCAAACATTTCTATGTAGAGCGCTCTCCACGTTTGCAGTACCTCAGTTCATTCTTTCTTATTTTATTCAAAAAACGTCTATTATTAATCTTATATTCTTGATTTATTGTAACTCCCACTTCTTCCAAGCTTTTCAGCTTTGCCTCTTTCTTGAATTTCATCTACATTTTTTCGAAATTCCAATATTTTTCTACCGCTGCTAATTCTCTAAATACCTAGTCCGTTTTTTCTTGATATCTTTGTATTTTTGTGTATCTTGTAATTTTTGTATTGCTGTTTTAGTGTATTCATTTTATTCTACTTGGTTCATTATTTTCAGGTTCATATCTGCTTTTACCATTCTATGTGACATTCCAAATTCTGTTTCCTTAATTGTTTTGTTTCCTTAAATGTATTTTTGATTCCTTGTGTATATACACAGAAACAATTAAAAATCTAAACGCTGCTTTAAACGAGAACACCTGCGATAACCATCGCTTCGTGACCATATGGAGACCTTATTCAGAATAGCGGAAGACCGCGAATGTTTTGATGATACCCCAGCTAACCAGGCTCCACAATTTCAAACGCTAAAAAATGTAAATCTGATATCTAAGGGAAACCTTCGATAATCACGATCAAAGATTTTAGCTGCTCTACAAAAATATGGGGACGTTATTCCGAACAGCAAACGACCAAAAACTTTTTGATGGTATGATCGCTCACCTTCACTGGAATAAGACACCCCAAAAAGAAAAAGAACGACAATTGCAAAGTGCACAAAGCTGGAAATGTGCAACAAATTTATAAATTACAGGATACACCTCTGATTTCGCAACCAGCTCTATTATTGTTTAGCATAGCCTTGTGTAAATAATATAAGCTAGGGGGAGGATAAATAAAAAAATGGTGAACGTACAAGTAGTATATATTACTATGAATGTAATCGGTTGTCTAGTTTTGTTTTTATTGGTTAAATTAAATTAATGAATTTAGACTCAAATGGGTTGTTTCTTTATATCCTACCAATTTATTATTTTGATTTGTATAATTATTTTCTAAAAATTGGTTTTTAACATAAATTGTTCTTGTTTTTTATTAAATGCAATAGTTTAAATACTGCTTATATTACTACTGGGATCACTATAATACGGTATTTTTAAACTAATGGAAACTAAACTCAAACGTCAAATATGGCGATGTAACCGCATATTTTAGGTATAAAGTTGACTTAAAATGTTAACAACTAGGTCGGCTATTACGTAAGCGGCGTTGTCTAGGTGATAATAAAAACGTAAGTAAACAGACGCCACTTTAGCAAAACACTCAAGGGACTAGAAAGAAACTTCCACCGAATGCAGAAATTGCAGAACGCTTTTTTTATCTCAGGTAAACAAAAATAAGTAGAAAAGAATTCAACAAGAGCAAGGGGCCTTTCGACCTGGTAGGTAGTCCCAATATAATATATATATATACCATGCGCACAAGAAAATATGTTAAAGATTTGACGTACTTGAACATAATGGCCGCGTTTAACAAAAAAGAAGATATAAAACAAGTAAATATAAAAATAAACATCAATAAAAGCAAAGATAGTTACACATATTTCAGATCAGTATAATTAAAAAAGGGTAGATAAACTGATAACACAAAAAATGGAATATATAATACCGCCTAGCGGCTAACCTCAACATAGGCAACTCAGAGCTGAACATTAGCATCTACCATAATTAAATATTTAAAAAAGTTAACAACGGACGAAATGACCGGGTGACAAATGAAATAGTCAGACAGGACTGACGGAAGATTGAAAACAGCAATTAAAATGGATTGGACATATATGGTAGATAGATCAAGAGATTTCCCAAGATAGCAACGAAATGGGGGTGGAGGGATTTAGACCAAAGAGAAGGCCGAGCAACAGTTGGGAAGAAACAATTAAAGACATAGTGTAAAGAAAAGGAAATGCAATGGCAAAAACCAAAAGGATTGCAAGACGCAGAAGAATGTACAGAAAAAAGTAGAAGATCCAACTTCCCAGAAGCTGGGAACAAAGGTAAAGATATGGAAAGAAGTATAGTAAATGAAATTTCATTTACACACCGTCTACTTCTTTCCTTGATAGTAGTTAGTTTATTACGTTGGTAATGAAAATTGGACAGAATTCAACTGTATGATTTGTCCAATTTAAGACTATATAACCTTATTTTAATTATTATTAAAATCAGGTTCTCATAAACAGCATACTTAAAAAAAGAACATCGGGAAGATTACTACCAGACTCAACTAGAATATTGATATAATAGATCCACATTAATTAGATCAAATTCTTACATCCACAGGTTATAAAGGTACCTACGTAAGAGGCATTAAAAAAAAATGTGTGATCAGAAACGCGTCGTTGCTGCTAAAAATGTATTTCTAAGAAAACCCTTATACATGAAAAAATGCATAACAAAGTCATTCTTACCCTAGAAGACTATTACCATAACATAGCCAACTACTATTAACTGTCAGAAAAGGAAGGAGCTGAAAAGGTACTATTGTTGTCCAAATCGCTCAATAATAAAACATTCTTAATTGGCTGTCATCATATTAGTCATAACATTTACAAATAAAAAACCTGATTATTAAAAGTAATCAGAGTAGGGAGCTGTTTATGTAATTGTTCTCCAGTTAACCCCTGTGAACCTTTTTAATTGGTGCAAAGTTGATTGTAATTTATTGATAACCAGATAATTAACGCATATTTTACCAAAATTGTTCTTCCTCCTCTATTCTTTTCTATTGTTATAAAATTATAATTTTAATAATAAGTGTAAATAATAATAAAGTCTCATACTACATTTTGGTGCTGTGTTAGAATAAAATTAGTGTCTGTATTCAGTTTTTTACTATATACTGCATGCAGAACCTTTAAGTTATGCATTAAATATTCATCATTGGCATTTTGTGGCATCTGCTGGGTTAATCATATAAACCAATCGCCCGCATAGTGTGTGTAATAGATACTAAAAATGCTATAACTACAGACTTTTGCAGTTTTATTTGTTCTCAGTATACGTTTGAAATTGCACAGGTGTAAATAAATTATTTTGTTGTCTTGTTGGTTTCTCATTTTACCGAAAGGGAGCTAATAATCCCAAATTAAGCAAGACGGATGTTAACTTAATTCAGTTGTTTTTAATATCACGTTATTTTCCAAATACTGATGGTATATGTAACTTGTAAATTTAGGGAAACTTAACAGAAGAAAAGAGTTGAGTATCAAAAGTGATACACGTCTTTAATTTTGGGAAGAACTTATGAAAAGGTTGAACGAGGATGTAAATTATATCAAAAACATTGTGTTTTCAATTTTATCTAAATGGGATGACTAATAAGCAAATTGTACAAGTGGGATAATAAACTTATCACTTTTGCACCTCCCATGTCGGCTTCACCACATATGATCACTTACACACAGTGGAAACACTTATCGAGGAGCGCGAAGGATAAATAATCAACCACTCCACCTATATTTTCTAGTCTCCCAGAAAGCTTTTGATATGGCAGAACAATGTGTAATACTACAAGCGACTCACGTTATGCAAAGCAACTGCAAAACCTCTATCATGCCCCAATCCATGGAAATCTAGATAATGAAACGAAAACCAACAAGATCTTGATAAAACGAGGAGCAAGATAGGGAGACACCATATTTTCGAAGTTGTCCACACTAGCCCAGAAAAATGTCTTCATGAAAAGAATGGAACAAAATGAGTGGAAAAAGTCGGAAAAACATATCATAATAGACCACTGCCAAAAAATTACATTCAGAGAACAAAATGAGGATAAATGTGAATGGAAAATTTATAAATAACTTAGCCTTTGCCAGCGATATTGTGCAGATAAACCCAGACGACAACAGAACTAGACTTAACATTAAAAAACACAGGTTTGAACATGGATTTGAGGAAAGCCAAATAGTTTCTAGAAAGTAGACGATGAGACCATTAAACATGTGGAAAATACATATTTGTATATCTAGGGTACCCTACTCAGCTGGGAAAATCACACCAGATTGCAGAAATATGCAGGATAGTGCAATATAGCTGGGCAATATTCTTAAGAATGGTGATCATATCTCATATCTTTAAAGAAGGAAGCATACAATTCATATGTTCTACCGGTACTAACTAACATACGGCATGCGAAGGGAAGCATTTGTTCAGCTCCTTCGTTGGGCACTAAACTGAAGCAATACGGTTTTACGCTCCTTTATTATTTTATTCTTAAGTTGCTAGGCAGCGTAGACGTCAATGCACAAGACCCGTTTATTACCTTAGTCGTGACTAGGGTATGCCAAGGCAAGAAATAAAACCAAGGCTGCTCATATGAGCGTAATATACTATATAAATTTGTTTACATATATACAAATAAAATAAATACAAAACGACAATGCGCAAATAATATAAGCCGTGCATAATAAATATTAATATCTAGTTGAATGGCTACAGGCTAAGAGCTTAATTCTACTCGCATTTACAGTTTGACATTAAAATATGTCATAAATGAACAAAGATTAAAATTTAATTTGCAGTGCTATGAACTAAGAGCTACATTCTTTGCGCAATTACATTTTGAACAAGAAACAAATGACAAAATGTCAAACGTTAATACTATCACCAAAGACGCAAAGATATCTTTTACGCACTCCGCCAATGCACCTTAAGCCGGTTTTGTTTTGCGCGTAACCGCTCGTAGGTATTCGCTGACTCACCCGCCTTGAAGTCGGCGCGGTAACGTATGACGCAATCATGTGCGCTGCTTGAAGTTGCAACTTAGCACTTGATGTTGGCGTTAACCCAATACATTGGTTATAAATGGACTAACCTGTTTTCACCTTTGCTGCCAGCGAGACCGTGGATCAGCTGCGTAATGGTGTCGTTGTTTAGATTTGCTCTTATAACACTTTGTTTGACCTTGAAGCCACTGTAGCAGCTTTCCGCTATTAGATATATTGAGATGGACCCTTATTTGTTTATTAATTCGCTTTTGCTCCACTTTGAGTTTGCTATTTAATTGATATGGTTGTTAAAATTTAATGTAAGACTTAAACTGATAAAAATAATTTTGCTCATTTGTATTATTATTTTTACTTGACCCGAATAAATAGTATTATGCCCTCTTTCGTATTTTATTTATCTGCAATTTTATTCTCATAACGCTAGCTCGGTAGACAATCAACTCTATTCAAAGGGGTAAATTCCTAATAATTTGTGAATATTTACTTAAACTGGTGAGCCACTGGCCACCCGAATTTGTTCCAAATACGCAGTCGCAAATGTATGCTGTCAAAATTACAAAAAAGGTTCGTATTGTGCTGCAAGCGTTTAAAAATCAAATTTGTGAACATTCGAAGAGGTATTTATTTAAATTGTAGTGCTTTGGCGGTTATTATTCTCATTTGTTTCAGGAATTAATTTGCCTTATGACGTCAGAAGGGACGCTGACTGAATTTCTGCAATTGTTTAATCTCCACCTAACCTCACAACTAGACTCTGGTTAATAATTTGAAAAGCACTTTGGCTGGAGGCTTGAAGATGCTTGAATCTTGTTCAGTACGGTATTATCTCGCATGCACACAAATTTCTGGATGCTCACGCTAATATTTTTAGGGTTAGACAGTACCTTAAGATTTCGTGTTGACTTCAATCTTCGGGGCCCCAACTCGTATCTTCGTTTGGAACGGTTTCCCCCGGTGTCTGTGCTGCTGGTCGGGGTCCTGCACTCCTGCCTGATGCGTCGCAGAGGAACACGCTGGCTCTGGACCTTCTTTTCGGCTGCAATCCTTCTTCGTAATCTTGATGTGGGTGGCGAACGTTTCATCGGAGATGCTCTTGGTGAAATAATTTAAGTTTGCAGAAATCGCCACAAACGTTCTCATATGAAGTATACCACTTGCTTAACACAGTGAAACACTTTTTAGCTCAAAATATTTAATTTTATTATAGAAAAACTTGTATTAAAAAAAAGCACAAAATTTCATGTCAATCTTATAATTTATTCAATTGATATCTCCCCTGAAGTTCGCTATAAACAAATGCTAATCTAATACTATACAAACGGAAGTCAGCCAAGTTCAAATCAATTACATTTTGAAATAAATTTACTTACAAATTATTAAATTTAAACCTTTCTTATATCTAAAATATTGTGTGCATTAATTGTTAAAATGTCTCTTTGCAACCACACGTTTTATTATTTGCTTTGCTTTGTTCACTCGCGCAATGGCACTTATCCTTTTCAAGAGTTCACTTCCTTCATAAATGCTTTCGATGTCCATCTGTCTGCTTTTCACTGGTTCTCCCTGTCTTGCTGTTTGCTTTTCACTCGCTTTATAATGTCTTGTCTACTTCTTACAATTGCTATTTTCTGTCTTTATGTCTGCCTTCTTAATTGCTCGTTGCAACATTAATATTTTATTCTGGCTTGTTATACCTTTTTAGATTGCTCACAATTTGACCTGCACATAGCAAACCTTTTTGTGATTATTCATTTCTTTTATTTTGGCTATGCATTCTGCCCAAATCTAATATTTAATGCATTTGAACTTCGACTTCAACCCTGTGAAAAGCAAGATATGCCCTTTGCGTTCCTTATTCAATTCACTTATTAATACTGGGATCTTTTTTCCAATGCATTTACTGAATGAAATTTAAGCTTAGTATTGCAGTTACATGAAACACCCCAACTCTATGTTTTTTTACTTGTTTTCTAAACTGTACTGCAAGCAAAGTAGAGCCTTGCGCTTAAGACCATTACATAAAATGCCTCGCAGATGCTTTCCAAGGATGTGCAACACCTCCTTGGCTCGGATGCCGCCCCCAATAAGCAAGCGTTGACAGCTGCTCTTGGCTTGCACCCGCCTGCTGCCGCAATTAAGAGGCCAATATTATCAGCTCCCACAAAGCATCGCGAAACGTCGTCCCCCGGTTTATTTTAGCCACATCCGGCGTTGATTGGCTCTAAGCGTGGGAATTCACATAGGCGAGATTTTAAATGCAGAATGCGACCTTAACCTAATGTACAGCACAAAGGTTACAATTCAGCTTTATGGTAGCGGGTTTATATATTGAAAAGCTACGGTGAGACGAATCAAGCCCGTTACACATGGAAACAGCTACAGCAGACGAATTGCGCATACACTGAAAATATCTCAAAGTAGGTTTGTAATACTGAGGAAAAGAATAAGACATACAGAGTTCAGGAAAAAAAGTGGAGTTATAAAATTGAAGAACGCATAGCTAAACTGAAGTGGAGTTAACAGGATACCTAGAAAGGGAAATCCCGAAGAACGGACAGTAGCATAGTTGCGACCAAGAACAACCAAGAAAAGCTTTGGAAGACCTGGGTCGCCGATATCATAAAAATATCAGAACGAAGCTGTTACATAAAACCAGAAACAGGTTCTCCTGGAGAATCTTGAGACAAATAAAGACTAAACAAGAAAAAATAAGCACAAGTATTGTTCTGACCCAAAAGAAAATCAACACAGGATACTTCTAGCACACAGTTAGCGTCCACAAAAGTAAATTTGTGGACGAGCAGTATATTTTAGAAGATTGAATTCTAAACTGCAAATTACATTTTTCAATGTTCAATTTCATTTCGAGCAGAAATCTCTCCGAATGAAATTGATCCAAACTGGTCCTAGCTAGATGGGACATCTGTACACTTTTGAATAGATATTTGTCGATATCTGAATACAATATTTCCCAATCAAAGGATTGAGCAACTGTCTGATTGAATGTCTAGGTCTGACTCCATTCTATATTTTTTTAGGGGTTACTTAAACGAGAGAGTAAAGGTTACATAAAACGAACTCAAGAACACAGCCCTGTCGTACTAAGCGAAGTAGCTCCGCTTCTACTGAAAGCACTTCTTTCGCTTTCACTAACACGCTCTGTATATAGATTTGCGATAACTCTTATACTGTTAAATTCTGTGTTCTTCAATGTTTCTATCATCAAGTTATGCCTAATCTATCGAAGGCTTCTTTAAAATCAATAAAAGATGTGCAGACGTCGGCATTAGCATCATGACATATTCGAAAAACGGTTGCATTATGAATAAAGCCTCTTTTCTAATCCCAAACGAAATGAGTTTACTTCGAATTTCCTGTAGATACGTTCATGAACAACTTTGAGAAAATCCATGAAAGTTTAACTCATAAAAGATATAATTCTGTAATCCTGATACTTCTATGTTTTATGTTGTTAAATTATGTCAGATCACGTAGATCAACTAAAATATCCACCTCGTATAATTGATAAATGAAATAAAGTACTTAGAATGTTTTCTTTAAACAATTTTAGAATCTCAGCTGGTGCCGAGTTCTTTTGCATCTTTCAGCCCAGTAAGAGATTTCTCTATGTGCCCTTTGGTGATAGTTCAATTTGTGATTGGTTCTAGTAGTCCATGAGTTGAGACCTATATCGTTAAACAGCTCTTGTATATATTTTTTCTACATCGTCATTTTACTTTGAAGATCTCTTTTACGCTGTCCGTCCCTTTCTTCCAGTACGTTCACCACTTTTCTTCTGGAGATGTCAGATGCAAACCAAAAAAGTCATGTCATGTCTTATCTCTAGGTCTTTTGCGACTCTAATATCTCGTCTTATTTGACATGGCAAGCTTTTTATATTGTAAGGCTGTGAATCGTCGTATTATATCCCAACAATACATCTATATTTATACGAAACAGTGATCAAAAGATTTTAAAAAGATATTGCGTTGAATTTCAGTCTAACTCTAATGAAAAATACAAATTCGAATTTAGTTTGAAAACTGAACTTCTAAACGATTGTCTCAAAATTTATTCTGCTCATGTGGCTACTGATTTTCCTTTCGAACTATTGTCGAGCCAAGACACGTTTCCTAGAAATTGCTGTTACCTCAGTGCAACAATTAGCACTTTTGATCTACGGATAAAAATTTCGCTGATTTGCATACGCACTTGCAATTCAGAAAGCGTCTGCTTCTAGTTCAGGTGCCTAACAATACTCCATGGACTTTGTTGTTAATTCGTCGAAAACGCCCCCCTCGCACGAAACTACGAGTATTTTTAAGCAGCCTCCTCAAACGGCCTGATCCGGCACAAAGGCGCGATTGTGCCTTAGAATTCATGCTGCAGGCTTGAAAATCGAGCAGCTCAAAAGTGCATAAACTGGGTTATTATCAATAAAAAATGCAGCGTTATCAGTGCAATATGTTTAGCTACCTCCTATCAAAAGTCTGCGAGATGACGGCAACAACCTTGTTATCGTTTTTAGTCTTATTTATTCCAAAATGTCGTTGAACTAGATTTCGCCATTTTTCTTCAAAGCTGTTTGTATGCCTATGTTTGTTTAAAAAATATCCGCTTTCTGGAAAGATTCGCTGCGCAATCTCTCACGGACGGCGACTTAATCGTCTGCAAATTTGCACTCAGCTGCTCGGGAATTTCGCTTCCTACTTAGAGAATCATCACATTACAATAAGAAATTTAGCGAGAATATTCAAAGAACGCGGTTCGATCAGCTTCGGGTTAAATATTACTACCAACAAAATTATAGAAAGTTCGTTTGTAATATAAATACACATACTTAATGTACTGAAAGAGGTTAACTTGGTTTCTAAGAAACTATTTAAATAAATTATTCTTCAAAACTTTTTTTATAAAGTGCATGGTGGTCTTTGCTGTTGTTAATAATATCGTAGAGATTTGTTTTGTTTTAAGTACCAATACGATGAATACAAAATGGAATGTATAACACCAATCTACAAAAGTAGCCACATAGCGAAAGCATGGAGAAACTACAAATGCTTGATTATTTCCCTTTTACCCTTTTTAGATTATTAAACTAGTATATATCGCATTTTTTAAATGTGTTAGTTTTAGCAAGTTTAATGTAAAAGTTACGTTTACTAAACGTACTTTTCGAATAGAAAATAAAAAATTACATTGCTCTACCAATATAGCGAAGTGGAATTGTTGTCAGGTCTCAAAAATTTATACTAAGCCCACCTGGAAAATTATAGGTTGGAAGTTTACATGGAGCGAGCAACTGTAATAGAGAAGTTGTGGCTGTTAGCTGCATACAGCGATGCACTATAATCATCCCTGACAATATTATTTTAGCTTTTTTCCGTTTAAAAAATTATAGGCAAATTGGAGCAACCTAGGCCATAACAAATATTTTTCCATAGACATTTTTAACCAAACCGGACGCTATTTGATTGTAAAAACTACAAACGCTTTTGTTTCCGAAAAATTAAACTTACGAAATAAGTTCACGAATAATTGATGATGAATTTACAATTTAATTGCAAACATAGTTTGGTAAAAGTTAAGAGAATTTCAAATTGTAAATAAAACAAAAATGGTTTTCTTTTTGTTGTTAACTGTTTACCTAGATTACAACATAATACTGTTTTCTACACTATATTTATTTATCTAGTTCGTCTAAACTATTTTTATTTATTTAGGCGGCGATCTGTATCAAATAAAGAAAGAAAATAGAATACGCTGATATTTGATTTTTTTAAATAAAAATATATTAACAATATTTGTTTATTAATGAAAACAATGCGTACAGAAACTAACCTTTGTAAATAAAAAAACTTCGCAAAGAAAATAAAAGAAAAGAAGAAATTTTGGCTTTAGTTTAAAAACAATATCGAGCAAAAGAAAACATATATAAAAAAGCTGGAGCTAAAGCAGAAATAAAGAGGGCCAATAAGAAATCTGGGAAGAATTTTGTAGAAAAATAGAGAAAAATTACGAAGAACATCAAAAACAATACCGCAACGTGATAAAAAGACTAACAGAGAGTCAAAGACATATAGCACCAAATAACGAAGACAAAAGAGGGTAACTAGCACAAATAACACGAGAATACCAGAAGCACTATACGTCAACATTCGAGAAATAGACTAAAGAAAATCTCAAACGAAGAACAACATTACAATGAAAGAAGATAGAAATAAGACTCGAAACGTAATTAACATAATGTGTGGTACATTGTACAATTCAAAATAAATAGGGCTTCTAAAATTTTTACATTAGAAAATAAGGACTGTATTTAAAAAAAATAAGTTGATGATGGTTGCTCGAGGACGATATGTCGGATAAAAAATTGATAAGTCCGCGAAAAGTTAATACGAAAGAATTGTGTCAATTTTGCTATAACTTTAATATTAACGTCAGGAAAAAGGATAGAAAATCAAAAAATTTGGTGTTTTAAAATAACTCAGAAACGAAATATCATATCAAGGATTTCTAGGAGTCATTTTGTTAGTCCTTTAATTACGCAACTTTTTTTCTATTTAACCAAGTGCGTATCTGTTACTATTAACGAGATTCCCATACTTTCCCTCCTTATCATGGACCCACTGTATATAACAACCAAACCTGCAAAGCTAACTTAGGATACTTCAATTTAGAGTTGGTAAGGATAGAAGAACTATTACATTAAGATGGTATACTCCAATAGCAAGAGGCAGGCAACACCTATAAGGAAACATAGATATATGGAAAATTGAACTGGAAAGTGGAGACCATATGTTATATTACAATGAAAACTCTGGAATTAATATTTTAATGTAAGATTACCTTGCATGTGCCTTTCGAAACTAAATACGCCACATAATTCGAGGAATTCTGTTTTAATTTAGTAAGCACAAAAGATATCACCCGGCTGCCCTTGAATGATTTATTATCTTCGTTATAGTGCTGATGCACTTTTTGCGCTCTATCGTAGCCACATCTCAGGTCGTACTTAAGTTCAGGTTAACACTGTTATAATAAATACCAATTATTACAATTTTTGTGGTTCAAATAAGAAGCAGAGGCCTTGAAGTCCAGGATATGCAGCGACATGAGCTAAGACTTGAGCCGGGAGCAGCGATCAAACTACAGGCGTCGCATTGGCGAGTCATCAGGAGGCTTGCAGGGCAGGCTAACCTAACAGACCCGATAAAGGCCTAAACATCAGTAGCAAAAAATCAAGGTCCGACGCATGACCTAGGCAACACTTCGCTACGCAATAGCACACGCAATTGTTTAAAATTAAGCCTACTCCGATTTGTTTCTGTATTATAAATGTGAGGCTAGGCCACTATAATCTGACATTGAGAATTTTTCCCATAATCTCAAAAATCCTGTACTAGGTTATCCCATTAGTTAAATAGGCAGCGCAGAAACGATCGCATTAAATAGAAATTAGGACACTTTATGTAGAAGCAGGTATTATCAACTAATTTTAGATATCCCAATAATAAATTGGCAAGATGTAACGACTAAACCCATTGAGATTAGAGTAATCAACTAAAAATGTCAAATAATCAAAGCGTAAGCGCTAGCCCCATCATTATAATATATAACCCCCCGTGCGCCTGCTTAGGTGGCTAATGCGAATGCTCGTCAGATAATGACGGGTATGGGGAAATAAAATACTGGGGGCACACCAAAACTAACAACAGATTAACTATTTGTATTAGTAACCCCTCCTGCTGGAAAACAACTTATGGTGGATGAGCCAGAAAGATTAAGGGTACTTTTTTGCTCTAAGGCTGAGAAACTTAAGTAAAGGTTCGTACATACGCACAAGCATGCACAGATAATTCAGATTATAGCGCTAATGTTCAATGTTAAATTGCATGCCGGAGTAATTCGCCCACACACATTTCCGTAGAGGGGGTGGGAGTAATATTGAATTAATATGAAATCAAGATAACAATAAAAAATGCACTTGAAATGTGAGAACACGTATCAGACCAGCGAGGCACACAACGATTGAAAATCGAAATCATAGAAGGTGAATGAATATACTTGTTACAACTTGTCACCGCTGAACACCCTAATAAGCAATAGCACTAGAATAAATTAATGATAATCTTGCAACACTTCAATATAACCCGAATAGCGAGATGTGAATACCCAAAACAGTTCCGCACCCAACAGCTTTTAGCGGACCATCTAAGATACTCCGGAGGAGGAAGTGAGGTAACACTAGAATAATAAAACCAAATACGAGCGCCATCTACTTCATCGTTAAATAACTCGCGAATCTAAGTTGAAAGATTCTCCGGTGATATGGTAATCGCAACTTACATTGAAGGGAGCTATCTCAAAATTATTTTCATTGGAAACAGGCTCTTTGATAAGTTATCATTTAGTTTCAAATGTAAGATGAACGTACAAATAATCAAAATGCAAGACATGTAGGTATGACACATATACATCAACAATACATCAATAACTTGCAAATCTAGCATAAACAGGAAAATTTAAATAGTATAAACTTATTCACGTTGTTAATACAGTTTCAATTGCCGAAAAAGTTTTATATACAAAATTGCAACTAACAACTCCAATATATACAATTCACCAACCCAAACCTCGACAATCCATCAAACCAAATATAGAAACGCAAATCTAGCAATTAGAAAGCCAAATTCATAAATCCAAAAATCCACAAATAGAAAAAAAATACCCAAATCCTTAATCTAAAAGAGAAAATCCCTGAAACGATAGAACGCCATCAGTTCACAGAAAACTCACTTTGGTTTTAATCAGCTCAACATTCTGTCCCCAGTCTTACGCAGCGTTGTCAGAAGCAGCAGACTTATTAAAACACATCTAAAAATAGCATGAAAATTGCATAAAGACAATTGGCCTACAATTGTTCAACGACCGGACTTACCCGAAAAACCTGCTATTTCCAACAGACCCACCCGCTGGTGTATTCTTCCAAATTTCATGATACTAATCGACGTTAAGGAATGGGAAGAATAACGGAAAAACGTTATTCACTCAATTACAAATTCCCATAACTGTTCAGACGCAGTCTTTGACAGTTTCGATGATTTGTTTTTAGCTAGTCCCGGTTCACTTGGCAACCAAAACAAAACCTATCATTCGGACGGAAGTTACTAAATGACCGTAGCAACACTCATTTCGTAAAGCAATATTCCAAAACCCAATTGAAAACGTGTGAAAAGCTATTCGCTACGAGGTATGATGCCCAGATTCGCTCAAATAAACAAAACAATGTAATATCGGGAATGCACTGTCCAATAAATTTGCACAAGTGATACAAGAAACGCTGCCTACTGCGCTCGAATGTCAGCTATCCAATTTGTCAAGTAAATATCGAGTTCCCAGACCTAATTGACCTAAGTAACTCTTTCAAAGGCGGCTTAACGAAAACCAAGAAATATCACATAACATAAGAATGAAAAATGCAAGAGTCCGACTGAAACGTACACATTCTTAATGTAAACTCGTGTCAGAAAAAAACACGTTCGGCCTTTAAATTTTCATAGACGATAGATAGATTTTAAGGGAAAACTAAGGTAAGTTAAGACGCTGGAGCTAACGTTAGTAAAAACACAAAAATAGCATTAAAATATAAGTAGGTGTGATACAACTGTTGATAGAGAAATAAAATGAAAAGTGAAGAAGCAAAAGAGAAATTGTCCAAAAGGCCAAAATGTGAAAAAGTGGGATCATCAGAAACTAGACATGATAGAACGGAAACATTATTATACAGTTCGAGTGAAAAGTAAAGAGTAAATTCGATAAAAGAGAAAGTATTGATTTTTGAAAAATTCCAAAAACAGATAAATTCCGCACTTTTTGACGTAATATTCGGATATACAGGGTGAAGCGTTTAAGTGAGGTGACGTCATGGGCATTTTTTTTAATAGCAATCCCCATTTTTCTTCCATATTGTGTCACTCCATTCAATTGCCAACATAGTAATATAATAAGTTTGCTATCTTACATAAGGAAATTTTTGAGATAAAAATATTAAGACGGGAAAGTGCCGAACTGTTTTTCTATATTACTCTCAGTTGACTGGGTTATTTGGTTCCTTTCTGGATACTTATTGTTAAATAACTGACGAACTACCTCTTGACTTTTTGTTCTGTTACCATATCCAATTATAATCAATATATAAATTCTTTTTCTCTCCCTTAATTTAGCCATGATTGTGGATCAACAAAATATTTAAAGCTTGCTTGCAGAAACACTCTAGAACTGTCACACAAACAAAATACAGTGCTACGAATTTAGAATTTTATCAGCCCACTTGTTCAAGATAACATTTTCCTTGTTTACAATAATAAAAAAGTGCACTTTCCCGTCTTGATAAAATATTTTTCTCAAAAATGTCCTTATGTAAGGAAAAACTTATTACATTACCATGTTGGAAATTGGATGGAGTGACAGAATATGGGATAAAAATGGGGGTTGCTATTTAAAAAATATGCCGATGACGTCACCACACTTAAACGTTTCATCCGGTATATCCGAATATTATGTCAAAAAGTAATGAATTTAAAAAAAAATTACTTGTTTTTGGAATTTTTCCAGAAATCAATACTTTCTCTTTCAGCGAATTTATTCCTTATTTTTCACTCGCACTGTATAAATAAGTGCAAGGTGTAATATAACTCCCTATTGAGCCACTGTTGAGGTGCCAATTGAAATATATCTAAGCTCCATGTTGTAAGCCAATTGTGATATATCTTATATCTCGAGTTCCACTGACAGTGTTAATTGTAATATTTATCAACCACACTTGTAATATCAAATGAAATATACTCTTTTACTAATTATTATGAAGAAATACAGACAGATCAATAAAAAATCAATTAGGGCAGGCTGTGATGTGTGTTATACGTTTGGCAGTACTAAAGTGTATTGTCAGTCTATGTCAAATTCTAGATTAGTATGTTAGGTTTTGTTTGTTGTTTGACACAGACTGACGTAAAACTTAACCTACAAATCTCGAATTTGACATAGACTGACAATACACTTCAGTACTGCCAAACGTATAACACATATCACAGTCTGCCCTAATTGGTTTTTCATTGATCTGTTGTTACTATCATTTACAGTTCATTTATATACCTACCTTATTTCTTAATGCAATAAGTAGGAAATGACGTAACTCCTAAATCAATTTGACATTTGAAAATATGTCATGTAATTATTATTATTGTTTAAGCGACTAGTTGGTTTTATGAGCAATGAGACTCCTGATTCCCAGCTGAATGGATTAACCTTCAACTAACAACTTCCTCTATATCTAAAGACTGAATTCCTTTTAAAATATAATAACTATTTGATTTTATGAATCAAATACAAGTTTCAGGTGCTTCATAAACTTAAATTCGTATGTTCAGTTTGTTAGTAAAATATAGAATGATCTAACATTACAGAATAAAATACAGATTGTCAAAAAGTAATTTAATCAATTGTTAATATTTTCAAATTTGATTAAATTAAATTAAAGTTCTAAATATTATTCTACCTTCAAAATGTTCGAATTTCAAAATATAAATGTCGAAAATGTTGAGTACTCAAATCACTATTGAATTTAGAAAAATAATTCTTCGAAAATAAACTTCTAAATATAATTACAATAGCTTAAGGATTTGTCGCATCCAACTTACTTTATAACTTCTTATTATTTTGTAAGAAATTGACACTAACCTTCTGAATGTTTATTCCTATACCTGAATGTTCTATTTCAGCTCCTAACTGGACATATTCCAGTCAGCAAACCCCTTCTGGTTGTTCCCGACTTGAATAGACAGTTCTACAGCATACCACTCGCTTTCACTGGTATTACTGGCTTCGTAGTATTCTAATATTTACAATAGAATATACCACCTTAAATGGAATCAAATAATCTTGAATTGAGTACTTGAATAATGTTTGTGACTTGAAGTCAAATTTGATCATAGAGAATACTTTATTACTGTCACGTATCAAATTAGCAATTATTATTTTTTCACAATTAATGGGAATTTAACTCTTAACGTGACTATTTCTCGTAGATTCTGAATTCAAGTTATTTTATTACTACCAAAAACAAACAACCTTGTGGTTGCCCTTACTACCCCACCAGTCAAACAATAGTAGTTTGTATACCAAGGCACTGAAGTATAACTTTTTATCACGAATGTGGATTTAGTGGTTGAGGCCCGTAGGGCCAAGGCAAATAAACCACATGAGGGATAAAAAGGAACTTCAGTGCCGAAGTGTACACTATGTTTTATTTGAAATCGAGAACTCGTGAAATTACAACATTTTAACCAACTTTTGTAGGTTATGTTCGGTCGATTGACGTTTATCTGTCGCCTCGCCACCTAAAAAAAAGTCGTAAAACAATGGATTACTTCACTGCCAATTTCTCGTATTTTAATGACGATTTCGGCGTACTTCACTGCCGATTTCAAATAAAAACTGTTATATCACATGATATCCATTAGATATCTAGATATAAATATTTAAATTAAATGTATCATACATCCTGTATGCTGCATTAGAAAGGATAGACGCCTAGAAAGAGTATAGAAACACTTTTCAAAAATGAAAGATCTGGTATGGTATGGTGGGAAAAGAAGCAACGAGAATAACTTAAAAAGACTGCATGGGCAGTATCCTGAAAAAATTGAGACTTGCATTTTGGCTATGTTTCAAGTGCTTGAAATGTTCAAATACGGCGACGAAATTGTAAAACAAACGTTGAGCCCAACATTTATTTTTCCAAAGCTATTTTAGCTACACTTAAACTAACCGTTTTAGACTTAGTAGCATCCTACTTTTAACTTAAAAACAACTGAATACGTGATAGTATCTGACAGGAACCTTCGCCCTAACATTGGAACAACCCCCATATAAATAATAAACATGTGCGTAGCACTGCATTTGTATTATAGACAAAGTTATTTTAGCAATTAAACTATGTGCAAATTTCAGGCATTTACAGTTTTTCCAAGGTGGAATCACCATCAAAAATTTCTGCACATTTCAACAAACCACAGTTGCCAAGAAACACAAAATTAAAGCCACGTTAAAGACTTAGCTTGAATCGATTCTGGATCCAAATACTTCCGTTTATTCATGCCAGGAAGATTAACAATCGAACGATATAGTTTGCAAAGGGCCCAGACGAATTACTGAGAAGTTCTTCGCGCAGCTTATCAAAAGTTATCACGGGTTCATTTACCTTCAAAATCAAGCTGCGGGGGCGCACTCGTAAATATAACGCGTATATCTACGTGTATGACTCGGTTTGACTTTCGTTGTTGATACAAATGTCTGCTGATTAAGCTGCAGATCGTTCACCTACCAATGGCTTTTGTACAAAAAGAGCAAGAACAATTATTGCTTCTTCGATGGGCTGATGTGTCGTAGATTAGGGTGTGGGAGATAGCTTTATATAGATTGTCTTATTTGGGTTTTTCCTTTTTTCAATTGAAATAGACAGCATTCTAGTTTTCCTCTCAACGTTAAAGCTAATTTATTCTCACAAAATAGTTTCCCAAACGTTGATTTTGGTTTGATTAAATACAATTAGAAACTGGGTGCAACACTTTTTAACGGTAAAATGTTAAATTTCCCAGTGGAGTTTATGATCACCATTTGAAATCGAGATATTTTAAAAGCAAAGCAGTTCGAAGACAACTCAATAGCCTAGGTTTTGCTACTACAAGATTTTTTCTAATAAAATTCTTTTGCAAATATCAACTATCGTGGAAGTAGTCTTAATGTATATAGTTAACAAACAAAAAATTGGCAGGAAAAAACTCAATAGTTTTTAAGACTGCCAATTTAAAGTGGTGCATTTTCCAGTATCAAGGATTTCTAAATAATATTATTACTACAAGCAATCATAAAGTTTTCTTAAAATGAACTTGACCGAGTAGTCAATATCAAAGAATAAAATAAATTAGGTATAACGCGAAAACATACTGACGTTGATTTAACAGTTTTAAAATTCACTTACTGCTTCAATATAACTATTTTATTTTCCTAGACTATTTTTCTTAATTGTTAAAGTCTCACTATTATGTTTTCCAGTAAGCAAATATGTACGAGTATTAATGATTTCCTTGATTTAATATTAAGCATTGGTGTCAAATGCAGGGATTATAACCGGAAATCCAACTTGTAAGATTTTTTAACTCATAATACTAAAGGTGCGTTCATTCGTCAATCTGCGGCGTCACTGATCGGGCTTACTTTGTCCCCTATCCTAGCAGAATCACTTCCTTCAGCACTATCTAATGGCAATGGCACAAGCTTTGCTGTTGCAGGATGCTGTGCTCTTTAGTCTTCAGCGTCATCTGAGGAAAATGTCACAATCTTTACTGCCAGTGAATGCTTTTATTAACTCCTTTTGATCTTCGTGTGTTGAAATACGTGATTAATGTCATCAAATCGTACAATAATTGGAGAAGAACTATTTTCTCATTTTAGTACAGAAGATGATCAAAGTAATGAATAAAGAATTTGTCTACGAAGGGTGGTGCAAAAGGGAGACTTGAAAAGTAAATGTACCACCCAGCCCAAACGGAAGGCTTAGTGGTAGACGAGGAAAGGTCTTATAACGAGCGTGTTAAGCTCCTTCTCGTTCGTTTTAAGCATGCAAGATCTTGCATTTCTATGGCTAAATTTGCAGAGCCATGACCTAAAAATTTTATATTGGAACCAAACTGATACTCATATTTAATCAATTCTTATAATTCAATTACTTATCTACACAAAATTCTTTCACATCTTCTTTAACATTCAACAATGAGCATAAAGAATAAAAAGTGTTACTTTATTTTACGATTATGTCACTCATTTGAAATACATACCAAAATTTTATTGTAGTAGCGAATAGTGAAATATTTTGCACTGGATAAGTTTGTTTTTTCCAAAATATATTGCAGAATATGCTAGAAGTAGAAAATTGGACAGGTAGTAAATGCAGATGTGTCATGCAGGAAAATTCTAAAGGAGGCGGAGGTGAGTGTGAAAATTTAAGATATTCTCCAGCCACTAAAGTTATATTGCCACTTTACAAGTATATTTTAGGCAGATGGGACTAAAGTTCCACGTTTGTCTACGATTTAAATTAAAATGTATTTAAAGGAGTATTAGAAATAGAAGCTACGTAAATGTACGAAAATTAGCTTCGAATGTACATCAGAAGACATTTTCATTTCTATCTATAGTAGTTTTTTAATGTTATAGATTGAAATGTAATTTTTCTTCTAAGACAGGCGTACACAAATTTCTTTCCCTTCCCAAGAATTTCTTCTTTAAAAGTGCTCTAAGCTATTGAATACTATTTTTAAAACAATGTGTTCTTTTCGTTGCAATCTGATTTAGTTTTACTTACAATAAAATGTAACACAAATATATTTTTTTCATTTAACATTGATGGCTCCTATAAATCATTAATAAAGATACAGAGTAACCAGAAGAAATCTTTGTGTCTTCTTCTTTTTCTCCTTTATTCTTCATATAAGAACCTCTAAAGTACACCATATAGTATTGTTGTACAATTTATAATTTTAGCTTTACTATTTGTCGAAAGCTATAAATATCCTTAGTATTGTACTACCTTGTGCTTCTAATATATTGATTTCTGCTACCCAATAGCGCCCACCGTATGAAACTTCATACGCCGACGACGTCACATTGTAAGGTTATGTTTTTTCGATTCAGTGTTTACACGGTACGTTTTGCTGCTCACAAAATAATGTTTACTCCTTATTTTTAAGATAAAAAAAGGTATTTGTTGTTCTACTAGTGTTGTTTACAAAAATCGGACTTTTTATATTCAACAGGCAGTTACAATATTGGCAATATGAGCAACCGGTAAGTTATTCCTAAATTACCTAAGATAATAAATATCATTGTTTTTAAATACCTTAATATACTTGCTAATAATGGTCCTGTTAACATATCCATGCTTCTTTTATTTTGATTTTTTTAAGTGGCTTTAAAAATTAGATATATTTATGTTGTATGAAAAATCATACGTTGGGCAAATGTGATTACATAAATTTTGTATTGCAGTAATAAGCTATATGACCCGAGTAATCCCAAAGACGCCGAAGAACTTTTAAACATTTTGGAGGAGTTAGAAAATGACATGCCTGTGGCGGAACAAATAAAGAAATCTAGTGAAATTCAATTTATTCTGCACCCACCTAATGATGGCGAGGATAGTGACCAAGACGATGCGGACAGTGATGAAGAATTTATTTCTAATATTCGCGATGTCGGAAAACGAGTTCTGAGAGAACCAATGGACATTGTTTTGCTTCAAGATGGCCAAGTTGTTGATATAACGGAATCTGTCATCCATAGTTTGCCTACATGCAGTACTGAGGATTCATCAGACCCTGAAGATAACGTGCCACTGGCAAAAAGATTTAGGCATGAACTCTATAAGAAAAAAAAGGAAAACAGAATTTGGGAACAATCAGATTTATGTCAAGAAAAAGATCGACCAAAAATTATAAAGTACAATTTACCGACATTTTGTGAAGAAATCAAAACGAAAAACCTCAAACCTGTTGATTTATTCCAAATCTTGTTTGACGAGGAATTTGTGCAATTTATTTGCGATGAATCAACAAAATACGCGTCTTCCAAGGGGCATCATAATTTTACCGTTTCGACTAGAGAGATGTATATTTATCTTGGTATATTGCTGCTCTCAGGATATACTAAAGTCCCTAATAGAAGAAATTATTGGGAAACTAAAGCGGATAGCTACAACTGTTTAGTTAGTAATAGTATATCCAGAAATAGATTTGAAATAATTCACCGTTTTTTACATTTCAACGACAATTCCAGAATAGATAAAGAAAATAAAGTCTATAAAGTACAAACACTTATCGACCGCGTTAACAAAGTGTCTCAGGAACTTTTTCAACCACGAGGAAATCACTTCTCACTTGATGAAGCCATGGAGCCATACTATGGTCCGCATAGTTTGAAGCAATTTATAAGAGGCAAGCCTATAAGGTATGGTTTCAAATTTTGGTGCCTCACAACAACAGACGGATATCTTTTAAAATTTAGTCCATATTGCGGCGCTGGCGACAAAAAAGACGGAGTTACATTGGGAACAAGTGTGACGGAAAATCTGTGTTTAGGCTTTATACCTCCAAAATCTACCATATATCTAGACAATTTTTTTAACTCACTGCCCTTGCTCAACAGTCTAAAGATATATGACATCAACTGTATAGGAACAATCCGTGAAGATAGAGTGGAGAAAGCCCCTTTGCAAAATTTAAAGAAGACTGATAGAGGATCATTCCATGTGCTGCAAGACAAGAATAGCTCTGTAACATTGGTAAGGTGGAACGACAATAGCCAAGTAACAGTAGCTACAAATGTAGAAGACGAGACTATAAGTCTTTCCAAAGGGTCATGCCGACGGTGGTCTAGAAAAGAGAAATCAGTTGTTTCGGTCGCACAGCCCACAGTTATAAATATGTATAACCAGGGTATGGGTGGAGTTGACCTGTTTGATAAAATGAGAGGTCTATATAGAACACGAATAAGGTCCAAAAAATGGTACTGGCCATTCGTCCGATTTTGCTTTAATGGTGGAATTGTGAATTTATGGATACTGTATAGGTACTGCTATCCCAAAGTAGCTTTGCATGACTTCATTCGTGACATAGTCTTAGCTCTGTTGACTAGTCCTGAATATTTAGCTGGCCCTAAACCCAAGTGTTCCAGATCAGTATTGAGGGAGGTGCGGTTTGATCAAATCGACCATCTTGTTGATAATCAAGAAACTCAAAGAAGATGCGCCAATTGCGGGAAATGCACCAAGTTTCATTGTGTCAAATGTAATGTAGGACTTCATCC
Organism: Agriotes lineatus; assembly: GCA_940337035.1. Classification (NCBI taxonomy): domain Eukaryota; kingdom Metazoa; phylum Arthropoda; class Insecta; order Coleoptera; family Elateridae; genus Agriotes; species Agriotes lineatus. Next base: position 165,387,847 of record OW679196.1, on the reverse strand, counting down.
TGCCGCATGTTTTAGAAACTACCATACACCTCCACAATAATAATTAATGTATGTCGTTAAAAATAGTTTATTTTTTATTTTATTTTTAAACCTATTCTGTAGTTACTTTTTGAATAAACATACTTTAATCTGTCCAGCGTATTAAATATCATACGTCAAATAACTGTGTAGTGTAAATATATTTTTTAGCTTTTTTGTCAAAAATGGCATCAGATGTCCTAACTAAAGATAGATTGGCTAGAAAAACCTAGAAAATCTAAAAAAAAAATACTCGGGCAGCATTGGGTTCTTTAGCTTTCGTCAATCCAAGTTTCTTCGTGAAAGAGAACGTTCTACGATTTCTTGAAACAGCTCTCCACTTGCTTGGCATAGGTACCGCAGCATATTTTGTTTATGATAATATTTCTGGGTCTAATGCAAACTTATCGCCGACAGGCTCAATTTATTGTGGATAAAGTTAATTATTCTCTCTAAGAAAAACACCTTAACCTGGTTACGCTGCATACTACAATAAGTTCAATATAACAGACCAGGCTAGTTTAAACTAAATTATAAAAATTATATACAATGCATATAATATGTACATAAAGCGGGAGACTGATTTGGATTGATAGTTACCTATGTGGTTTTAACTAGCTTTCAGTGTTAAATTACAAAACGATACCAATAATATACACCGTGTGTTTAAAACCTACTAACACGACAAGGTTTTTAAAATACTAATATTTAAAGTTTAAAAAGGGGAAATAAGTACTTCTTCATTATAGTAGTAAAAAATAATTAGAGTCGCACAGTAGTAAAAAAAATGTTCATGTAGTTTTTAAATACGAAAGCAGCGTATCCTTATTTATTAAGTTTCGTTGCTGCTATTACCCTATATTAATTTTATTCTAGAATTGTAGAAAGGATGTGAAAGTTTAGTCCAATTTCCATAAAATTCACGTATAAATGGGCAATAAATAGATGTACTTTCTAATTTTCTGCTTCTGAAGTGTTAAAATAGCCCATGTTTTGCGTTTTCTATTATCTGTTTACACCTTATTTTCAGTAGGGACAGTTGTGATTCGTGGCTAGTAGGTTGGCTGCAATGATAGTAAAAATGTTGTAAAAACCTAATGTCAAAATGACAAACTGTCTAAGTGAATAATGAAACAGTGTTGTCAAGTGTTTCAGTTATTTTAATAGGATTTTTTGAAAATTTGACGATTTTCTTGTTTCACTTGTCATTTGGCAACTAATATCAAAATTCCAAAAACAATTTATTGCAAAACGAAGCATCATGTAAAACGAACATTGGATACGATTTAGAAAAATAGCCCCAACCTGCCGGTCGCCGCAGTAGTACGGGAAGTGGCCTTAATATTTTTTAGGTAATGATTTTCATATTTAGACAAACCCCCAATATTAATACAGGGTCCGGCAAAAAGACCCCCCCCCCCCCCTATTGCAAAAAGTAATTGCAAGCAAACAAAGAAAGATTCAGACAAAATATTTTTATTTGTGAATAAAATATACTATGGTATTTTACATCAGCGTGTTGCAAAAATTATCAGTTGTGCATAGTTCTTTGTATCATTTCTGGTGGAGTGGTAGCAACTTCCTGGATGATTACCTTTTTAAAAGCTTCCAAGGTCGTAGGCCGATGTTTGTACACTTGTGCCTTTAAGTGTCTCTAAAGAAAAAAATCGCAAGGCATCAAATCAGGCGACCTCAGGGAGCCAGAAAATGTCACCGCACAAGGAGAGTAACCACAGAACCACTATTACGAAGAAACTCCTCCCCAATAAAAGCACGGTGTTGACCAAGCCAAGCCATTGCGCTGACTGAAAACGGCACGTACACCGCTATCGATTGATATACATAGCCGTATCCTCACCACAGCTCATCCAGTCAGTGGCCTCTACAAATAGAGGAGGTCTTTTTGCAGGACCCTGTATTTATCTATACTTGTAGATCTCTGAACATATAGTGTGGGCTATTTCAAAATTATCAGTGAAAGAATCATCTGACAGATGTCCCAAAGACAAACAACAACAAAATTATTAGTTTTCTAACTATCTGCAACCACAGATTTGACAATACAATTAAAAAAATGTATACTTTACTTTCAATAATCTACTGACATACGCTAGGAACGTTTGAAATATAAGGGTGGGCATACACAATTATACAAAATTTTAAAATCAATGGTTTGCAAATACAAACACGTAAATGGACGCAACATTTTATGTGAACAATCACATGCAGTTGTAGCCAAGATTAAATTTTGAAGACATTTATACAACTTGTGAGGACATTTTTAATGGTTAGGAACCTAAGGCTAATTGGCAATATTTTCTCGATTCCGAATTTAAGATTCAGCCTGTATATAAGTATTTCGAAGCATGTGCCTGCATTCTAGCGGCACACATTCTGTGTTATCCATCCATTCTGCGCCCCAGAAAAGCACGTGTCCGTTATCAATTCGTTTCAGACGTTCATTTTTACAACAACGCGTGCTTTTGGAAACAAGAATAAAAGACAGTCGTTGTGTGTAAGAATGATAGAGGGCGAACGTTTTCCCCCCGCCTGTCTGGCTTCGTGCTAGCGTGTGTGTGCGAGCTTTGGGCTTATCGAGAGATTCTGGTTCCGCAGTCCCAAGAAGCAACCAGTGGTGGAGTAGGTTATTTTTCCAGCCCGCGCGCCACTCCAGGCTGCGTGGGAGGTGTTGCGTTTGTTTAATTAGTGAAAAGCGGCTTAAGTTTTTTTTGTATGCGTGCCGCATGTTTTGCCTCGATATTTGAACTCCCGTCGGTGTAAGATGGCAAGTTTCGTGTGTAGCATTTAATTACTTTTTCCGGTATAAACTGCACGTGGTTGTTTTGGTGTACGGCGAGCTTGGTCTGTTGTTTAGCGTTTTACGGCATGAGTTTTCTTTTATCGTGGAGTGGCAGCTCCTGTACATGTCGTTTGATAGATTCCCCCGTGAAAATTCCAATAACAAGCTTAATTATGATGATGCTTTCCTTTTACCGTTTCACCTTGCTATTATCGCCACGGGCTTTCAATGTGCCCTTGTTAGGGGATAATCCTAAGTTTTCTTCCGTCAGCTACTTCCTGTTATTATAGTGCAGTTTCTTCAAGTGTTAGATCAGTTGTTTGGAAGATGTCCACCCGCAGCAACGTTGGACGTCAATCGCAGCTAAGTAAGACTTCTTAAAGTACCCTTACACTGTAATAGTTTGTATAGTGCCAAAATTAAAGTGTACATTGTGTTTTGCCGTACCCGACTGTTCGCGCAACGTTGCGGTCATTGTAGTATTTACTGTTAAGCCATTGTAGTTGCTAATACGCCAATTTAATTAAATACCGTCAGATTTAATAATCCTGTTTAACTTTACGTTGTGGCAGATAAGGTGTGTGTCGCATTTTGGCCACGTCTAGTTCATTAACGTCTTTTATTGCTGTTTATTGAGTCAGTGTTTTAGATATATCAATGTTAATACCATTTACAAGTCATTTCATTAACCGATGTCAAGTTTACAGCAATTTAACTAGATTAGACCGTTACGTAATTTATATATTTAACCATTACTAACCCATTTCGTACCCTTATTTACTGTTCATTTACATATTCTTGATAATACAGCTTATTGTTATTTAACTGTGATTTTTCTTAAGATGTTGATAATATTTGCATGCGATTTTTGTGTATGTATTTTCTTTGTGAAATGAGTTTAGCAAGCTACGTAAGAGAGCTTACCGCAAGGTAAGTCCGATGCTGTTGTGCATAGCTCGCCGACCAGGACACTACCAATGTTATAGTTAGAAGGCGGATCCATTCTGCTTCCACTCTCCTCAGTGGGCTCACCTGTGCATGTTTCTCTTGTAGGAACGTGGTGGCGCCTTGGCAATTAAGATCTGCTTTTCTTTTATAAGGCCGTTGCCATGTGTAATCTCGTGTTAAACCCCCCTTGCTCCACTAATGCTATGCCGGCATCCCTTTTGTTACGGGCTGGGGCAGCGGTTCTATGCAATTCCTTTCCACATTTGAGTTAGTTTACGCGCTAGTCTTTTAGCATTGTTCGTGTCGTAAAGTCGTTTTGTAATGTAACAAGCTGGCAACCCAATATAGTGCCATTGTTGTTCTTTGTTGTCATAATATCTATTTAGCCAGTAACAAACCCGGATTTTATGCCATAACAAACTGGCGCGTTGTCGTCGCTACCGTTTCATCCCGTAACAAATTTCAAAATTCAGGCGTTTTTATTACTTTTACTTACCACTTAACCTCATTGTGAGTATGGACCAAATCCGCAATTTTTGGTCGCAGTACTGCTAGAAGAAGATGATTTCAAATATCTCTCGGAAATTTGTAGTTACAAGTACTTTGCAGAAAACGAAACAAAAGATGAAACTATTATCTACACAACGTCTTAAAGCATTGCCCCATACTTCAATGAATTATAACAATAGAACTCCTACTATAGGAAGAGGTTTCCGATGAAGACACACCAACAGATGTAGCAAGAAAGTGTGTTAGATTAGACTGGAGAACGCCAACTTTAAACTTCCGCGAAGAATTTACACTTAACAGGGGTCTGCAGATATAATCAGATTATAATAATTATTTATTATACTAGCCCTTGAACATATTTGTGAATTAAGTGGGCATGCACAATATGAAAAAAATAAAAACGAAATTGTACAAATGAAAACCAATAATACATGAAACTTTACAAATTTCTGCTTTATTTAGCTAGATTGTTACTGACATTATTAATATTAACGTGTAATATTTTGTTAAGTGTTATTTCAATTTTATATCAGTTTTCGTAGGTACATTCAATTGATGGTCGTAATTCATAAAACACACACAAAACTATCGAGACAAAATTTATCAAAATCATGTTTGGATATGCTGTGTAAAATGCATTTGTAGATAGTCTTAGAAATATAACAACCTAAAATTTTTCTAACCTCGAAGTAATTGTACGTCATTTGAAGTCCCATTTAAACAGCTGAAATGGAATATTTTGCAACACTTAATAAAAACAATTTTTATTGACCGTTATGATTAATACACTCGTTGTTGTTGTGTAAATGCCATCTTATTTTCATTTTTGCTTGATGCAAGTTAAACTTAATGCAGTGTAAACTTTTGCCTGTCGCAGTGACAAATCTTTCCATAAACAAAATTAAACCTGACATTCACCTACCGACTTAAATGAAGACATGACTAGATTCTTTATCTTTCTTTCCAAGGCCTGTCCTAAATGAGTTTTTTTTTTTTTTGGAACCTACGATATATCTAACTATATATAGCATCATTATTCTGCAATATATCTTGAAAATAAAACGTAACTAAGAGTAAAGCATTTAATGATAGTTTTTACTTATTTAATAACATTTTACTATTTTCATATGAAGCAGTAATGGGAATAACATTATTGAATGTTCAGAAGTTTGATTTAATATTTTGCCTTAAAGTATTTGAATTACTTCCTGAACAGTATTTCTACTATTGTCTTTTGACACCTTCAATTTATAAATGTAGACATTTTGTATTATTGTTTTGCCTTTAAATGCATAGAGATGCGAGACATTGAATACTTAATATTAACGAGAAGAGCTAGCCCTGTATGTTGATCAGTTGTATAGCATCTCCAGTAACAAACTGCTACCTGTTTTTTATTACATTTAAATACTTATAATTGAAATTAAGTAGTTTAATTCTAGAGCCAAATTAGTCTAAAGATAATGACAGAATAACTAAATAATTACATTGTTCTCAATTATTCAGTTATTTTGAGTTGAAATTGTTCTTCTTGTACAGTTGGATTTTCGTTTAACACCGTTTCAGGCTTTTGGCACATTAAATTAAGGAAATCTATGGTTATTGTTATTGTAAGTTAAACATTTAAGCTATATTATTTGCCATACACAGTTGGTTTACATTTTTAACGATTTTTTTTGCATTTAAAATTTTCAGTCGTGAATGGATGTATTCAACATGGTGGATTGTTCAGTGCTTAATATGTGTATTACTGACTACTAGAAGATGTAGAAGAACTATAAAATATTTTTAAACAAATCGTTGTCTATAGCAAATGAAGAACATCGTGAAATATATCAATATAAAAAAAGTGGTGAAGCTAATAATATCAACGGCTATATAAAACTTATGAACAAAATTTGGAAAGAACTAGAGATAAAAAGTAAAAGGATGAGAAAACGATTATTGATAAATGGGTTAAATGTATTATTCCAACTACTAAATGCAACATAAAATACTAGGACAATAAAAAAATTGTAGAATAGAAGAAATTTAGGAAGAACAAAAAGAAATAATAGCAAAAGAAATGAAGAAACAAGAAGTGTACAAAATGGAAACGCGCCAGGACACGATAAAATCACAGCGACAAAGTAACTAGAACAGAAAAGATCACATGTGCAACCAAGCCTGGAAAGCAGAAAATATGCCTAATGGGATAACAAGAAATGCAACAACTACGAAGGAATTGCCTTATAGAGCACGATTTTCGAACTATATGAACAAATTCTGAACAAAAAGACTAAACAAAGTTATAGAATTTATTCACTCACAAACGTTAAGCGAATTCTGAAAAAATATAATTGTACAAAACGATATACATATGCGCAATCAAACAAATAATAGAAAAGAGAAACGTGACCGGTAAAAATGTCTATCCGACTTTCATACATCTCGTGAACGCCTTCCATAAAGTAGAGACAAAATATGGAACAGTCTAAAGGAAACGGGAGTCAACGGAATGTTAATTCGAACAATCCAAAGCCTATAGACAAGAAAACTGAACTACGAGTATAGAAAACATATGAGATCGAAATTATTTGCAATAAAAACGGGGGTTTAGACGATGAGAGAAGGAGGGGATTTAGTCTTACGCTATTTCCAATATTTATGGACGATATTTTCAAAACCTACAGTAGATAACTCAATAGACATAAGGTACAGACACCTGCACAGAGTACCAAACACCCCGAATGGGCGTTGGCAGATGACATCGTCGTTGTGACAACAGCTGAAAAGGATCTACAGGAAAACATTTGAAACTAAATCTTGTTGGAAAATTACATGGAAATACACAAGGGTAAGACCAAATCGATAACACTACGAGAAGATCGGCAGGGAATAACTATAGGATTAGAAAATATCAAAATAGAACATGTATTCCAGTATTTGGGAGAAACAGCGGAAGAAAGTGGTAAATAAACAATGAAAATTAATCAGCGAATTGAAAAGAGAATAAAATTGTATTATGTATTAAATAATAAATTCATAAATAAGAAAGAGGTATGTGTCAGAACCAATATGGATATATAGATAGAAGACATGGTTATCTGTGTTTTATCTGATAAACACAAAAGCAAGATATAGAATTAAAATTCCCGAAAAGAGTTATGGAAGTAACAAGAATAGACATACTTAGAAATAGGGATATAAGAGAGAAACTAGTAATAAAATCTGTGCTAGAATATAGAAAATACAGAGAATGAATAACAATAGAAAACTGACAGAAATATAGGAGTCTACGACAGCGAAGACAAGGAAAAGAGGGAAACCAAGGCAAACACGAGATAACTTCGTTGGAAAAACATGTCGACAGGAAGAACATGGGCAGAAGCTAGGACTCTGATAATAATAATAAATAAGAAAGAGTGGTACAAACGTATGTACTCGTATAGTTAGAAAGGGTATTGTAAATACCACCACGGTAGAGAGACATTTGATTATATACAGAGAAATTGAAAAAGCTTAGTGACCACGTACCACGTAACACAGTTAACACCATTGGAACCACGTTTATACTACGTGTCTGCGTGACTGCGTATCTACGTCTATCACCTTTTTATTTCCACCAGTCGGGTGCAGTTCGTTCGCAAACGGTCGTGCTGTTGTCGTGCTTTTCATAATTGAACGATAAGCAAGAACTTAAGACAGCCTGTCCAAGTAAGCGTGTAAAGAGTCTGACTTGCAATCAGATTTCGGGTGTGTGCGCAGGTTGTGAATTAACGGAATTCGCATTACTAAGTAAAAGGAAATTACTCTTTTAGTAAAGTTTAAGTTATTTTTACTTATTTTGGACATAATTTTGAACACTCTTCAACGGTGATTCGATCTAGCACAGATTTTATTTTATAATTTTTTAAATTTACAATTCAATCTTAAAATGTTTAATTAGAATAAGGCAAGCTATGTGATGGACTCAAAGCTAGTTAACATACTATATGAAACTACTTTCTACTAAAAGGGATCTGACTATAATATAAAAATGCGCATAAAAGTGTTCTTTGATAATTAATAGAACGAACTATGACATTAGATTGAAATGTTCAAACTTTTCTCGATTTTTGTTTGCGTTTTCCCCACATTAATTCTCTGTCAGCGATGAAAATTTTCGCCGTTGAACGCTCTAACAATTAATAACACCAAGCTTAACCAATGACCATCTAAATATAGGAGCGATCAATTTAAATTACCAACAATTCGAAAATCCAAATTGGCAAATTCCCTGATATCATGAGTATCGTTAACTTGCAATGAAGATAAAATCTCAAAAGTTGTTGCCTCTATGAAATGCATACGAATTGATCATCTATACGTTATTAAGGTAAAAACAAGGCATAAATGCAGCATAATTCAACTGATATTGATAAGAACTTCGACCGAAAAAAAAAATTCACAGGGCGGCGCAAGGGCCCACATGTGACCACCGGGTCATAAATTGGCAAGTCCAAAGGACGGATGAAGTTGACCGCCTCGAGCCATGCCTGCACAACGGCCTTAAGAAATATTCAAATTTCATTTACAGAAAGTCGCTATTCTAAAACGCGTAATAAAAAGTATACCACTGGTCCAAAAGGGGTAGTATTTGGGTTAGTTGGAAAGGGGAAGAACTAAGCTATCCAGTAAACACTACGGATATTGTCGAACACTTAAGATAGCAGAGCGCGCCCCGATTAAAAGCTTAAAACACATGCACCGAAACAAGCAGTGCGCGGTCCAAATCCCGGAAGGAGGCTAGGCCGCCGGAGTCATACGTCAGTTAGCTAAGTAAACAAAATGCTGGACAGCTCGTGAACTACCCCGGAAAGGCCGAGGTCATAAATTAAACTCGCAGGATTAAAACCGCCTATGGGTCACCAAAGCTAAAATAACCGTTGACTTTCGCCGACGATTACCGCCTTTACGTGCGTCGAGGTTATTTGAGTATGCAGAAATATTCACATTTAATTTTAGTAATTGCGTAGCGTTTAATTAAACTATCAATTGTTTCATACCGATAGACCCGCAAAAGTACCAGGGAGGCGATACACTCCACCCCGATGCCGAATCGATTGAACCGATGGAACGCGGCTTAAAAAACGCTCCGAAATTATATTACCCCCAGTCCAAACAGAGCCGGCGAATAGCAAGCTAAACCAGCCGTGTTTGATATCAAATTACTAGTTTATTTGTCGGAAAACCAGCACTAGTAAAATAAAACCGCTAATTAGACGCGCCAAGTAATTAGCATTACGAATTCACACTCATCTAAATTGGCACCCCCAGAAATGTGTCTTCGCTCCACTGGCCAATAGGTATCGATGGAATGCATCACAAATAAACTGCGCCCCCTTAAATATAGAAGCGAGGGCCAGAGGAAATCACTCTGCCTCGGCGGATCGAACAAGAAGCCAACTCCAGGACCATCCATCACGAAGCCAGCCTAGACTCTGTCGATTCGGAAACCACTGCCTATTTGGACTCTGACGTTTCACGGACCAGCCACCTAGCCTGGACTTTGCTGTTGCATGGACTACTGCCTATCTTGTGCATAGCTGCAGGACGACCAGCGCCCGCTCCTGCAGCCCAAGCCGTTTCCAGGACTCCGCGCCACTTCAGCCGCCGCCCCCAGAGGGCCACGCCAGCTTAGGCCCCTATTACGGATTTTGGCTTTATATATATGTTGCCTAGTTATAAGTTAATCTGTACCTACAAATATATTCCAATCAATCGCCTGTTTAGTAGAGGGTAACGGCCCCACCTTTCTTCGAATGCCGCCATTATGGCACTACCGCTGAGCATAGTTGGAGGTGCGTTAAGATATACTATCTTTTTATGTGCAGGTTCTGAACGTAAAGAGGCAGTTCCTCGTACTGAAATATCTATACATATACATATATGTAATTCTGAATTTACGTCATTTAACAGTACATAGCAAATTGACGAGGTCATCACGATGTGCTCGCAATAAATTGGTAATTTATATATAGGTTTAATACATACACAACTATACCAACATAAAAGTAAGTAGGAAATACATATCGAACATTAATGGCTCAACGGAGTATCTCAGTGACGTGATTTTTTACATCACCTTACTAGAATTTAAATTATAACCAAATACTTAAACAATGCAAATAAAGTGTTAGCTTATCGTCGCTTCCAATGTGGCTCAAAGCCATTGGCCAACAACCTTCCGCAAAACAACTATGCCAAAACAAACTTTCCATAAACACTATTCAAAAAAAAGAAACCAATCCATAAAAATTCACAAAAACTATCCACCATCCACAAAAATCCCTATAACAAAGGTGTAATTAGCTCACAGAAGTGTCCTTCATTTAAACAGCTTACTCGATTACAGCTGATTTAGAGCGTTCTCTCCAGTCTTATATATAATCCGGAGGTGTTGACCTAAATAATAGATTGATATTGCATCACACAGCTGCAAATAGAGAAAATAACAAAGCTTACCAAACATCGCTAAAATCATTCAACCTGACCGTCTAGGTCAGGGGTCGGCAACCTTTTTCGGACGGCGGGCCATTTTCAAAATAAATTTTTTTATGCGGGCCGCACATTCAAATGTAACTTAAATAGTGCTTTTATATCATATACGAGTATAAATATTATTAAAAATAAATATAGAAAAAATTAATTTTTTATTGACATGCTATAATTACAATAATGTTAGAGAACAAAAATTTTAAAATTCTTAAAAAGGAAAAAAAAAAGAAAATACAATTCCAATTAAATATGTATAAACATGTAAATATAAAATACACTACTCAAAAGAAAAAAGTAGTCACGTATTCAAAGCGGCGTAAATTTATTGAGAGTTTAGGAATCTTGTTGAAACTTGGTATATATGTAGATAAATTGTTTATTTGGATAATGCTACATGTTTTTAAAAAAAATAATTAAATTTGTAATTTCTGTATAGCTTCGAGCTTATGAGTAACAAAAACTAAAGTAATCTAGGAAATTTGTGAGTCAGTTTTACTTCATTAATTATGATGACAATAAATTCAATACGAAGTATTGCCTCCTCTTGCTCGAATTACTGCTTGACAGCGTCTTGGAATGCTTCAAATTAGCCTACGAATCACATCCTGTGGGATGCGCTGCCATTCTTCTATCAGAGCTTGTTCCAACTGAGGAAGGGTTTATGGAGGGGTTGAACGAGTGTGAACAGCTCTTCCCAGCATATCCCACATGTGCTCTATGGGATTCATGTCCGGACTACATGATGGCCAATTCATTGTTTGAATGTCTTGATCTTGAAGATAATTAATCACTGTTTGCGACGTGTGGCCTAGCATTATCATGCATGTACACGAATTCCCGACCAATATTTTGGGCATACGGACGAACATGTACATCTAGGATTTCATTTATGTATCGTTGTGCATTCAGAGCACCATTTCGAACAATGACAAGCTCAGTACGGGTATCTAATGTGATGCCGCCCCATACCATTATCGATCCTCCAGCAAAAGGAATAGTTTCATGCATTGTATTGGGAAGGTAACGTTCTCCTGGTCTTCTCCATACACGTAAACGTCCATCATTACCTGATAGAAGGAACCTGGACTCATCTGTAAACATGACCCGTCGCCAGTGTCTCAGTTGCCAGTTTAGGTGTTCTCGGCCGAATTGCACTCTCATTCTACGATGATTTCTGGACAATTTGGGCACTCTAACGGGTCTTCTGGACCTTAGATTAACTTCATGCAGTCTATTTCTAACAGTTTGGTCACTAATTATGCACCCAGTAGCTTGTCGAACGTCTGCTTGAAGGTCTCGTGCTGTAGCTGTACGACTGCGTAGGGCTTGCAAACGAAGAAAATGGTCCTCACCTACAGTAGTTTTTCGGTTTCGACCACTACCAGGACGTCTTGTAACAAGCCCGGTCTCCCTGTAACGTCTCCAGAGCTTCCATACAGTTTCCTGTACAATTCCCAATTGTTGAGCCACGTACCGTTGAGATCGCCCTTCTTGCGGCAAAGTTACCGCTCGCATAACCTGTATTGGCGTTAGTTGCCTTCTTATTTGTGGTACATCTTGAATGTGTTCACCCATAATGTTAAGAAGCAGTTTTAACCAGTATACTAGCATATATGCATGTAATAATAATGTCCACCCTACTTTGTTTTTTGTTACTTAATTTATCTAACTTATTTCACATAAGCACACTTGATGATATTTTTGTATTATGTAGAAATTATTAAAGATAAAGGACAAGTGTTCACATATACCAAGTTTCAACAAAATTCCTAAACTCACATTAAATTTACGCCACTTTGAATACTTGACTACTTTTTTCTTTTGAGTAGTGTATATAAATATAAAAAATATAAAATATTGTAGTGAAACGTCATACGGCTGTCAACATGAACGCACATATGAACATACAGTAGCAAACTGGGGAAATGAAAGAATTAGTGATGGGCCTATCCGGAATGAATAATTGGAAAGTTTCCGATTGTTCAAAAAATCGGAAGGTTCCTATTATTTCGGAACTTTTCCGAATTCGATTATTTTACTGTTCGGTGCACAAAATTCGGAACTTTCGGAATTCGATTATTTTACTATTCGGTACACAAAATGAGAAAACGAAATGCCAATTTGAACTGAACGGAATACGGAATGTTGTATTGACTCACTTGACTGCTATATGCTGGTTGGCGAATGTCGACGGGTCGCGCCGTGTGCGCATGTGTATGATACGTAAATGGCACTAATGGCAGTGGTATTTCGTAGATTAATTATTAGATAGTACACCTACAGACTTCAAATTCAAGTATTGCTTTATACTATCTATTATGTACTTTATGTGCGATTAAACTTTAAAATATCATTACCATTTTCGGACAGTCTATTAACGTAACTACTGTAATAATTTGAAAAAATATTTTATTTCCTCATATCCCACTGTGCGACTCAAACTTATAAATTGTTCTTTAGGATACTGCTGGCTACTACTGGTCTAGGCCGGTAAATTTTATCTACCGGACTCGTTTGTAACAATGTAAACGCTAGTTACCAATGCAGTATCCTAAAAAATCTTATACGATACACGCCCGGTAGAATTCTTATGGCCTTGCCAAACATACAAGTCTCGCCCTACGGTTCGACCTGTAAAGTATTGACGCGGCCATAAAAATGTTGCTACCGGTCTAATAACGTAAATAGCTATTACTGACCGTCCTACAAACCCAAACAATAGATGCCAACGCAGATAAGGGCTTACGGCGAGACGGCGAGTGCTCTCATCGTAAATTTGCACGCACTTCATCTTCCTTCCGCTTGTTGTTATTTCGCTCGTTTTCCTTTGCTTGCATTTACGGAATGTAAAATAATCGGATGTTATTCCGATTTTATAACATTCCGAAATGGAACATTCCGATTATTGAAATCATCCGATTATGCCCATCACTAGAAAGAATGCTACACTTGCTAAGCGAGACGTCGTATTCGCCGGGGAGTGGGGATTAAACTTGCGCAGTAAAATAGGTTTCCCACTATGCTTCTGTTTGTCGCGCATTTTTGTCACCGGCCACATTTCGGCACGCTTACGCTCTAAGTTTGTTGATCTTTCCTAAAGTTATATTGGTGCTTTGGCGGGCCGCGCAAAAAGTTGCAAAGGGCCGCATGCGGCCCGCGGGCCCCAGGTTGCCGACCCCTGGTCTAGGTGATATACCGAAACTAACTATCCACAAATAATAATTGGGAACGATAACGACCACTCCGCTTTCCATCCAAGTACAAATATCCCCCATTCAGGATTGGAAACGAAATTCCATAAAATCTCGACAAACTGTTTGCTATATTTCTGCCTTAAATTGTTATATTATTTCTCCTGTCCTTAAACAGCCAAGGCAAACATAGATTAATATCAACACAATGGGACAAAATGACACTACAATTTCTGATCGGACTGAAAGTTACTACGAATTAGCGGTCAGTTAGAGTAACTTTTAGAAGACGAGAGATACAGCCATCCGATTCTACAGGTCAAACACCTAACTTTTAAACATAAAGGTCAACAGATAAGTAAGAATTTTAATTGAACTCTTTAACCGGCTTATATTTTATAGAAAGTCATCACTACCAAGAGACAGCACGCATAACTCATTGAGTAAACGGAGTTAGTAATCCTGACCATAAGCAAAACTGTATTTCACGATTACCATCTCGGAACTCATAATTCACATCCTTGTTACTTTCGTAATAGATTAATTAAGTGCATTTAGAGCAACCCAGGTAAGGCAAAATATGCTCCAATTATAGGCTAACGTCAATATAAGCGCAACAAATCTCCAAATAGCAGTCACGACCAATAATGGGCAAACCATTTTTTTTTCTAGTTAAATATCACCGAAAATATGACATTCTGTGCATGGCTTTAAGAGGAATCCATCTTTTCGCTCCTGCAGGTATTATTAAGCGTGTGTCAAAAATCTGTAATGGTGTTTATGCACGACGCCACATTGAAAACTCATTCCGCAGCCCATACGTTAGAACAACAATGCCAAACAAATTAAATGCTAACTAGAAACGACGCTCAGCTGAATATTCCCATCTTTTATTTGCAAAAAGCAATAAATTCTGCATTTTGCAACACCATTCTCATGTATCAAATGCCGCCTGAACTTTCGCCGCCCGCGCCCCGCGCTAATATATTCGTCCATTTCATGGTATGGGAAAACATAATAGTTTCTTTTAATTAGAATTAATATTTGAGCGCAGATCGAGTGCATGGCTGCATGCGAGAGGCGCGGCAAACGCGTTCTGCGCCGCGGCCCGTGATTCGATTCTCCCCGCTCGACAGCAATGGCGCGACGCACTAGGTGATATTGGCCTAGAAATTACATAATCCAGGTTTTCAGTTCACAGCCGCGCGATTTTTACTCGGAAAGCCTAAAGTGCTCGAAACGCGGCGGAAATTTTGCTTGTCACCGCCGTAAATCGCGCCGCGGAACGGGTTTGAATTTAATTGCAGTTGTGAAATTTGCAGAATAGAATCGTGCTCGGATCTGAAACTGCATTTCTGGTCACTTTCCAGCGCAGCGCCGGCGGCACTGCAAGAATGCTCTTTCGTGGCAACCTCTAGTAATAATAATTTTCGCGCACGAAGCGCCTTGTTTATGAAAATGCTAAGCCGCGGATGCGCCTTGCACAAAACGAAATTTATTTGGCATTTCGAGGATAACGAACCGCCTGCCCTTTGCTAGATCGCGAGATAAGGCCGACGAGCAGAGATGGATGTGATTTCACACTGAGGAGAAGCCATTTCAGTTGTTTAATACCAATAAGATCGGTCAAATATGCATTTGGAAAACTAGGAATTTAAATATTCCATGCAGAACAATAGCATAATAGAACCATAGTGCGTTAATTAAATAGAAAACATATGTAAAAATCCCATTATTTATTTTGTCCCACTTTCCATATAATATAATTTATAATAAAAAAAATCATAAGGCACCATTATTAAGAACTCGACCGCTTTTACGGCTTTTCCAGTTGCCAATAACGTATCTGAAGGGGGTGGGGGGGGGGGGGATAGCGAAACGGGGCCTACGCCCCTGTCTCAAATGCGAAGTTTGGAATGGTGTTTATTTCGACTTTTTTGAATAACAGATTCTAAAATCCCAGTTACAATGTAACAATAACCGGTGTTTCCGTCACGTTTATCTGCCAAAAATGGTAACTTTTTTAATGACAATTTCCGAAACTTGGTAAAAACTTTATTTTGCACACTTAGCCACTACGACTAGATGGGCTCCAAGGCTAACAGGGTGCAGTGTAATCAAAGATTATATATTGCAATGACTTCTGTGCATGAGATAATTAATGTAATTAAAAATGTGTAAATAAAATAAGTCACCACACAATATTTAGTTTTACTATTTGCTATGATCAAACTGACTGATTAACTTATTTTGTTGGGTACGCCAAATTGAGAATTATTCTTATGGTAGTTTGCCCTTTATTTAATCCATTCATCTGATACAATAACTTCGCTAGCTCATTTGAAAACAGAGACATGAAAAGAAAAACTCAAATTCTCGGGTCTGAGGTTCCTAAATTTGTAAGTTTAAAATTGTAGCGGTACGCCACTGAAAAAGTGGACTGGGGATCTAAAAAGGAGCGTACTGCGCCGTCGCTATTCTGAAATGTCAAAATCTCGCACAAGAAGTTCAAGTTACCTGTCAGCTCGCGTGTAAACTGAATTATCAAGCAATTAAATGAACAGATTTTTTTACGGTAAGATTTTGAATAATTGCGCCTTCAAGTAGCGTCTTATCGTTCTATTGTTTTCAGGCAAATCTATCATTCGCCCATTCTAAAAGGACACTTAAAACTGCTTTTGTTTACTGGGACCTCCAACTGACGATTTATTTCGCAAATCCTGGGAAAACACCTCGCCATGCACAGGAACTTTTATGATTTTCTTGTTCTCCAGGTCGTAATTAAGGTATGTGATTTTCATGCCAATCGCGCAGATAAAAATTTCATAATAAACTAACCTCACATTCGTAGGAGTCGCAACCCCTTTATGGTAATCTTGGCTGAAATCTTGGCCCCCGGACTGCTTGGACTGCTGTGCTGTGTTGGGACCTGGTGTGCGGCGCTGCCGGAACAATCTTGACACCCTAGGCCTTCCCACGATGCTGCAAATTGGTTCTGCGGGAGCTGGTCTCGTAGCCGTTTCTGCCGAAGTCGCCTCGGAACGAAAAATAACTCAAGTGCGTTGAAAATCTTGCCTCCAATTGTGCTTATACACTGCAATTCGCTGATCACGATGGTGCTATTTTTATTTAAATATTTTTATGCCTTCTATTAAAATTCTTTATTTAAAGTCAGAGCAAAAATCAGGCAACTTTCACCAATTTATTCAAAACAATTGATCCCCTTTTTTGGTCGTTTTTGACAAAACACTGTCTACAAATTTAACTTCAGGAAGTTCAAACCATCTACAATTACACAACTTATAAACTAAATTAACATATTTGATAATTTAATTACAATTTCTTACATACTAAAATTATTGTCTTTTGAATTGTTCATTTCTCATCGTTTTAATGCGCCACTCACTTGATTTTATAACACTTAAATGCCCATTGTTTATCACTACACTGAATTGTTTTTTAATACACCAATATTGTTTCATTTCCTGCTATTTGAATTCCATCTAATTTCTTGCCACTGCAATCTCTTCAAATTCCCAAGTCTTGTATTTGCATGTAATAAATGACTTGCCTGGCTTTTCTATGTTCTTTGCCTTATCTTTCTGGTCATTCTTATTCTCACCTTTATTCTAAAAAATGTTCATTTCCTATTCATTCCCTAATGACTTTACTTTCTACGCTTCCTTTTTTAAGCTGTGTCTAACTTGAACATTCTGTGCCAGTTCCTAATTAATTTAGATTCGGCTTCTACTTTGTCCAAATCTATTATATTATGCTTAAAATTATATTGCTAAACCCAATACACGGAATTTGAGTTTCCATATTTCTGTGCCAATTCAAATACAATCAATGTCATTGGCCATTTATACAAGTGTTATTATGATTTGGCAATTTATGTGATGCCTGCATTATTACGACTCTGTGCTTTAGTGATTTGATTTGTTATTTGCTTGTACTGCAATCAGAGCTGATTTGAGGGCTAAATACCAGTGCAATATAACCTTTGGTATAGATCTTTTTGCGGCTGCTGGAGACATTTTTCTAAAACATGGCCAGTGCTGGATATTTTGGTTTCAGAGTATCCTCATTTTGTTTCGTCCTTTCACTAATCTAATCTGTTTCCTCCTTTTAATACTCTGCTACGGCTGACTGACAGATGCACAGCTGATAATCGTTTACTATTTTCTGTTCTAAACTTGTTTTGCCCATTCTATTTCGATATTTTTAGTTATATTGATTGTTCCTCCGAAGTGTAGTATTGAAACACAAGTAAGCTCTAGGTAAAAACCATACCATCGTTTGACATCTAAAGCGGTAGATGTTGTGTTAACCTCGCACGCCCGTTTGTTTTATGATTTCACACACTTCCTGCTGTACCTTACCTTGTAGTATTTCAGATTTAGTAATATTTGCTCTGGCCTGGTAAATTTCAGTTCAATTACTTTCTCATATTTACTAATTTGCCTTTTATGTTTAGTACAGAACCAAGTTTCGAGTGAAAATAGAATAAGACTAGTCTGGATAACATACATATATTGCTTTTTCTAGTGCAGTTCGGAATTATTAACTTACAATAAATTTATACAATGTATGTAGAACTTCAACCTATAAATAGAAGGCATTTGGGTCGAATTGAGTGAAACTACCCCTGGGGAGCTGCAGCCCACAATACAGAAAGTATAGTCGGTAGCCTTTGGTACGGTTGCCACAAAAGATTCACTTGGCGCTGCGTGCTGTATTTCGGAACAGACGATTCTCGAATTAAACTGTTTAATATGACAGCACCCAATGATTGAATTGTTTACGTTTAATGTCAAACTGATATTACTTACTAAATTTCGACAAATAACGGTGGCTGGGATTCTCCTCGGAGGGTGAATCAGGTAGTGCTGGTGCCAGAGGGTCGTTGACGCCACTTTTGGTGGGCACCGGAACGCCGCGATATGCTTAACTTTTATATTGTAAAAGTCCGAGTGAACTGAAACCTTTCGGGTCTGAGCGAAAGCTGAAAGTACTTTATGACCTCGCCGATGACATCAAAGTGCCCTCGTAAGGATAAGTTGTACCCTTAATTAATTCTGGCGGTGAATCGACCTGGTGAGCCCATATCATGCAGCAATCTGTTTGTTGAGGTCTCCCTGGAAGCCTATTATTGCCGTTTCTGTGGTCCATTGTTGGACTCATGGCTCGTAGGGGTAAAAAGGGTAGATGAACTTTTAACGGGTTTGGGCGAGCACGGGGTTAAGTTCAAGAGCTGTTTTGGAGTGTCTCATTAAGGTACTGGGTTCAGCAGGCGACGGATTCGACAGGAACTGGCTTTTTGGCGTATTTGTAGGTGCTGATCCATCAGGCTATAAAAATACGTTCCTGGTTTAGATTTGCAGTTCAGGAAAGGTTTAGGAGCTCTTAAAATGTTGGACTGGTGAGTCCATGGACTCAAGTGCTCCTGACAGCTTTTTTGGGCAGGTCTAAATCTCGCATTAGTGGCGGCTCGTTTTTCAGAGCAAAAACAAAGTCCGGATCGGAGGGTGGGCCTATTTCGCTTGTCGAGGTCAAGCGTCGGTGTCGGATTTCGACAGAAAAGTCTCCTTTGGCTGTCATGGCTTCGGAAGCTCAGAGGTTTACGAGCTGGTGGCTCTTCCACTTCTAGCTGGTTGGACGGGTTGCTGGATTTAAGTCGACTATTTTCTGGAGGAATTTAAGCAGGATTGTGCAAGACTTTGTTGCAAGCGTTTAGCTTATTGTCAATCGTCGTGCGCAGGAGATGTAAGTGCCACAATCGGCGACGGAAAAATTCCAAGCATATTACATAATCAATAATTAGAAATTAATAAGCAGTCACCACAAATATTAAAGTAAAACTAAGCCACAATAGCGTGTAGATAGGAACGAGTCGCGTATTTGCAATTGCAACTATTTCTTAAAATAAAATACTTACAGACATGGGCAAATAGTAATGCCGCCGAGACTAGATGATTCTCGATCTCGTGTCATCTCGAAATTTGAGATCGACATCGACATTGTCAATCTCGAATATTCAAGACAAGGCTAACCAAATCCTCGATCTCGACAAGTTGTCAACAGAAGTTTTAAAATTACATACAAACGAAGCACGATCAACCTCGTCTCTTAGAGGAGGCACTCAGACCTCATGTGGGCTCGGCTCTCGATCTTTTGTGGCCGTTGGCGTCTGTGGGAATCGAACACAGATGATCTGGCCTAAGACCAAAGGCTTTTACGTTTGAACCAGCTCTACTGCTTTGCCCTCTCAATACTGTGCTATAAATATCGCTAGAAAAACCCAGAACATTGTTACATTTAGCACGTGATTATTTTGGGAGTTAACAATCGCACCTGTCTCGGTTCGGTACGCACATAATACAATATTCAAGAATCGAGGATGGGTTAAATCTCGTCGTGTCTCGTCTCGCGGCAACACTAATGACAATTACCATTGCAATTTCTTAAAAGTAAAATATTCTGGTAATTTTATCAACATACCTGACATTTCTATTCATTATAACCAAAATACTTTTTGAAACGACGCATAAGAGACGGATGTATAAGGCTACAAATATATAAAATCTACAATATACCAGAACTATTATAGAGTCCAAATTTTACAATTTAAATAAATATAAATATATTCAATATTAACAATTTCCATTAACAATGCGATCTGTATGTAAAACGCTCTCCACTACATGAATAAAATATTTTTCTAATTGAAAATAAGCTAACTTTTCTTCTACCCCCTAAATACAATTAATTAAAGCTATTGTATTGACAGAAAAGTACTGCAAAATATCCTTTACAAACTATTAACTAACAAAACTGGGTGCTTGTTTAGAGTTCTTATTGTTGCAAATAAAATTTTACTTGCCCTGTTAAGTAATGGTAATTAACGCATTAAGAGGGGTAACCCAGTCTTAACATTCGAGCATATTTTTACCACTCGAGCGAGCGCAGCGAAGCAAGAGTGGTAATTTATTTGAGAAATGTTAAGACAGGTTCCCCTCGAAATGCGTTCATTAGTTTATTGTTCATTGAGGCAATAATTTTGAATCAATAATAATTATGTACTGTTTGAGGCTTTCGCGGTTACTCGAATTATTCTCCTTAGCATAGAATTTCGGCTTAGACGCGTAGTATTTGTATATGCTGGGTGTTCATATACAAATACTACGCGGTCTAAACCGAAATTCTATGCTAAGGAGAATAATTCAATAATAATTACTAAAAACTGCTAAATCGAAATCGGACTACCATGAATATGGGTGATGTTGCTATAGTGAATGCATGTTAAATGAGTGGATGCATGTTAAATGTATCTTAACATTCGAGGACGCGATCATGTTAAACACTGTTTAACATTTCAATGAACAATAAAAATTATTACATTTTACTTCGGCACAATCTGTCGAGGTATTACTTTCAGGTTCGACCACTTTTACTAATTTGCTAGTTTTCTGCAACCCCTCAATCAATTGCAACCAAAATCACCTGAAAGGTTCATGAACCTACACAAGTTTTGTATGTCTTTGTTGATGTGCATCCTCGTTGCCAGTAATGGATGTTAAGCGGTAACGTAACTAAGCTGTCTGTAAGGTCTAGTGAAATGCATGCTCGGACTGCCAAACCAGAAATCGCGAATTCGGATCCCGATTGGGATTTTTTAATTATGTATGTGCTTACACCTCTTACCTTGTTTTTTATATTTATTTTCAAATATCAGAGTAGATTATTTATTTAGACGTTTACTCCATATCATTTACATAAAATTACTGAAGAAGTTTATTGGCAGGTACAGCTGTTCATTTATTGATAATTTCCAAAAAGACAAGAATAAGAAACAAGAATTAGTCAAAAAGAAAGTGAAAATATTTATTTAGTAATTTTATAATTTCATAATTGTGTTCGATGTGTACAAAATTGAGGCATTGTAGTATCAAAATAATTTTGTCTACGGCCGTCACAATGATCGACAACGTCAATGTGGTTGAAAAGAGAGAAACACTCAAGTTGTGGTCGCGGAAATTCTATTTTTATTGTTTGCTATTCATTTTGCTACCAATTTTGAAGAGTTAATAAATAAAAATGTCGTAAGTGAAATACATTTTTAATATTTCAAAACATATATTTACCATTACCAGGCTATTGATAAGTAAATTATTTATTAAACCTGCCCATGGCCGTGTATTAGCATTATGTAATGTGATAAGATGTGAAGAGGCCGCACTGCGAAACGAAAATAGCAGCTTGGTAAGCAAAGCCAGTACCGCGACCCTTCAATCAATACTTATGATGGTTCGCCATTGTTGTTATATTGTTATATTAGTTTTCTCCCGCGTACAGTTTCGACCGCACGTCGCTAATCTTAGACCATTTGAACGAATGAATTTTGCGCTTTGAACACCAGGCAGACGCCCGGCGCCGGCGCCTGCAGGGAGGGGCAGTCTTGTACTCACCTCGAGCTTCTGTTTTTAATTAGCTTTTATATGTAAACACCTACGCTTTCAGAATGAACCTCGTCCATATCCTACTGAAGACAACTGAGTGCACTTTTTATTGTGTTACATGTAGTAATTGGATTTTTAAGTGAACTAACCATCATTCAAAATTCCATACGTCGATGATCGGTCCCAACAGTTACATGGCCAAATTTCCTCAGAATAAAGGTACCCAAATGTAGTATATACTAAAGTATTTACCGGGATGTATATTTTTCCAATACCGTACCTAAATTAAGAAGAGCGAACTTAACTAGCAACTAACTTGGTTTAGCGCCATTGTATGTTGCCTTTTACTGTAATCACGAAAAAATCAACTTCAGAGGTTTTTCAGATCTTCACGTTTCAAGGTCCCTAGATAACGAAAAAGAGGTTTCTCAATTCCGTCAGTATGTCGTCTGTCTGTTTGTCTGTTGGCAGTATAGCTCAAAAACTATTTGTCGGAGGAAGACCCATATTTTGCATACATATTATAATAGCTACCTTGCATGAAACCGGTACAATTTCATACAAATATATGCAGGGTGAGCACCTTAAAAAATAAAATGTTGTTTATTTTTGATTAATTCTGAAATAAAAGGACGTAATAACTTTCACATAGGTAAGGTTTTACATTTTCCGAAAATAAGACTCAACCGATAAAGGATAATGTCACAAAAGAGTAAAAATGTTTCAACCATAACACCGTGCTCTTCAAGACAGGCGCGCGCCGGACTTATCTGCAAGAGAATCGGTAGCGCAGATAGAATTTCGCTGTAGTTATATCCGCTGTGGAGATTCGATTAGGGTCGAACATTCTGCCGAGCTCCAGATGCGGTGGGTTCAAACCCCAGCGGGATACTTTTTTTTTAAATTTGAAAATGTATTTAATTTATTAGAAACGTGAAGATATTGGTACTCCTTAACTTAATTGATTTTAAAATTATTTAGTGTCACAATGTTGACGAGGGAAGTAGTGGGTAAAGCCTTTTACAGGACTTTTAAACTTTGTAGTGCTCCTTGCGCTGTCATATAATTCAATGTAAATCGGAACACCAGAATATGTATGTATTATTTTTTCGCGTTTGGTTTATGGTTTGCACATTTGCATTACACTGAATATTTTTTGTTTTGCAACCCCAGTCATTTAAAGGTATAATAAATCTCCCTTGTAAGCTACATATTTAGTTTTTTCTGAGTAACAGCAGCAGTCCTTTAAGCACTAAGGAAACGCGCCCTCAGGCTGTTAAGGGATCTTTAAGAAAAGTTGACTAGCAGTAGCTAATGCTATGCTAATTTAATTTTAATTTGATAATTACATTTGAAAAGATAGAATAGATAATACTAATAATACATTATTAATAAATAAATAAACATTAATAATTAAAATACACCATTTTTGTATTGCCAGTTAAGCAAAGCTTGTGTTTGGCAATACGCTTATTTTTGAAGCATGATTAGGTATTGTCTTTACATCAATACGGATACATGCTTTTGGTTATATTAGAGTAAAAACGAGATACAGATAATCTAATTTAACTTAACCCGCAAATCAACACTCAACGAGGACCCATTTTTTAATTTTTGAAGTAAATTTACCTTTAGATACAATTTTTTTAAATTCAAGTGGCAATCTATTATATAGGTCTATGAATGCCAGTATATAAAGAGTGTCTTTGAGAAATGGTTCTGTCAAACTTGGAATAACAATATTCCAATTAGTTTTAGCTCTTGTTTCATGTCTGTGTGAAATTTCATTTTTAATATTACTATGAGAATGTACAAATATCAAGGACACTTTAGAATATAGCTGCTTGATTGTCATAGCGCCCGTATCTTTAAATAACTGCTAGTTGGATATCTGCGGTTCTTTTTGTAGAGTATTTTTAACAAATATTTTTGTGTATTTCCAAGAATTAAGAGAAGCTTGATATAAACCTCCCAACCTATAATACGATATTGTAGTAGGGACTGTTACAAGGGCATCGTAAACCATTTTTTTGTTTTTGTTGATAATATGTTACTTAACATCTTAAATTATAGATCATTTTTCTTAATTTATTATTTAATTGTTCTACGTGTTTGGACCATTTAAGTTTGTTATCGATAATTATTGTACCTACATATTTCGTTTTATTACAATTTCTATCTACTACATGCACATATTTCACTATTTAAATTATTGAAGTGCTCTGTATATATATTGATGGCTTTTAAATTAGGTAGCGACTTTTCTTGTAAGGTATATAAGCTAAACCAATTAGTCTTTAAACTGACAAGCAGTTAAGCCTCCACGTAAGTAACAAGAGATCAATAAAAAAACCAATTAGGGTAGGCTGTGATATGTGTTATGTGTTTGGCTGTGTCAAACAACAAACGAAACCTAACCTACTAATCTCGAATTTGACATAGACTGACAATACACTTCAAGTACTGCCAAACGTA